>CM071791.1:47282973-47636559 GCA_036559045.1 Platycarya longipes
AAAACGATCTTTTCCCTTACAAAAAATATATATATATATATAAAATGTAGGTGCAATCACAGTTTCTTCTCACCATTTTATTAATTTGCCACACCTTCTGTTACATACTAAAATAACATATTCCAACCATATCAAATTTATCATTTTGTTTTTCGTAACAGTCAGATTTTCTTGTTGAGAGTTTATTAATAAAGTTTGAGAGACCGTACTATTCTTTTAAAAAATATCTTGTGCTCTCTATTTTTTTAATTTTTTCTATTTTTCAAGGTGATTTTCTCTTCAAATCTTGTGTAGTTTGTCTACATTTATTTAGATATATAATAAAATAATTAGAATCATTCACACTCATCACACTCATTCTTACATATAACAATGCTCGATATATAATAAATTTGATCTCTTTGTCCAATTTTTTAAAACTGCCCAAAGCATTTACATACTACAATTAACTCTTGCGTATTGATATACATAATATATTTGTACAATACATTTTATAATAATGTTATAAGATTAAATTATTTTTATAAAAATTTTATTCTTATAATTGTTTTATAAAATTTTCCCTCATTTAATATATTATTGTGAAATATATTAGGAAAAATATCGTGTATAAATTATTTTTTTTAACTTTTTATAACTTTGTTACTATCGACAAAATTACTTAAGTGGGCCTCACTGAAGTCAGGGTACGATTACACGTAAATGATCAGTCAGAATCCGAAAGTGATTAGCACAGTTTGCCCTTGGTCCCAAAAAGGAGTTAAAGGTAAAAGCGTTAAAGAAAGCGCATGACTGCAACACGTACCCTCTCATATGTATATTGTCCGTTTGTCGAATAATAAAAGAACACGTAACGTTGAGAGACACCGACGAAGGGTTTTTTTGGGTCAAAATGGCAGCTTTAAATCTTGCTCCGTGCACCCGTAAAGTAAACCATATGATAACTTCGTGTTTGAACTCAGGGCATCGAGTGAAACTTTCTATAATATTTATTATTTATAACATTACAAAGACATATCAAATAAAACATATAATATTTATAATAATACTAATTATTATTGTTATTATTATTAATATCTTAAATATATTGACAGCAGAATCAGCCACTTTGATCTCTTCGTTAAAATAATTATAAAAAAAATCATGTATTTGTAATTTGGAGTTTTGGAAGGATTTATTTTTTCGATGCGAAGAGTGTTGTAGCAATGCTGGTATATGTGTATATATAAGAATGCTTTAATTAGGGGTGCAACATTTTTGGTCTTGATAGGAAAAATCAATCGGACCGGATTGAAAATTAGTGTGGTCAATTTTGATCCACAATTTGTGAGATTGAAGGATTTGATTCGGACTCGAGATTTATAAGTTTTGGAGCTGATCGAAAAAATCGATCGAAATGAACTAGAAATTGGTGTAGTCAATTTTGGTCCACAAATTTTGGATCGAAGGGTTCGATCCGAATTCGGGATATGTAAGTTTTGAACCTGGAGAAATCAATCGAAACGGACTGAAAATTAGTCTAGTCGGTTTTGGTCCACAATTTTTGGATCAAAGGGGTTCAATCTGATTTCGGGGTATGTAAGTTTTGGACCAAACCAGACTAGACTAAAACTAATTGATTGAATATTTTAAAATATTCTTAATAATATAATATATCATTTTTTGTAGTAATTATATATTTTCATAGAATCAATTATCGTTGGCTATATAAAATATAAAATAATATATGATAGCAACAAATAATGTATCATAAATTATATAACAATATATGCAAATACATAATACATTCATAAATAATCTACTATTGACACATCGTTAACGTAATTAGGTAATTTGTTTTTAAATATCTAAATTGCAAACATGTATGAATAACCAAAGTATCATTTGATATTTATTAACCATATATAAAATGGGAAATTATTAATAATTATGCATATTAAAAAGTAAATTTAAGTTAATAAGTGGTAACTATCAACATCATCAATATATTTATAGTTAAATAATTTTTTAATGAGTTAAGTATATAATCAACGTTAATAATTCATTTACTTTTAATTTTAATAAGTTTTTATTAACTTATTTAAAAAAGTGAAACAAAATAAATAAAATAATTGGATCGAATCGAATAAATTGATTGGACCAAACCGAACCGATAACTAAAAGTTCAATCCACTAAGAGTGATCGGTCCCATCCGAATCAAAAAATATGAACAGAAAATCATGCCTAAACCGAACCGATTTACACCCTAAAGTCCTACTATAGATTTTAAATTTTAGATTTTTAAATCTTGATATGATTTCATAAAGGGAAAAAGAATAAGAATGCCTTGTCGAGAATAGGCCGAGGAAACCTTTGTTTGAAGCCCAATGAAATCTATACGTGTTTTTCTTGGGTATATTACTTGAGGCCCAGGAAATCTTAGGCCTTTTTGGTTTCATCACAGATAGAATGCCCCTTTTTTGTCCATCCTTCAAAAAAAAAAAAAAAAAAAGTATAACAATCAACAAGGCCGCCAAACTTGACTAAAAATATAAGGGCTTCCGAGTGTTTTATTTATTTATAATTTAATTATTATTACTATTAAAAATTTAAAATCAGAAATCTATCGAGATTTTATGCTATTTTATTAAAACTAGCTCTAAAAAAAATATTCATTGTTGAGCAGTTCATGAATCATAACGATCAACATGAGGAATTTCTGCTAATTACTCAACATGCATCCAGAAAAGTAAATGCTCCCCTTGAATCTTGAGGAGCAGCACATGCATGAAGAATTGAAGGAAGGTGATTAATTATGAAAAAATATGAATTCCAAAAAGCCCAAAAAGAAAGGAAGGGGGGAGGGGATGTCATATCCTTTAATAAAGATACTAACATTTCGATCGGCATTAAGTGTCACTTTTCTTTATGTCTGTTTCCATTCGCTTAGGCGCTTTACAAAGCAATTATTATATTGACAAATCAAATTGCATTTCAAAAATTTAATGGTCAGTACATAAGATTCTCCGGCATCTACTCGATCAAGTTAACCTTTTCAAATTATTCAAATCAATGTTTTTTTTTTTTTTTTTTTACGGTAGGCAAATCGCGCGCTGATTGACGTTGTAATTAATTAAAGCATGCCAAAATGCTTGACCTACTATCATATTAATTTTTACTGATTGGTAAGGATTGTAATATGATATACGATCTATAAATTTGGAATACAATATTATAATAGCGGATTGAAATTTAATTTTAACAGACTTGAATCAAAATGAGTTGATCCGTTAAGACACGATTGTTAGTAGGTTAATAACAGGTCACCCCATTATGTCTCGTTTTGACACGTTTAGAAAGTTAAAGTTACAATTATATTCTTATACCTAAAAGTGAAATTAGAATTTTAGTTTTAATATTTTTATTGTTTAGATCGTAATTTTGGACTTGTATTTAGTTTTAAAATTTATATATCTTGTGCTTTTAATAATATAAAAAACATGTTAATTTTAATCAAGTCAAATGGGTTAATTTTAAGTTTATTCAACCAATTTTCATAATCACGTTGAAACAGGTTGTATTGTATTGTATTGTGTTAATCTATTTCGTAGTATTTACTAATAGATCAAAACGAGTTGATATGATACGACCCATTATGTTAATGAATCGTATCAAAATTGAGATTTTAATACGATAATTAACTTGACAGGTCAGGTTATGGTTAACCCATATAATATAATATATATGCTTTGACATAATATGAACACGATCTATTAACATGATTTGACACCCATACTGTTTAGACTAGACACATATATAAACAATTTTAACATCGAGTAATGATAAAACCAACCAATTCCAAACCAGTATCGATCCAAAACTTAGCCGACTCTACTGGTTTGGACCGGTCTAGTCCGGTTTTTTGATATTTTTGTACACCCCTAATCATACAATTGGACGAAGTTTAATTAAGTTTAAAATAAAAATTGATTTCACATGATATTAGAGTAAAAATATTGAATTTGAATTCTTACCTTATTTTCTATTCCATTTAATTAAACATTCTATATATTAAACTCTCCATTGATATAGATTTTAGCCAACAAGGGGGAAGAAGTACTGTTAAGAATATAATAATCAGAAATGATAGAGTAACTACTATTTTATAATTTATTTATTATTTTATTTATTTAGTTTTTAATTTTATTTAATGATTAAGGATGTGAATATTAATAAAATTATATATATATTTTATTTTTTCTTAATGGTTAAGAATGTTAAAAAAATATTTAAAAATAATAAAACTCATATACACTAATAAATTGTAAATAAATAATAAAATAGTAATACGTGTATCTACTCTATAATAATTATACGGTGCGTTTATACGCTATAACCTCGAAATAAAGAATCTTTTTTTTTCCTATATTTTTTTACTATTGATATTGGCATGATGTTGGAAGTGGAATGTCTTTGACTATGTTTTTCTTAATGGGAGACACTTTTCAGATAACGAAATGCAACTTTAGAAAATTGACATGCTGAAAGCAATGCATGATAGTCCCATTTGACCTAACATCATCGTTAATGGACTTATCTTCTTTCCACTTATTCCTTTATGTCTGTCTTTCCTTTTTGTCGATGACTCTATATCTGTTCATTTTCTATCCACAAAACATGAAACAACATAGAACAATTGACAATAACTAGCAAGAATTCAAAGAACCATTGGTGACAGATAAAAGGTGCTAACATTAACAGATCATCCGAATCTAACAAAAAGTGTGAGGGGTCTCCAATTTCAAACGACTACTACCTATAGTACTTAACACCTTTATTTTGTAATATATTAATTTACTTATAAAACTAACTTTATTAATTTTCTAAATTAAATTCATGATTTTTAGACATAGATAATTAACTCATGCTATGTAGAAAAGTAAAGTTTTTATAAAATTTTCTTAAATATATTTAGCATTTCCATTTCAAAGATATATAGTAATTACTAGAACTTGATTAGGTCTTCAATTTCCAAAACTGAAAACTCGGATCGTATCGTAGTAAAATAATAATATTTTATTTAATTTTTAAAACTCATCTCATCTCAACTTCAAATTCAAACTACCTTATTCTCACAAAAGACAAAGTTTGCCAAATAGGCTGAGATGAAAAAGGTTAAGAATTTTACCCAAGATAAATCTACTCAAGATGTGAAAAGTTGACAAAAAAAGGGCAGAGAGTATTAATAGAGGGCCAAAAAGATTTCCCAAAGAATTACATTGGTACAAAACGAGCTCATGATAAAGTTAAAAACGGTAAAGTGATACACATATAATATAATATAATTATATAATATATTTTATAACTAGTTTTAAATAAAGAATAATTCTATAAAATATTTTATAGAAATATGTTTCATTTAACATATTATTATAAAATATATTGTATAATTATATTATGTATATATCATTTTCCAATAATTAAAAGAAGGATGACTATACACCAACAATGACTTTACAATTAGTTTACAATTCATTTTAAATCAACCAATATGATTGTGACACTTTAATATTATGAGATAATTTGAATTTTACTTAACTATCCTTCATTTTAAATAGAATAGTAATTAGTTATTATTACTATAAAAAAAATAGATATTAATGATACTTTAATTGCAACCAGAATAATTATTTATAACTAAAATAAACTGTATACTTATCATTTTCCTTAAAAAAAATTAACTCTATATATACAACTTATTGATTATTTTGTTGTCATTTGTATCTTTTGAAAAGGATGTACTATAACAATTAATTTAACTATTTGTATTAAAAATATATATTGATCTTAGCTTAAATAAAAAGCCTCATTTCTTTGTATTAGCATCAGTTGTGTGAGAATAACATCTCAATTAATTTGGATGGTATATGCTTTTGATAAAGAATTTTTTACAAATTTATTTATTATACAAAAAAAATTGTTTAATTGTAATCAGTTAATTCTAATAAAATAATTATTTATAATTAAATTAATTATAAATAATTTTTTCATCACAATTAATTGATCATAAAAATTCGTTATTTTTGTAATGAATTCGTGTAATTAATTCGATTATTCAATTCGAGAGTCTCTAAAAATTATTTACATCATCTTAAATATTGCACACGTAAACTACTACTCCCTAAACATGTAGGGCCGACCTGGGATGTAAATCATGGACGACGCTACATGCTAGATCTAACAAGTTTAGGAGAGTTTGTTTTCATTTAGTTTATCTTTAGCATTTATCGCTGCTCTTGATTTGACTAAACTTATGCCCTAATTACTTATTGATCTATCACTTGGGGAGACAACGAAGATGCCTACCTTAATTAGCTTAAAAGTCTCCTCTGTCTAGATGCGGCCCCTCTTCCCATCAGAGACAGGAATGACCGCCTGGCCCATACATACGACCTAGCTAGCTAGTTGAAAAATTAAAAACCAAAAATGAAAAATAATTGCGGGCACATCACGGAAACAATGATATTCAGTACTTGGCATGCAGGATCGAGTAATTTAACAGTATAAAATAAAAAATAAGTTTATTGTAATTTCTCTTTATAAAAAATATAGTCTATTATAAAAGAAAGTAAATTCACTTTCGTTTTTTATGGTAAAAGAAAGTATTGCGCCGTGTTACCCACTTTACAAATATAAAAATTATTTTTCATAATTTAACACAGATTATCTGCAAATTTTTAAACCTCGCCGATGCATCAAATCTCCCATGTCATATTGGATTACTCTAAATTTAATAATAAATAATGCGCGCTTTAAGTCTTTTAACCCATGATATAATAAAAGATAATCAATAACATTATTCATTCGTTTTGAAACTTTGCTGCAGTAGTAGTCCAATCGCAACACCTGCGTGGACGTCCTTATCTTAGACCAATTAGTGCAGCAAAGAAGACAGATCATCAGCTGATATTGGTGGACATGAAGAAACACATGAAACTTGGTCACACATGAGCTCCAATATTATATCTGATTTCTTCAGAAGAGAAATAGTAAATTACAAGTGTACAACCCTAAATTATATGGATGCGATTCACGGACTGGACTCGTGCATGCACCACCCACACTCATGTAGTACTACGTACTGATCTTCAAGGCTAGCTTTGATGAAGTTACTTGGGGTGATCTAGAATCCTTCAAAATCGTTAACACCATCCAAAATAACAGTTACGCTATTTTTTGTCATCAACTTGTAAGGTTGTACAAAAAATCGACCAATCGATCAGAACCGTCGGAACCCGATTGCCGACGTTGGAACCAGTCGCCACTGACGAAGAATCGGTCGGATGGCGGTTCAAAAAACGTATAAAGTGTATCAGTTGGCGTCGGTAGCAGTTTGACCCCATGTTGAACCGCTGAACCGACCGATAGTAATTCTTTGATTTCTTTATATATTTATATAGAAACGACATCGTTTCAATTAAAAAAAAACAACGACGTTTCTTACACGACGCAAACTATCATTTCTTCCCCTCACGACGTCATTTCAGGTAAAAGGAAACGGTGTTGTTTCTTAAGGCCATGGGGTAAAACCCTTAAACCCCTCTTCTTTATTTCCTTTTTCACTCCCCCCCTCTGCGCTGTTAAGGTTTGTTTTCTCTACACCTCCACGCCGACGATCTACCAAGTTCTACATTCTAAGGTTCTGTCCGGTGTCATACTTTCTCCCTTAGGTATTCTATTATATTTATTTCATTTATTTTCTTTGAATTGACCTTACTGAATGGCGAATCGCCGAATACCTAGCATAAATCGGTTAGTGGGTAATGTTTAGGGTTTATTTAATTTGGGTATTGATTGGGACTTAGGTAATGTTTAATCGAGTTTAGGTATTGATTGGGTAATGTTTACGGGTTGTTTAGGGTTTGTTTAATGTTTGGTTGTTTAGGATTTGATTGGGTCTGTTTATTGTTTGATTGGGACTTGGGTAATGTTTAATCGAGTTTAGGTATTGATTGGGTAATGTTTATATGTTTGTTTAGGGTTTAATTGGGTCTGTTTATTGTTTGGTTGAGTTCATTGGGAGTCTGGGACACGACAATCAAACTTTGACCAATTAAATTTTAATTTGTGTATTGTTTAATTTAATTGAGTTTTGTTTAATGATTTAATTTGATTTGGGTATTGTTTAATTTGATTGGATTTTATTTAATGATTTAATCTGAATTGGGTATTGTTTAAAATATTGGTTGTTTAATGACTATTGATCTTGACAATATTTTCTATACTTAAATCAGTAGATGGATTCGTCGTCAACTCCAATTGATCTTGACAATGATGAGGGGATGCCTAATTTGGAAGAGACCCAAACCCATACACCTAATCCCCCTAGTGTCCCTAAAAGTAATACTTTGTCCATTTCCTAGGAAACAGAAGGGTAAATAGCCCTCCTATATTTGGAACCATTTTGAGAAAGTGGAAGGTTGTCCCCTAGATGAGCTTAGAGCTAGGTGTATTTATTGTGGCAAGACTTACCATTGTCCCTCAAAGAGGAACGAGACCTCAACTATGAAGTTACATCTAGAAACATGTCCAAAAAATCCTCACAGAGAGGGACCTCTAGATAAGTACCAGCAAACATTGACAGGTGAGGCAACAACTTAAGAGAGGATTGGAGAGAGTGAAAGTGGTGTGGCGAGGAATATGGTAACCCACAAATGTAGTGAAGACGCAGTGAGATCGGCCATTGCAGCGATGGTAATTCTTGATGAATTGCCATTTGGAATTGTTGAAGGGCACAATTTTAGGAAGGTGTGTTGGTCGATTGAATCAAGATTTAAAGTGCCATGTAAGGTCACAGTTGCAAGAGACTGTATGAAGTTGTTTACATCTGAAAAGACGAAACTTAAGAAGTTGTTTAAAGATGGAGGCGTGAGAGTTTCATTGACTACTTATACGTGAACATCGATACAAAATTTACATTATATGTGCCTAACTTGTCATTTCATTGATAAAGATTGAAAATTACAAAATAAAATCATTAATTTTTATTTGATCCCTAATTATCGAGGGGATACAATTGGGAGATATATTGAGCAGTGCCTACTTGAATGGGGGTTTGATAAAATATTTACCATGACTGTTGACAATGCTAGTTCCAATGATAATGATATTGCTTACTTGAAGCGTTATTTGACGGAGAATGTGTTGGAAGGGAAGTATATACATCTTAGGTGTTGTGCACATATATTAAATCTTGTCATTACTGAGGGGTTAAAAGAGTGCGGTGAAGCCATCACAATGGTTATAAATGCGGTTAGATATATGCGCTATTCTCCTACTAGATTAATGAAGTTTAAGAAATGTGTAGAAAATGAAAAAATTAAGTGTAAGAAAATGTTGTGCCTTGATGTGCAAACTCAGTGGAATTCAACTTACTTGATGTTAGATGCGGATGAGAGATTTGAGAAGTCCTTTAGGTGGATATAGAGTGAGGATTATCACTTTCTCTTACTTTGGTGATGACCAAAATGGGCCTTTTAGAGCTGATGAGTGGGAGACAGTGAGAGTTTTTGTAAAATTTTTGAAGATGTTTTATGATGATACTTGTCGATTTTCTGTGTCTCTTCATGTCACGGCAAATACAAGTTTTGTGGAGATTTTTATGCTCCAAAAAGAGTTGGTTAGATTGAGTAAGGCTCCTAGAGAGTCTTTAAGAACTATGGCCACGAGTATGAGAACGAAATATGATAAGTATTGGGGTTCATTGGATAAGATGAACTTGATGCTGTTGATTGCCGTTGTGCTTGATCCTCGAAGTAAGTTAGGGTTTCTCACTATGAACTTGAGGAAAATACATAATCAAACTCGTGCTGAGTCTTTGGTGTCTAGTGTAAAACAATTATTAACAGATTTATACAACGAGTACAATGATATATTTGGTTCTACCTTGAGTTGTAATTTAAAAGTAATCGCTCCGACATCTACAACCTTAAAAGACAGTGAAGAGAATCATAAGATACAATTGATGGATGGGTGGTATCAGGTAAGTGAAGAGTTTGGAACTACAGTTTCCAAAACAAAGGTGGACCAATATTTATCAGATGGTTGTGAGGCACGCAGTCCATCTTTTGATTTGTTGGTCTGGTGGAGAAGTAATGAGGTTAATTATCCTATACTTGCGAGGATTGCACGAGATTTGTCAGCCATGCATATTTCCACTGTAGCCTCAGAGTTAGCAATTAGTATGGGAGGACTTGTATTAGATCCTTTTTGGAGTTCATTGGCTCCAAAAACAGTTGAGGCACTTATTTGTACTCAGAATTGGTTGCGACATCCGTCAACCACAATTGATCTTCGAGATAACACGGATAATGTCGAGAGCTTTGTGGTAGAATCTGGTAATATTTTTCTCATTCATATTTATTTATTTTTATTAAATCATTATATTTATTTTTTCTTATCTAAGTTTATTAACATTTTTTTTATAGAGTTGGGAGAACAAACAGGCATCGCAGGTAATGCTTTAAATACCGTACTGGTGAGCATACCGGTCAAAATATTGAAACGAAAAATTTCAGAATCAGTACCGTTTCGTGTACCGTTTTGGAATGGTCTATACATAAAAAATTATATATATAAATACATATATAAATTATATTTCAAAATAATAGTCAATATATGAATAAATTATATATATAAATATATATGTAAATAATCTAGTTTAAATTAGGATAAAAAAATAACAAGAAATGAAAAAAAAAAAAGTGAAATCCCAAAATCTGGTACAGGCTAGTACACATAGCCGGTACGGCCGAAATTTGGGCTGGTATGAAACAGACTCAATTTTTATACCAGTCACTATTCCGATATCAAAACCATGATCACAGGTATAGAAGATTGAAGAGTGACGATTGAAGACACTTTTTGCCTTTGGGTTATTGGTCTTTGTCTTTTTTATTGTTGGTTAACTTTGTTTGTAACTTTGTAATTTGTATTTTAGACTTTTAGTTGTTTGCTTGTTGTTATTACTTAAAACAATTTGTGTTGGCATATGACATGTTGGTTTGTATTTTTAATTTTATGTGTAATTTTATTAAACATTGACTCATCTAGTGGACATTTTTATTGTTTACTTAGTAGTTAGAACTAGAAGTTAAAATTTAGTAGTTATTAAATTATTAGTTAGTAGTTATTTTTTAGAATAGATGTTGATAATTGACTACTACAATGTTGATAATTGATGTTGTTAATATTGATAATTGACTAATTGAATGGCCGGCCCAAACGAGGCCCAATAGGGCCCAAACCGATGGGCAAACCAACCACGGCGTCGACACCACGCCGACGCGCCACCGACACTGTAAGGTCGGTGGCGATTTTGCCACCGACGTCTACAATGTACAGCCCTATCAGCTTGCTAGTATTGATACTTACTTATTTAACCCCCATTTTTAAAGAGGGAGATCCACAAAGCGAAAGGCAAAAAAGTGTAAATGACTAGGATCATGATCATGATCTGACGTTGCCAATGAAAAAACCGTAAAACAAATCATCATCCACACTGCTTGAAGTACTACTGCATGCATAGGTTGATGCATGCATGACAAACATGTTGTGGCAAAATACACACACTAACGATAACAATAATAGTGAAAGAAAATACAATCAATCACACAGCATAAGATTTACATAGTTCGACAAATTACCTATGTTGACATAGCTGCATAAATCTTATTAAATAAAAGAAATTACAATCACTCAATCTTAACTCATTTTCTCTAGAATTTTTTTTCTCTCACACACAATATGCATTCACTGGACAATTATTCTCTCTTAGAATATGCTAAAAATCGTGTTTAAGTAGTCAAATATAATATATTTATAGCAAAATCATGTTTAAGCGAGTGTTGAACGAAATTCTCTATTTGAATCTCACTCAAACCAAGTGTCGAGCGAGTGTCGAGCAATAATATGGCTCAAGCCTAGTATCGAGCCAAGTTCGAGTGAGATTTCTAACTTGAGCCAACTGTCAAGCTAACTCTCTATTTCTCAATTTTCAATTCTTAGACCAGTTTTCACATGCAACCCAACAATCATCCATTTAGAGACTGGATCTCCACATGCCAGCCTTTATTTCCAGCCAAACCTTATCATCTCTACAGCCTATAACTCTCGTCTTCAAACCAGAAAACGAACTGAAGTCGAGCCTGACTTCAGTCTCTCAAGCACATCCACTGGGCGATTCACAACTCCCGCTGCACTAGGAGTATCTGATCTTGAACCGATCTTAGCAATTTGAGCCAACTTCTTAGGCTTACATATATGAGGAATGGCAAAACCAACTCCCTTTTGCTTCCTCATATGGTTTGCGCGATCAAGCTTGCATTTTTGCACTATTGTATTTCCTTGCACATCACTGGATCCTGATTTCAAATACAAAGAGTTAGATTTCTTACTATATCCTAAAACCAACACACTATTAGTGATCTTCACAGCTCCTCTAGAAAACGCTACAGCATAACCACTATCATCAAACTGTTCCACAATTCTTTAGATTTGAAATGTGTCTTACTTGTTATAAAGTCCACACGCCCCTATTTGAAAGTGTGTTGCGCACATCACCCACTCCCACTATATCTAGTGCATCTCCATCAGCCACATACATCTTTTCAAAATCACCAACAAAATAATTCTGCATGATCTCTTGATGTGAGGTGCTATGGAATGAAGCCCTTGAATCCAACAGTCAACCATCAATCAAACTATGCACTATAAGAATTAGGGCATCAAGAAATTTTTCTGCCACTATACTCACATCATCATCCTCAGCACTTTCTTGATTCTTGTAGTTTCTTTTAATGTGGTCTGGCTTGCCATAACTCTAGCACGTGATCTGCTAACCAAATCTCGTCTTACTCTTTCCTCTACTCTTGGAGCCTAACATGTCATGTCCTCTGTTCTGATTTTCAATATTCAGGGCTGATCCCAAACTTGAGAACTCACCAGAGTCACTCCTACGTACGTCTTCAGCAAGGACCATGTCATATTTGTCGTTGTATTTCAATTTTATCTTGCTGGCTAAACTACTCATAGTCATCCTCATGGCCTCTCAACTATTTAGCAGTGATGCCAATAGAATCAACGCTCTAAGCTCATCATCAAATTCAATCTCTATAGAAGAAAATTGATTTATAATCGGGTTGAATTCATTCAAGTGTGGGTCATAGACATATCTTTCGACATCTTCAGATTGAACAATTTATTCATCAAGTGTACTTTGTTATTCGCCAATGACTTTTCATACATACCTGACGAAGTCGTCATGAGATCATTTGTGGTCTTCTTCTTACTGATAGTCGATTTAACAGGGTCTACTAAGCATCATTCATGCTCTCTGACTTTTGTCCCAATGGTGGAAGGTGGAGTCTCTTCCCATAGAGATAATTCTCGATCTATATCTTCCAACACCCAAAATCAGTGCTGTCAAACTTTTCAATCTCGGATGCATTCACTTTTTCTTCAGTCATCGTTGTCTTTCAGATTCAACCTTAACTCTTGATACTAGTTGTTGTGGCAAAATACTCACACACCATCGATGACAAATAAAAGTGAGAGTAAATACAATCAGTCAAACGACACAAGATTTACGTGGTTCAGTAAATTGTCTACGTCCACAGAGTTACATAAATCTTAATCAAAGGAGATTACAATCACTCAATATCAAGAAAACTGCTTATTTGTGAGTAGTTATTTCCTATCAAAATCAATCTATTTTGGTCATAAATTGTCATCATAGCTGAAAGTCTTGAGAGTTTCGCTTGAGCGAAGTATCAAGTGAGTGTCGAGCGAAACTCTCTATCTAAATCTTGCTCGAACCAAGTGTCAAGTAAGAATCTGGCTCGAGCCAAGGTCGCAAAATTTCTGGCTTAAGTTAACTGTCAAGCTAACTCTCTATTTTTATTTATTTTTAGCTTCTAGACCAGTCTTCACATGCAACCCAACAAAACATATATAGAATATGTGCAATCAATGGGTGTTATTGCATAATCGGATATATGTATATGTGTGTTTTATTAAGCCAATTGATAGGATATTTTCAATTGAGAAAATCTACTTATAAGTCTTTATTTCTTCACAGTCAACGCATGATTGTTGATATTGAAACCTTCCCCATCAATTATACTACAAAACGTTTGGTGTTTAGTTTTTTTTTTTCTTTTTTGGATAAGTAATTGGTGTTTAGTTATTTAAAAGCTAGTTATAATAAGTCCATAGCAGTGATCGTATTCTAATACACCGGCTTATATATATGTAGCAAAACCCAATTATTCCCTATAAGCTATATTTCTCGTATGGAACATATATATAAATTGAATAAAAAAAGAAAATTAAACGTGTAAAGATTTAACAAGTCTAGTTATTATTTTTTAAAAATAAAAAATCGCAGTTAAGGAGTTTTATATAACACTAGTACTAGTATTACCTCAGCTCGAGGACTTAACAAAGAATAATAATGTTATTTCCATACATTTTTGTGTATATTTACTAAGTAATACTTTTATTTCTTAATTAATTATTATTTTAACTACTTCAAGTACTGCACAGGGATAATTAGGTACTTAATCAGTTAATTACCTTTCCCCAAATGTTACAAATTCAACTACATTAATAAGAATGCTACAGACTGATCTCGAAAAAGTGATATTTGTAGTGGAGATAAATGGAATTCTTTACATCGAAAACGACATGTATGGGATACTCAGAGACGAGTAATTAATTTTATAATCTATATTCTTCTTCCCCCCTATAATTTATATTCAATAATTTATCTTTTCTGTTGAGTTTGGACAGAAGAACCTGGAGGCTATCTTTTCCTTTCTACAAATATGCGTACGACCACAACATAAAGCTCACGGTCCAACTTCGAGAAACCCATTTATTAATTATAATATAATCTAATCTAATCTTATTTTATTTTATTTTTACGACCCTAACCGACAGTCGTTGATGATGACCTATCCTTCCCATTTTTTCCAGGTTCCTGAAAACCTAAACCCTATCCCTAGTTTTTTTCTCTGGTTCTCTGAAAATTAACGGGCTTAAAAGCAAGAGATCAATGTATTCCCGATCAGCAGCCCTCGGTCTCCTGCGCTGTTGCCACAAAAAGTGGCACAAATCCCCACATGTTTTGTTTCCCTGTGAACAGTTATTACCCACTCAGCCTAACAGTACTGTGTGTCGCTCTCAGCTCTCACCTTCTCCAACTCCTTGTTTCCCCTACCTTTGATCCCAAAGGGAAAAATGAAAATGTATTAGTTAAACCAAAAGTTATATGAAGATATATGTTGGCTGATATGTACGATAGTTACTGTTTCTCTTCCTAGCTATCATTGAGATCACATGTTTTTCTTTTTTTTTTTCATTCCCTCTCAACCCATTCAAGTTGCTGCCTGCTGATAAGTTATGAATCTGAAAAGGATTGAAAAAGATATAAAGGGTTAAGGTACCCAGTAGTTTTCATTGCAAAAAAGCTAGGGCTTTGTACTTTCCAATTCTAGTCCACAAATGTTCTCTTCCACCAGCAGTCTCAATCCTCCTCCACAGTACTTCCCCTCATCCTCATACCACCATTTTCCTCCTCCTTTTGCTAACCACGAGCTTGGAGACATTGTCCTGAACCAATACAATCACGACCCGCTTTCCGGTTTTTTACCCATCAATGCTCCATTTCCAGGAAACGTCAATTTTGCAGTTTCAAAACATCAAACTATGAATAGGGAAAACAATATTGGAGAGTACCCACCTAGTATTTCCGATTTCTTTGTCAACAAACCTGTGAAGAAAGATCGGCACAGCAAGATTTACACTTCCCAGGGCTTGAGGGATCGACGGGTGAGACTGTCCATTGGGATTGCCCGCAAGTTCTTTGATCTCCAGGACATGCTAGGGTTTGACAAAGCTAGTCAAACCCTAGACTGGCTGCTGACCAAGTCTAGAATAGCGATCAAAGAAGTCGCTCAAATGAAGCAGAACTTTATAAGTGGGCATGCCAAGCGTTTGTCTCCCTGCAGTTCTGAGTATGACTTGTTTTCTGGAATCAACAGTACGGTGATGAATGGCGAGAAATTAGAAGGGAGAGATTCGAAGAGCAAGTCATTGCTAATTTCTAGTGTTTTGAAAGATAAGAAGACGAAAACGCTGAGTAAAGGAGCCATTAATCTTCTTGCCAAAGAGTCGAGGGCGAAGGCAAGGGCAAGGGCAAGGGAAAGGACAAGGGAAAAAATGTGCACAAAAAGGCTGCACGAGTCGAAAAAATGTCCGACAGGACCTCAAATTCTACAACAATATTTGAGCCCACAAAGTGATCAGCGTGCAGAGAGAGAAAGATCCGCCATGGTGGTGGCGGAAATTGAAGAACTACACGCTCACCTAGCGGATCAAGGACTAAGAGCAAGCGATATTGATCAGGAATCGGCGGCCCTAGTGATAAGGAAAAAGTTGAAGCCATCTGGGAGATTGGATTTTAATCAGCCAAACTTGGTGATCTCGAAAGATCTAAGCTCCACTAACGGAAATAGCAACTACTTTCCCAATAATTTATCTCTCGCTTGGGGCATTAATAGCGCAGTTGCAGTACGCTCTAGCTTTTATACCGTCGGCGACATGAATCATTTCAATTAAGTAAAGGTATTTTCCAAGAATATAAAGAGTACTATTACTGTTACCTTTTTTCAAACACATGATACATCAATTAAAGTCTGAATTTGCAGAACTTCAAATCTACGGAGAACCTTTGGAAGACATGAGTACCAATCAACTTCTGCACTCAAATGCATTTCTTCAAACAATAGTGCGATGGCATCAAAGGTTTTACGCATTATCGATGTAAGCTGTACTTGTTTTTTCTTGATATAGTAGCAGAAAATGGGTGTACCTTGGGAATGCTAGCTAGCTTATGCATATTCATCTGTGAATTACTCCGGGTTATTTAGCGATGGGATATTAATGAAGATGCATGCATTTTACCTCCCATCTGCTAATTTTTTGGTCCCAAATTTTCCTCACTCCCGGTATTGTAGTAATCTCGGTAAGTTGTACAAGGGATTTAAGAACATGAAAATAGTTATAAACTTATATATATATATATATATATATATATTGAGGTATAAGATCGTTGTGGCTGGCTTTCATCGCATAATCTCCCTTTTCCCTGCCATGTTTAATATAAAATACTTCCAAATTCATACGATAAAGGTTTATCCAATCACTGGAGAGATGATCAATATGTCTACTTCTCAACTGTGGACCGGATCTGAAGTACCCCCTAGTTCTCCACAGATACTATGTACTGACAGTGTTCAAACGAATACATACTATCAAGATTTGTTTGATTTTCTCCTATAGCTAGTATATTTTCTCATTGGAATTATTTTCAGAAGTACTGATGAAAGGACAGCAAACAGCTAGGAAGTTTTCAAGCAATTATGATTTCCAGTTAGGATCAAGTCCTAGAAAGTTTAATTTCGAATGGATCTTGGATAGAACATATTTATATATTGGTTTGTGTCTAGAATCATTAATGTATTAATCTTGCAACTGCATTCAAGCACACGAAAGATTCCAACAATCTTCGGTCCCTAGCTCCCATATAAACTTCTATCACAATTATTAACCTCCCCCTCGAGCGGAGCCTTTACCAAGATCTTCATTAAACTCCCACCAAAGGCTAAAAATCCATAACTATATATCATGCTCATAATCACCCGAGAATGGATATGATTATATTAAAGTACCCTATGAGAGCCAACCATGCATATTACTGTCATGATCTCCAACTCCAGTCTCGTATGTATGTTTATCAACCATCGGCTTCATGCCACTTGTTAGTAAAGAATCAATTTTGGAAACTCTTTTTTATACCTAACACTAGCCATTTGGCGACTCAGCCAAATAAAATAGGCTCAAGGACTCAAACCAAGGAGAATAGATCCCAAGGCGTAAATATTAGTCCAACATAGGCAATGTAAAATCCAGAAGAGCTTAATTAGAACTAGGTGCATTTCAAGTGGAATTTCTATCCATTCAATTGGCTTGTTAGTAACGGTCTAATGTCCACGCATATTATATATATATATATATACACGTGGGTGCCTTCACATACCAAAAATGACATAATTGGGTGTTAGAGAATATCTAGCTAAAGAAAAAGGCATTCGGTTACTACCGTCAGTACTGATCTTCCAGCCAAATATCTACATGTTGTGCATCACATTATACCTTCTTAGAAGCATGCGAAGACACCTTGGGGGTTTGCAGATGTGGTTGAACCAAGGATCAATGAGTTTTCAGCTGGTCTTTCCAAGATATCAAATAATGATATGTTAGAACATCACCAAGCACTTAACTCGATAGTTGAAGCTAATTTATATGCTTTTGGATCCAATGATATTATATAATTAGCTGCTTGCACGTATTAATATTATTATTCAAAATACGGGATGTTGTCACACTTCATGATGAAAATAGCATCAACAGAAGAATACATATATATAGTATATAATGTAGAAGTTTTTAGTACTTTGGCTTTCAATGAAGCAATATGTTGCCATGTTACGTCTATTATATATAGATGCTATATAACCAATCAGCATATTGTGGCTTAATGTTTGGTCAAGTTTTTGTTGTGAGGAGGTGATTAATGGAACTGGCCTAGTGGGTCATCTGAATGGCAGGAAATTTGCAAGAGACATATAAAAATGTAGCCAGACATCATACTTTATGGGGACAGATCAGAGCTTGATCAAGTCAACGTATTCAAATTTTCAAGGGCTCCAACTCCATTAAGTTTAGTGATTGAAATGAGTATATACTGCATGTATATATGAATATATGTGTGTGTGTATTATCGTAGCACATCTCGGTCCAGTCTTCCACTGCTCTGAGTTTTTGATTAGGTATCCATATTTAAAGGATGCAATATTATGCTTGCTTGTTCGAGCCTCTTGAGTATTCATCTTCCCAAAAAGTAAATTTTGAACATACCAATTAAGACTAGATGATCTTCTTTTTACTCTTTCCGATCGATTTGTTAAAGCTAGCTAGCAGGTGGCCGATGCATCATGTTTGGTTTATATGATCCTCTGTAGTCCTAGCCTTTGGATCCAGTTCTTAGTGCATATTGGCATGTGTGGATATTTTGCTTGATTGAAGTCGGTAAGTAGAAACAATAACTAAGCTAGAGTACTTTGCCCCTTTTGATGACTAGGCGCAGTAGTATGCATTTGTGTATGTAGTGTTTATATCCTCTAAAGAAAGAGTGCGTGTATGTAGTGTGCATTTGATTAATGTGTGTGTTTTTATGTTTATTGAGGGAGCACTAGAAGTGGTTTAGCATAAAAGATGTAGACTTTCGATAAATTAGATCCCTACCAACAATATGACCAAGGAGCTAACTCGTGAAATGTTACATCTTTTATATTAGGGTAATGCTATATATTAGAGCATGCAGTTTTTTGGGAAAAAAAAAAAAGAGGGTAACCTACTCTAAAGAAAAAGGATTTTTTCAAGTCAGTGATCTATTTTCATATCTATTATATTTGTGTATATATAAATAATTTACCGCTAAAAGCACCTTTCTTGTGGCCTGTCAATAGACTTTTCATCAATCAAAATTGATACACTATGGCTATAACGTCATATCATAATTAATGTAGAAAATGTAGGATTAATGTGTCTATGTATCATGAGTTATCAGTGTCCTAGATAAATGATGCAAATTGAGTCTTTTGCTGAATATCTACACGGTCCATTAATGTCAAATGGTTAGCTGATCACTCAGTACTTCAAATGATGCAAAGACTCTTCTCATGAACTTACAGTACCCACAAAAGGGTAATCGTTCATCTTTGTTACAAACTTAAAAACTTAAAAAGTAATAAATATTGTAAAATGTCTAGCTAGCTAGAAATTAATTAATAGAACCATTTGATCACTTTCACTAACTAATTTCTAACACCAACATGTTATATCCAATATGTTATATATATATATATATATATATATCTGTTTTATACACAGAATGAAATAATGTATATATAATATATAATTATATATAATATATAATCTCGTCTCAAAATTTAAAGGATGCTTAATTATGCTTCAACGACCCTAGTTTAATAATTTTCTACTATCCCAAGCTAAACAATCAAGCTTCAGGAGGCCGATTGTCTTCACTGCTTGTTGTCTTTGATATTTATTTCACTTCAAGATTCTAATTAAGTTTTGTTTGGATATAAAAAAATATTTTATCTCATCTCATCTCATTTTATCATTTTAATTTTTTTAAACTCTCACCCAAAATATAATAAATAATTCTATCTTTTTCAAATCTCAAAATAATAATAATATTAAAATTAATATTCTAATTCACTATAAAAAACTGCTTTTTTGCAGCCAATAAATTCCAACAAAATGACTATTTACCTCAAAAATGAGTCGTAAATAGTTTTTTTATCGCAAATAATTAGTCACAAAAACTCATTTTCTTGTAGTGAATATTTTACTTGACTTTCAACTTCTTGACTTATCTCATTTTAATCTTTCAAAAAAAAAAAAAGACTTATCTCATTTCAACTCATTATTCAAATGACATCTAAATATAAAGTGGCGTTTTAACGAAGGAACACCCACCCATAGCTCAAGGCTGGCCTACCAAAGTAAAAAATGTTTGGAGAATGAGATCATGAGAAATCTGTAAATAGTAGTGAAATGATTTGTGAATATATAGTAGTAAAATGGTTTGATTTATGATGTTTTATAGAAGTTTGAAAAATGAGAAAAAATTGAATAAAAATTATTACATAATTAAGATCATATTGCTAAAATATCAATTTTTTAATATGATATTTATTCTAGAATTTAAAATAGTTGAACTATTTTTTGTATTTTATTTAAAAAACTGAAAAAGTTGTAATAACATAGTTTTCAAAAGTTGTAATAATTAATTTGAAAATGTTTGTTTTAAATGATGTTTGAGAAGAAAATCAAACGAAATGAGTCAAGATAAAAGATAAAAATATTCCCAAACTACTCGTAATGTTTGTACAAAAGAATCAATGATGAGAAAGCCAGGATTTGACAAACATTTTCCTATGCCTTTGAATCAGAAAGATGCGTCTTCGTATTTTTAGCATCTATTGACCGTATTTAGGTTATTTGAACTGTTCATTTGCATATTATGTGAACAGTTTGTCTTTTGATATATAATATGTGGTTGAGTATATAAATAATTTTTACTTAATTTGCTTTAAAGTTATTTCCGTATGATCAGCTCTACGGTGATATATATCATGTAGCCAGTGAATTATGTATATAAACTGACTATATAATATATATATATATATATATATATGTATAAGAATGACCTGAAATATGTAGTAATAATACAACAAATGTGTTGCAAGAAAGTGTACCTTTTCATCATGACCTGAAGAGACGTTGCCTTAGATATCTTGTTAGAACGAGTACTACTAATTCTCTTTCTACGGCTGCACCTGTAAAACCAGATCAGGAAGACAATTGGACGGGCCGATGAGAGTGAAAAGTTTGGTAAAATGAGCCGAAAAGCATGCAATAGGTTTCTTGTGAAATCATCACTAATAGGTTTATTGTGAAATCATCACTTATGACGTAAAAACTTAATCTGATAAGAAGTTGTAGATTAAATCATTTATATTTATCTTAACATCCTCTCTCACTTGTTGGCTAGCTAGACTCTCATTCACTAAGTGGGTCTAATTAATTTAAAATATACAAATAAATGTGCTAAAATATTGTAGAGTCAGAGTTGGTATTCAATATTATTACTCTGAAATTATATGAAATCATCATATTTTTTAAAAATCTAAATTGTGGAAAGGATTAGATTTAATCATTTATGTATATCTTAATAGCTACTTGGGTCCCAAAAAGTGATATATATATATATATATATACATGATTATATAATAGGCAGTTTTTAACAAAGTAAATTTTATGGAGTAATAGGATTAAGGCAAAAAGTATAAGAAAGGCAAATTCATGTTGAAGCAACGGTAGAGCTACAAGACATAATTTCATCTTGGATGTAGTTAAAGACTAATTCAGCACAAGCAATTTAGTATCTTTCATCATATTTTGAAGTACCTGGAGTTAAGTTCTATACATATATATACTTATAATACATTGCTGGAACCAATGAATAAGAACAAGATTTTCTCTTCAACTATAAAAACTTAATCTAACGAGAAGATGTAAATTTAATCATTTATATTTATGATCTTAATGTTCTTACTCGTCGGCTAGCTAGACTCGCATTCTATAAGTGGGTCTAAACGTAAAATATACAACTAAATGTGAAAAAAAATATTATAGAGTTAGAGTTAGAATTCAATATTATTACTCTGAAACTATATGAAATCATCACATTTTTTAAAAATCTTAATTGATAGAAAGAATTAGATTTAATCATTTATATATATCTTAACAGTTCCTTGGGTTCCAAAAAGTGATATATATATATATACACGATTATATATATAATAATTATATATATAATAGGCAGTTTTGAACAAAGTAAATTTTATGGAGTAATAGGATTAAGGCAAAAAGTATAAGAAAGACTAATTCAACGTGTTGAAGCTACGGTAGAGCTACAAGACATATTTCATCATGGATGTAGTTAAAGACTAATTCAGCACAAGCAATTTAGTAGCTTTCATCTTATATATAAGATGAAACTTTTATATATATATATATGTATATACTTATACATTGCTAGAACTAATGAATAAGAACAAGATTTTTTCTTCAAATATAAAAACTTAATCTAATGAGAATATGTAAATTTAATCATTTATATTTGTGATCTTAACATTCTTTGTCACTTGTTGGCTAGCTAGACTCTCATTCAATAGGTGGGTCTAAATGTAAAATATACAACTAAATGTGATAAAGTATTATACAGTCAGAGTTAGAATTCAATATTATTACTCTAAAACTATATAAAATCCTCACATTTTAAAAATCTCAATTAATAGAAAGAATTAGAGTTAATCATTTATATATATCTTAACAGTTCCTTGGGTCCCAAAAAGTGATATATATATATATATATTTATATAGACGATTATATATATAATAGGCAGTTTTGAACAAAGTAAATTTTATGGAGTAATAGGGTTAAGCAAAAAGTATAAGAAAGACAAATTCATCATGTTGAAGCAATTAACGATAGAGCTACACACTACAAGAAAAATAGTCAGATATAATCAATCCGATGCATTGAAAATGACAAAAAATACCAATTTGGTCATTTTTGGCCCTTTTCGATGCATCAGATTGACTATATCTTGTCATTTTTCTTGTAGTGACATTAAGACATATTCCATCTAATTGGAAGTAGTTAAAGACTAATTCAACACAAGCAATTTAGTATCATTTATCTTATTTTGAAGTGCCTGGAGTTAAGTTCTATACATATATATACTTACATTACATTGCTGGAACCAATGAATAAGAACAAGATTTTTTCTTCACTATAAAACTTAATCTGATGAGAAGATGTAAATTTAATCATTTATATTTATGATCTTAACGTTCTTACTCACTTGTCGGCTAGCTAGACTCTCATTCAATAAGTGGGTCTCAATGTAAAATATACAACTAAATGTGATAAAATATTATAGAGTCCAGGTTAGAACTCAATATTATTACTCTGAAACTATATGAAATCATCACATTTTTTTAAAAATCTTAAATGATAGAAAGAATTAGATTTAATCATTTATATATATCTTAACATGAGTTCCTTGAGTCCCAAAAAGTGATATATATATATATATTTATATACACGATTATATATATAATAATTATATATATAATAGGCAGTTTTGAACAAAGTAAGTTTTATGCAGTAATAGGATTAAGGCAAAAAGTATAAGAAAGACAAATTCATCATGTTGAAGCTAGGTAGAGCTACAAGACATATTTCATCTTAAATGTAGTTAAAGACTAATTCAGCACAAGCAATTTAGCTAGCATCTTTCATCTTATATATATATGATGAAACTTATATATATATATATATATACTTATACATTGCTAGAACTAACGAATAAGAACAAAATTCTTTCTTCAACTACAAAAACTTAATCTGAGAAGATGTAAATTCAATCATTTATATTTATGATTTTAACATTCTCTATCACTTGTCGGCTAGCTAGACTCTTATTCAATAGGTGGGTCTAAATGTAAAAGTACAACTAAATGTGATAAAGTATTATACAATCAGAGTTAGAATTCAATATTATTACTCTAAAACTATATGAAATTATCACATTTTTAAATATCTTAACTAATAAAAAGAATTAGATTTAATCATTTATATATATCTTAACAGTTCCTTGGGTCCCGAAAAGTGATATATATATATAATAGGCAGTTTTGAACGAAGTAAATTTTATGGAGTAATAGGGTTAAGCAAAAAGTATAAGAAAGACAAATTCATCATGTTGAAGCAATTAACGATAGAGCTACATTAAGACATATTCCATCTAGTTGGAAGTAGTTAAAGACTAATTCAGCACAAGCAATTTAGTATCATTTATCTTATTTTGAAGTGCCTGGAGTTAAGGTCTATACATATATATACTTATGATCAATATATATGTATATATGTATTGCTGGAACTAATGAATAAGAACAAGATTTTTTTCTTCAATTTTTTTTAAACTATGAAATCTACATTTGACTTTGTGTACTATGTTGGATGTGTTGGACTGAGATGTTAATTTCCATGTTGAGTTATGTTAATTGGAGTATGAGGCTAGTTAGCTCATGTTTTCCTTGAACTCCATCTTTTAATTAGTCTCTCAACCCTTATGACAATATTTTAAAGCAGGTAGCTACTCAAGTCCAACTCCTTCTAAATCCACCAATCCAAGTTTACAACATCATCATGATGAGCCTGTAACGATTGTGTTTAAAAAACAGTAAGGTATTCCTAGTGTTCTATATAAATATAGTGCTAATTAATGCGAACAAAAAGAATGAGCAAATTATTTTCCGTCCTAAGTAGGAGATGTAAATTGCTCAAGTAAAATGACCTGTACTGAATCATTGGAAAGTCGATGGAGGAGATCAATGATCAAGATTCAAGGCTTGTAGGGCGCCATATATTTTAAATCGTTCGGATGTCTTGAGTTTTAACTGCCTCCAGCTCCAGAAGACGCCCCACCACCACCACCCCCCCCCCCCCCCCACCCCCACATCCCAGTGCCCGGCCCCTATCCCAATCCCTCCTCCTACATGCAATGCATCTGCTCGGAAGAGCGGGAGAAGCTCCTCCCTTCCTTTTCTGTATCAAGCCCCTCGTTCTCTCTATCCTTCTCCATCTTCTCCTTTCTCGCTTGTTGTACTTCAAACTCTTCAACTAGTACAGAAGTGACTAACTTCAATGATTAAGTCACTCTTTTCTTTCTTTTTTTTTTTATCACTAGTGAAATTCAAGAGAGTATTTTCTTGCCTTTTCCACCACTTTTTCCATCTTGGATCGGGTTTTTATAGAAGTTTTAGAGCCATCAATGTTTGTGTCAACTTTATATCGGTTAGATAGTTGGGTGTAACTCTCTAAAAATTGGACTTGTGAATATTTTTAGAGCCAGAAGTAGTTTTATTATTTTACTTTTACCCTGTTTTATTCACCATTTAGTGGGACTCTCTGAGCGGGGACCAGTACTGTATCCTTATCCCCAACAGTAGTCTGTCATCCTTACTTTAACGTACTCATCTTCTTTTATCTATTTAAGTGTACTGATATTGAATTAATTAAATGTTAATATTTTTTAAAATTAAAAAAAAATTAATAAAAATATTCTTATATTGAATTCATTATCTACTTTTCAAATTTTGAAAAGATAACTCCTTCATTTTACTTTTTATATATATAAGAAATTATTCATATCTGTATCCATTGAAAATAATTATATAAGTAATTATTTTGTTTAAAAAAATAATTTTTTAACAAAAAATAATTATTTAAGTATCAAATTAAATTATTAAAATACAAATTATTAGTATAATTACAAAATATTAAAAAAATTTAAATAAATTCTTATTAAAAAAATAAATATGAATGTGATTCTTGAAAATTATTGAGGATTATGAAAATTAAATAAAAAATAATTAAATAAATATAAATAATAAAAAGTATTAATATTTTATTATTATAAAAAATGTTATAACTAATTCAATATAAATTTTATACTTTGAGTGATTAGCTAAAAAATTAAAATTATATATTCTTTAAATTTTAAAGATGAAGATAAACAATCCAATACTAAAATCCTCTAAATTTGCAATGCATAATCTATTTTTGTCAACACGTGAGCTCACATGCCATCACCCATCACATAATCTGAACCATTTCTATACTACCATCATCAATTCCCGCTCATATCTTCTTAACTAATTAATTTCCCTTCTATAATGGGTTTTTTTTATATAAATAATGTTAGGGATGTAATTGATCCGATTCAGTCTGATTTTGGATAAAATCTATAATTAAACCAGTACTACTGGTTTTCTATTTTTTAAAACCGATTACGCACCGATTATCCTCTAAAATTGGTAATGGGATCCTCTCTCATGCACATCTCCTTCTAGTAATCGAACAAGTCTCCTTGGTTGGTTGGTTTAGGCAATTTTTTTGCTTTCTTGAGTTCTTATAATAGTGGGGTTATAGTGTTTAGGAGTAGATTTGATTTGGATAGGGAGATGTGGTGGTCTAAGTAGTTGATTATGGTTGAAATGGTTGAAGGGAATGTCCTTTGAGGTAAGTCTATGTATTAGGGTCTTTTTGGTAAAAGCATATGGATCATATGGTATGATAGGACTAGGATTGTAGTAGAGGTATAAGAAAATTTCGATAATAATTCGATATTAATTGCTATCATGACTTAAAAAAAAATTATCATATCATGCACAGGTAAATAAAAGCCAAAACTATTATTGGCGGAACTAGATTTGATATCAATTAGATACAAATTCCAAATCAATATATCTTAGGAAGGACTTTTTATAAACATGATAAATATAGTAATTCCCTATATTAATTATGTTTTGTTAAAAGTTATTTAGAAATCATTTTCATGCTTTTGGTTTTACATAATTATTAATCAACTTTAATTTCATTTTGAGGTTGGGTTCGGCCTGTTTGCTTTTGAGAATGAGAGTTCGAAAAATCTCAAAAATTAAATAAAAAATAACATAATTAATAATTTAAAAAAAATAGAAATCTAATTTTTTTAAATGCCTCAAATCAAAGTTTTTATTGAGATCTAGCTAGGTTCGAGCTGTGAAAACAAATTCAATATTATATACTTATAAAACTTATGTTTACAAAGTACAAAAAAATAATAATAATAATACAATTTTATAATGAAAGTCACGTACCCACTACGTAACTTTAATTTTCAAATCAGTTTGACCGGCCAAAATTAGGTTTTCCCCGACTATTCGACACTGTTGATCATTGGCAACAGTTGGTTAAAAGCTTTAAAATTTTTTTTTTTTTTTCTAATCATAACAAATCGGATATATATATATATATATATATATGAAATTAAAAAATGCTACTAGAATGGATAAAATTAATCGATCAAAGTGATTGATTATTTTTTATTTAATAATTAAGAAAATAATTATTAATGAATTAATATATTTTCTTAAATATTTACATATAGATAAAAATGATTAAAATTTAAAAAATCTAAAAAAAATACATTTGCTTTTATCAGTCAAATTCCTTGATGATCAGTTGTTTACCGGTCCGAATAGCAGCCCCCCATATGAGATGTTTGTAGCTGCTACGTACGTAGTTTGTTCTTCAAAATATACTGTATATATACATGTGCTAGATATTGTTTTTTGAAGGGGTTTTGCAATCCCATTATTTCGTTTAAAGCTCAGCTTCTACGATCTTAAAAGAACGAATTAATGAAAGAGATTAAAAAAAAAAAAACACAGCCCTCAAGATCAGCGGTCAAACGGCATTTACATGGCTTAAGTACTGTGCTGACATGCTCATAATACGTTCATACCGACATTGTTTTAGAACTTTACCTTTTATATGTTAAAGACAAAACAGGACAACCAGAAACAGTAGGAGCAAACAGTGAGACAATCGAAGCTTGAACTAAAGAGACTAAACACATTCATTCACTTCAAGCACAGGAGACCAGAGATCAGAAACAGTACTTACTTGGAAAAAACTTGATCATGAACAGCAAGAGCGTAGCCAAGTATCTCGACTTGGGAGTGGACGTGATGAGAACTAGGAGAGCAGCGCAGCAAGGTTTCCAAAGTTTTTTTGCAGTAAAGATGGCGATGATCGAGAGCTTTATTTCCTTCATTATTTGTTAATGATGTGTAGAGTAGGTTATATACCTAGGGACTGAGTGTTCGTAGGCTTTGATAGCGGGAGGGTGTTTTGCGGAGAGAATATAAAGGTCGCAGATATTGCATGTGTTGGGTCTGATCTTCCTTCTGCACCATATCAATTAACTGAGAGCTGCTGGATTCATATCTAATATAAAATTCCTGGAAGGTCGGGGTAGTTATTCTGTATGGGGAAAATCTAATACAATACCCTACCAAAATCTTCTTCTTAAATTGCCCTACTCAGGCTACTCTGACCAACAAAAGAAGCATTGACGGCAGATGTATTTTTTATTTATTATATTTTGTTTTGTTTTTTCAAATTTGCACTGGTGCAGAATATCTTCAATAGAATGAAAAATAATAGGAATTTTTATTTTGGGATTCTTAATTTGTTTTCGATTCTGTCTTTTATTTTTTGGTTTTTTTACATAATTTTTATATAAGTATTTTAAAATAATATTGTATTCTTTTTATATTTTTAAATAAATATTTTTAAAATATTAAAAAAATTAAATAAAAAAATTATAAAAAGAAATATAGTACATGCAGGCCAAGTCCCATCACAGAGAGTGCATGCATTGATGGATTGGGATGGATCTAGCCAACTGACCTCTAGCTTGTACCACTCTTCAAGATGATCACTCATTTTTTACTTCTTTTAAATCGTTTCTTTTCTTTTCATTTTGTTTTGTTTTATTTATGAAAAAAGTTAGGGTCAGTCTCCCCATTAAATATAGTCTGTCATCAAGAATGACGGTAGATGACACCGTCGGTACTATCGGGATTGACGAACTCTGGCGAGTCCATCCCTGCAATGGCGATCCACGACGACCTCTGACAAAACCCCGACAGCCTTAAACCCGAAATGGGTTTGGTACCGACGATATCGCCCACCGCTATCTCCTGCGGCTCCATTCGGATGAGGACCGAATTTTCTTAAAATTCATCTTCATTTTATTTTTTTATCGTGTTTTTTATTATATTTTTATATTTTTATTGTATTTTTTATTGTATTTTTTATTGTATTTTATTTAATTTATTTTTTTATTATATTTTCTCTTGTATTTTTTTCATTTTATTATTTTTTTAATTTTTTTATTGTATTTATTGTCAAAAAGCACCCAATTATTATTGGACTATTTTTTACGCTGGGGACAACCTGACTGATTTCCAACGTCTCTCTTTATTCATTTGTACTTTAAACTTTGAATTATATAAATGCAACTCCGGTTTTGTCTTTTTATTTTTTTAATGAGAAAATTTTAAGATTGGATGAGTTTTTAAAGTCCAAAAAATAACGCTACAATAATTTATTATCATGCATGGCTCCATAAAAAAATAAATATTTGTGATAGATTATTTATAATTATAATAATTATTTGCAATCAAAATATACTTATTTTGACAGAAATAATCATTTTAATAGAAAATAAGTGATTATAAATAACCAATTTTTTATAGTGACTTCCATTCTATTATTACTATAACCGCACGAATAGAATGACATAAATATTCTCTCACTCTTTTGGTCTGCCACCCTTCCCCTAAGGAGGGCGAACTATGTGAACACCACAACTACTTTTGATGCAAATACCCTCTATGATGCAATCCCCTAGAGGTAGGCAACGTCTTCATTAGATCTTGGTCTTAGTCCTGAGCGGCGGTTGTAAATAGGGGAAGAGAGCTGAACGTAGAACATACCTAAGTTTGTGATTTGCTATAGGTGCATTCATTTTCTATTTGGTGTAATATCTTATGTGACATCTCATGATATGAGGGTTGTTTCTCTAATAAAAATAGTCGGATTGCTATTTTTAGGGTTGACTTTGGTTGCATTTGGATGTTGAATTGAACTAAATTGATCTGAATTCTATATTAATAATAGTGAATTGAGATAATTGAGTGGGTTTTATGGGATCCATTTAAATGAATTTTAAATATGTAGATGTTAAGACAAATTTAAGAATATTTATGGAAAGTTATAAAATTTATGGGACTTATAACTGTTCACTGACAGAGTGCTGTAGTTTTTGTCACCCTGTGCGTACGAAAACTTGTAGGAGAAAATAAAAGTATGCAGTGGAAACTGCTTAGGGCTTGGAGAGAGAGAGAGAGAGAGAGAGAGTTGACGGTAAAGAAAAAACAAATATGTCAAGAGAGAGAGAGAGTAAGTAGACCGAAACACAAAAAATAAAAAGATGCAGAATCTCATCCCATCCTCTACAATAGTGTTACAATGGTGCTACAATACACCGAATTCTCTTTCAGTTGGATCAAATTGATGTGTTTGAAAGATGAAATAACTTTAAAATAGAATGTATTATAAGTGGAATTTCGGAACCACACTCAGCCTTAATTTTCAATATTCAAATATTACTCAAATATAAATATATTTTTTTTTCATCTAATTATTATTAATCATTACAATATTCTAAAACTGAAAGTACAAAAAAAATTTATTTTTCAAATTATTTTTTCATCTAATTATTATCAACCCTTGCAATTTTTTTAACTTAAAGTACAAAAATAATTAACTTTTCAGAATTTTAAAACAAAAATAATAGTAAAAATTATATTCCCTTTTTGAAAACAAAAAAAAAAATATTCTAACCATATTTTAACTTTATAATATTTTTATTTAACTTTTTCTCTCATTTTTAAAAATGTAAAAAAGTTTTAGCTTAAATTATTTTATTATTATTCACAAATCACAAACTATTTTACTATTATTAACTAATTTCTCATCTTATCTCACTATCTAAACAAGATTAGATGATATTTCCATTATTAATTTCTTATCATGGGCTTGAGTTTGAGCAATGTTTTGAATACCGTATCGGTTAAGGTACTGAAACGAAATATTCTAATACCAGTACCATTTCAGAATAGTCTATATAAAAATAAATATATATATATATATACACACATAAACTATAAAAAGATAAAATTATTAATCATATTGTGTTTTATACAAATAAAATATACCTTTTATATGTATAAAAAGGAAAAAAAATTACAAATCTATATAAAAAACCATTTAAAAAAAAAGGTTGCTGTCGAAATTCGAAATCTGGTACCACCCAAAATCCGATATTTCGGTTGGTATTGATCAAAATAGGTCGAAATGGCCGAAATTTGGAGCGAAATGATACCGTATATTTCTGATATCGGTTAGGCAGCCGGTACAATATATTTCCGATATACCATTCGATACGATATGAATTTTAAAATCATAGTTTGGAGGATGGATGTGATATCCAATTGAACAATATATACAAGATTATAATGCTCATGTCTCGTAGAAGTCCTTAAAAAAAATACTACTATAAAAACAAGTTTTTCCTTTAAAATCTAGTTTTTAAAAGGGTTATGCAAAGCTTACAATCCCTAAATCTATAGAAATTAATTTTGGGTAATGCTACCTATACGTACTCTTTTACATGGCCTTTCTTACGTGCAGTGTTACAAGATTGTTTTACCCACAAAAATTTTCTCATTTTTTTTTTGAAATACAAATCATTCCATAATTTCATAACTTTAACTCAGAGTTTACAATATTCAGAATGCAATCAAAGCATTCTTCAATTTCATACATATCCTTTGAAATACATAAAGTGAATTTAGCAAATATGTGAGCTGTTTGGTTTGCCTCTTGGAAGGCATGTGAAGTGACCCATATGCAATGACCTGCTAGGAATTTTTAACATCTTCAATAATAAGACCACCAAGGCTCAGGTTCTTGTTTGGCAGCAACAATTGATCTATGACCAGTTTCGAATCCCCTTCTAGGTGAAGCTGTATTGACTGTAAATCCTTGCAAAAGCCGGCTGCAATCAGTAGTCCAAGGGCTTTTCCATCGAAAACATTGTCTGGCATCAGTCGATTTGCACGCAGGGACCTAAGAATCTAGCCCTTTGAGTTTCGAATAATAGCCCTATGCCCATTCGTCCCAAGCTGTGGTTGGTTGCAATATCCCAGTGTACTTTGACAAATTTCTCACATGGGGCCTGCCAAGTTATGTTCCTTAGAGGAATTTTTTCCAGCAACCGCTCCGTGTAATTGGCCTCTTTGTAGCCTTTATAGTCCTCCTTGACTTTCTAGGAAACCATGTCTGGAAGGGTGAAAATCTGTTCATGAATGAAAAGATTTCTCCTAGCCCATATGCTTCTCAAGGTTACTGCCGCTTCTTCCAACTCTACCTGGTCCAGTTTTTGTGTAAAACTTGTCCATATATTCATGAAAATGTCATTAGAAATAGCCATTTTTTGGACCTTTGTATAGCCATAATTCCAAATATCTTTTGAAGCATTACAGCCCCACAAAATGTGACTCGAAATTTCTGGTTCCAGGTGACATATAGGGCAGGAACTATCCTCCATCACTCTTTTTTCTTTTCAGGTTGACTAGTGTAGGAATAGTCTCACAACAAGCTCTCCAAATGAAATATTTTACAGCTGGGGCCACTTTCATTTTCTAAATGCATTTATAGGTCTGTGTTTCAGCCCTCTTCCTAGAGGTTTCTCCTTCCCCCTCAGCCTCCAATTGTTTTTTATAGTGATACCCACTCTTAACCGAGTAAATACCGTTAGGAGCGAATTGCCATGTGAGTTTATCGCTTCTACCACCAAAGCTAATAGGGATCCTCTCAATAGCATGGATCTCGGCCAAGGAGAACATCTCTGCCATAAGGTCTTGTCTCCATACTCTCAACTCTGGATCTATAATATCTCTCATTTTTTCACACCAACACCTGGCTGTTTTTTGAGAGGCTATATTTGGTATGGTAGTGCGTGAATCCACCTATCATTCCCAATGTTGATGTGCTTTCCATTTCTAACCCTCCAAAACAGTCTCTTTCTAAAAATATCTAGCCTTTTATGAATGCTCCTCCATGCAAAGGAGGGACTAGATCTAATTCTAGCCTTTAGTAAGTCTATAGTGGGGAAATATTTCTGCTTTAAGACTTTTGAGACAAGGGAGTGAGGGTCTTGGAGGATTCTCCACCCTTGTTTTGCTAAGATAGCTAGATTGAATATCCTAAAATCTCTAAACCCAAGCCCACCCTCCTCTTTACTTGAGTTGATTTGATCCCATGGAACCCATTGAATTTTCAAATGATCTTCATTGAAACTCCATCAAAACTTTTTCAAGAGTTGATTAAGCTTATAGGTAATTGATTGGGGAAGGAGGAAAATGCTCATGGAATATGTTGGGATGGCTTGAAGGACAACCTTGAGAAAAGTCTTTTTTCCAGCCATGGACAGTTGCTTTGTGGTCCAGTTAACTATTTTTGCCCAAGTTTATCAATGATAGAGTGAAAGGCTGCCACCTTCCCCCTCCCAAGCATGGCTGGTAGGCCTAAATATTTTTTCATGGTATTGGTGGATTTAATCCCAGCAACTTGAAGGAGTTGTGTCTGGGTTTAGGGTTTGGTATTTCGGTTGAATAGAACAGAGGACTTATTTTTATTCAGCACCTGATATGAAGCTTGTTCATAGGTGTTTAGGATCTTTAGGATTTTCTTTAACTCGGGGGTTGAAGCTTGGCAAAAGAGGAGACTATCATTCACAAAAAAATAGATGATTTACCCTTGTAGGCCCCCGGCCAATAAGGGCACTTGAAATCTCCCCTCTATTTTTGACATTTTTCAGCATCACTATTAAGACTTAGGCACATAAGATGAAGATATAAGGTGATAGGGGGTCCCTCTGTCTAAGGCCCCTAGACGGAGTAAAAAATTGTTGAGGTTCACCATTAACCAAAATAGAATAAGGCACTGAACTAAGGTATTTTTGTATCAGCTTCACCCAATGAATAGGGAAGCCCAATTTTAGCATCACCTCTTTCACAAATGGCCACTCCACCCTATCATATACTTTGCTCATGTCCATTTTGAGGGCCATATACCCCTTTTTTCCTTTCATTCTAGATGTCATGGAATGTAGGACCTCGTAGGCTACAAGGGTATTATCATAAATTAACCGCCTCGGGACAAAACACTTTGATTTTTCGAGATGAGGGACAGTAGGGTAACTTTCAATCTATTTACTAGAGTTTTGGAAACCACCTTGTACAAAACATTGCAAAGGCTAATAAGTCTGAAATCCTCACCTCTCATAGGGTTTTTCACCTTTGGTATAAAGGAAATAAATGTATTATTTATGTCCTTAACTGGACCTTCCCCATTTACAACATTCAAAACAAATTGTGTTACTTCATCCCCAATCAACTCCCAATTTTCTGGTAAAAGAAAGCAGGGAATCCGTCAGGACTCGAGGCCCCCAATGAGGTCGTCTGAAAAATTGTCTGCCTGACCTTGGATAACTTTGGCATAACATCAAGAAGGCAAGGTAGGATATGAGAAGGAGAGGAGAAGGTGAATAGAGATGAGAAAAAACTTGTAAAAATGGCCCCAATAAGCTCTTGTGACTTTACAATTAGCCTTCTGGAGTCGGTGATAGCATGGATTGTGTTTATTTTTTTCGTCTGTGAAGCTTGTCTGTGGAAAAAACTTGTGTTTTTGTCTCATTCCTTGAGCCACTGCTGTTTAGCCCTTTGGCGCCACTTCATGTCTTGTTCTGCTAGTGAGGACTCCACTTTCTGTTGAAGTTTTCTTAGCTGGTGCATATTATCTCTATTCCCCTTATCTTGTAGCTTTCTAGTCGCCTCTAAATCCTGTTTTAAAGACCCATTTTCTTGCCCTTGCTCGCTTGGACTATGACAGGAGATTTGACGCCGGACAGAATAGCGATTATTCTACAGGCTAGTTTCAACAGATGAATTCACAGAAAAGAACACAAGAAATTCGCCCAAAATACAGAGAATACGTCTCTGAGAAAAAAACTGAATATTATCAAATGAAAGAATATCAAGAATTAGTCCACAAGCCGGACTGTATAGCTAAAATTCGTTTGTAACTGAATTTTACCAAAAATGGCAAAATCCCGAAAATAACGTAAAATTGAAATTCAAAACCAAATAAGCAATCTGCGAAAAATCTGGAATAAATCGGATTTAAAATGAATTCCTAACAAACATACGAAATATTACCAAAAATAGTAAAAAATAACTAAAAATGACAATTTGGAAGGGAAAATAGTAGAATTTGAGGTCGAAAAAAAGGCACATGGAGCCATGCTCGATGTGGACAGCGTGCGCGTTGAAAAGAGCTTTCCGAATTGGGGTCTTATGCGCGATTCTGACACCCGTAGCCAAAGTTATGGCCAAAAGACTGAAACACACCAAAAACTCCCCCAATTAGAAATAGATCACGATCACTTCCGGCCTTTACGCTGATCTGCCAATTTATGATACCTCAGCGCCATCAACGTGCAATCAGACAGCTCAATATCATCTGTCTCGGATTTCCCTACATCAGTCGCCCCGGGTTGGAAATAACTCGTCCTTGAGTTCAAAGTAGTGTCATCAGAATCCACAAAACAAGGGCTGAGGTGCTTCACATTAAAGACATCAAAAGTCTTTAAATGACTAGGAATGCGCAACCTGTAAGCATTATCATTGATCTTCTACAAGACCTCACAAGGTCCAATCTTCCGATCCTTAAGCTTACTATACTCGCCAACAGGAAAACGATCACGAGTTAATACAGCCCAAACAAAATCACCAACATCAAAAAGTACCTGGCGACGATGACTGTCAACCCGAGTCTTGTACTTGGTATTGCTCTCATGAATAGCCTGTTTCACCTGCTCATGGATGCCCCGAAGATGCTCTGCCATCTCATCTGCTTTAGTACTGAAACGTCCTATACGTGGAATAGGGGCTAAGTCAAGTACTTCAGATGGGTTCTGACCATAGACAATCTCAAATGGGTTTAAGCCTGTGGTTCTATTTTTTGATCTGTTATAGGCAAATTCGACCTGAGGTAAAGCCAAATCCCACTGCTTGGGCTTAGTTCCTGCCAAACACCTCAAAAGGTTGTCCAAACTCCGGTTCACCACCTCGGTCTGACCATCTGTCTGAAGGTAGTAGGCGCTGCTAAAATTCAACTGTGTCCCCAATTTCCCCCATAGGCTCTTCCAAAAATGACTGATAAACTTGGAATCACGATCGGAAGTGATAGTCCGAGGAACACCATGTAAGCGCACTATCTCCTTAAAGTAAAGATGGGCAATCCGAGTAGCATCCATAGTCTTCCTGCAAGCGACAAAATGGGCCATCTTAGAAAATCTGTCAACCACAACGAGGATAGAATCTGAGGCACGTTGGGTGCGGGGTAAGCCCAATACAAAATCCATGCTAACATCTAACCAAGGCGCTTTAGGAACAGGTAAGGGAGTGTATAGGCTCGCATTGGTGAGAACTCCCTTAGATTGCTGGCACACATAACAACGGTCCACATAATGAGCCATATCACTGGTCAACTTAGGCCAATAAAAGTCAGAAGAGATAAGGGCCAGTGTCTTGTCTCGACCAAAGTGTCATTCATTATGAAGTTCACTTATAATTTGTTGTTTCAATGAACAATCTGGAATGCACAACTGTAATCCACGAAACAGATAACCATTATGCAAAATAAAATCATGATGGTGACCATCAGTTACCTCCTGAAATATCATTCCACAGGAAGGATCAACTGCATACATATATGTGAAAGCCTCAAAGCCTGCAACTCTGGTACTCATGGTGGTGAGAAGTGAAGTACGACGACTTAGGGCATCTGCGACACGGTTCAGGCTCCCGGCTTGGTGCCTCAACGTAAATGTAAACTCCTGCAAATACGCCACCCACTTGGCATGTCGTCTACTCAGCTTGTGTCGGCCATTGATATACTTCAGGGCTTCGTGATCAGTGAACAAGATGAACTCCCTCTGTACTAAGTAATGACGCCAATGCTTTAGGGACTGAACTATGGCATAAAACTCAAGGTCATAGGTGGAATAATTTTTCTTTGAGCCCGATAGCTTTTCACTGAAAAAAGCAACCGGACGCCCTGACTGACTCAGAACACCACCAATGCCAACACCAGATAAATCACAATTTACCTCGAACACTTTGTCAAAATCAGGAAGTGCCAAAACTGGTGCCTCAGTCATCTTCTGCTTGACCAGTTGAAAACTAGTCTCTGCCTCCTCAAACCACTTGAAATCACGTCCTTTGAGGCACTCTGTGATAGGAGCAATCAAAGTGCTGAAATTTCTGACGAATCGCCTGTAGAAGGATGCCAATCCATAAAAACTTCTGACATTATGCAAAGTCTTTGGTTTGGGCCACTCCAAGATTGCGTCTATCTTTGACTGATCTGCATGAACACCATCAGTAGACACCACAAAACCAAGAAAAGTTACAGAAGTAGTGAAAAAAGAACACTTCTTCTGATTAACAAATAGGAGCTCCGTTTTCAGCATATCAAAAACAGCACGGAGGTGGTCAAAGTGTGAGGCCCATGTCGGACTATAAATGAGAATATCATCGAAGTAAACCACAACGAATCTCCCCATAAAAGGCCGCAAGATCTGATGCATAAATCTCATAAATGTGCTGGGTGCATTAGACAGCCCAAAATGCATGACCATCCACTCATATAACCCATGTTGCGTCTTAAACGCTGTCTTCCACTCATCTCCAGGCCTTATTCTGATCTGGTGGTATCAGCTTTTAAGGTCAATTTTTTAGAAGACCTTAGAACCGGACAGTTGATCCAACATATCATCTAGGCGGGGAATTGGAAACCTGTACTTCACAGTAATTTTGTTGATTGCTCGACTGTCAACACACATACGCCAGGAACTATCTTTTTTTGGCACGAGCAGGGCAGGGACTGCACATGGGCTCATACTCTCACGAATATAACCCCTCTCCAATAACTCCACCACCTGTCGCTGCAACTCTTCAGCCTCCTTGGGACTGAGGCGGTACGCTGGTCGGTTAGGCAAGCTCGACCCTGGAACGAGATCAATTTGATGCTGAATATCTCTCATAGGCGGTAGCCCAGGAGGGAGATCCTCTGGCATCAGGTCAGCGAACTCTGCTAACAATTGTTGCACCTTTACTGGAAAATCAGAGTCTACGGCTACTGCACTGTTCTCGCAAGGTAGTAGAGTATAGACCACGACCTCATGCTCAATTTTATCTAAAAACCTGGATATAGAAAGTAGGTTAGTATTATTGGCTACCGGGGTAGGAGTGGGTTCTTCCCGCCGAGGCGCCAACACAATCTTTTTTCCCTTGATGTTAAGGGAATAAGTATTTTTCCGTCCATCATGAATGACACTGCGATCATACTGCCAAGGTCGACCCAACAATACATGACACGCATCCATAGATACAACATCACACCAGGCATTATCGAAATATTTTCTGCCAATTGAAAAGGACACAAGGCATCGCCTATCTACTATTACCTCACTACCTTTATTCAGCCATGAAACCTTGTATGGCTTAGGATGACGGTCTGTCTTCAACTGCAACTTCTAGACAGCTTCCTCGGATACTACATTCTCGCAACTACCGCTGTCAATGATTATTTTGCAGACTTTATCTACAACTGTGCAGGTTGTATGGAAAATATTGGTTCTCAACCAATCATCCCCTGAATCGCCCTTGGGAGTCAGTAGACTCTTGCGAACGACCAGAGTCTCATGGCCATCTCCATGCAGCACATCGTCAACTTCATCATCTTCATACACGAGCTCGCCAATCTTCTCAGGCTCGTCTACTACGTCCTCCTCGATCAACAAATTTTTGCCTTTTTGATTAGCAAGCTTCCTGCAATCAGTCGCTTTGTGCCCCTGTTCCCCACAACGAAAACATCTAGTAGTAGGGTTAGAATTACTCTGTGGTGGCTGCTGGACAAGACGGGAATCCTAAGGGCGAACTGGTCGACTGTTTTGATTGTTCCTCATCACTGGCCTCCTGTTTTGCTGTTTTTCAACAGCAAGTGCACGCTAGTATGCTTCCGAAACAGTCCACAATGAGTGAAGGTTGAGGACGTCTTGCAAGGGTTGGCGCAAACCCCCTAAATATCGCGCCATCAATTGCTCCTCCGTCTCAGATAAATCGTTTCGTGTGGCCAATTGGTAAAATTCTTCTGTGTAATCATCGACTGATTTCGCAACCCTGCCTCAACGCATGAAGTCGCTGAAACAAGGTTTGAGTGTAGCCGAAGGAAAGGAAGTGACCCTCCATCTTCTTCTTCATCTTCTCCCAATCAGTGATCTTGGCCTTGCCCTGCCTGTCTCGTGAGCGTCGCAACTGCTCCCACCACGCAGATGCTCTGCCTTTGAGTTTGATGGTGGCCAGTTTCACTTTCACACGATCAAGGACTTCCTTGTAATCAAAAATACGCTCCACTTCATTCATCCAATCAATGAATCCCTCGGCTTGTAACGTACCAGAAAACTCTGGCAGATCGACTTGAAAATCGAGGTCTCCATGACGCTCCTCCGGACCACGGTGCTCCCGGAATAGAGCACGATTGTGATATGGGTTTTTGAAAGTGGACTCAGAATCATGATCGGAGGCCTCATGATCCTCGAAATCGCGCGCCGCCAGACGCTGGGTTAACTCTGCGACTTGCCTCTGCAAATCCTTAATCATCACATCCTAAACGCTACGATCACGGTACTGGGCTTCCTCATTCGAACCCTGCCCACGACGACCGCGACCACGACCACCAGCCATTGAAACTGATGAAATTTCACCCCAGGAAGATGTTGAAGCTCTTATACCAACTGATACCGGACAGAATAGCGATTATTCTGCAGGCTAGTTTCAACAGATGAATTCACAGGGAAGAACACAAGAAATTTGCCCAAAATACAGAGAATACGTCTCTGAGAAAAAAACTGAATATTATCAAATGAAAGAATGTCGAGAATCAGTCCACAAGCCGAACTGTATAGCTAAAATTCGTCTGTAACCGAATTTTACCAAAAATGGCAAAATCTTGAAAACAACGTAAAATTGAAATTCAAAACCAAATAAGAAATCTGCGAAAAATCCGGAATAAATCGGATTTAAAATGACTTTCTAACAAACATACGAAATATTACCAAAAATAGTAAAAAATAACTAAAAATGACAATTCGGAAGGGAAAACAGCAGAATTTGAGGTCGAAAAAAAGGCACATGGAGCCATGCTCGATTTCGACAGCGTGCGCGTCGAAAAGAGCTTTCCGAATTGGGGTTTTATGCGCGATTTTGACACTCGTAGCCAAAGTTATGGCCAAAAGACTGAAACGCACCCAAAACTCCCCCAATTAGAAAGAGATCACGATCACTTCCAGCCTTTACGCTGATCTGCCAATTCATGATACCTCAGCGCCATCAACGTGCAATCAAACAGCTCAGTATCATCTATCTCGAATTCCCCTGCATCAAGATCCCTTTAACAATATTCAAGCTTGAATCTCAAAGTGCTAGCAAGGTTGGACCTGAATACCCCTCTGGACCATACTGCTTTAACTACTTCCTCATGCCCTTCCTTTAAATGACACGCTGCTTCATATCAGAAAGGGACATGTCTAAACTTTTTGCCTGGGCTTTGGTCATTAAGGCTGATATTCAGGGGACAATGGTTTGATTTTACTACTGCCAGTATCTCGCACTCGCTCCGATTGAACATCTCACATCATTCCTTATTAGCCAAGGCTCTGTCAATCTTCTCTTTAGTGAAGGCTTGTCCACTTCTTCCATTTGACCAAGTGAAGAGGGAGCCGTTGTACTTCAGGTTTTGCAGACAACAGAATTCCAAAGCCAATCTAAACCTCTCTATCTGTTTGTAAGGCCTATTTGCTCCTCCTTGTTTTTCTTTCTGGTGCAAGAATTCATTGAAATCTCCTACGCACAATCAAGGTAGAGGGGTACTCAGTTTTAGCAGCATTAGAAGATCCCAACTACCTTTTCTTTTTATCTTATATGGATGCCTGTAAAAACCAGTGAACAGCCAGGGTTGGCCATTAACTTTACTGACAATGGCATTTACATGCCATCTAGTATAGTTGACTACCCTCACTTTCCACTCCTCCCTCCACAACAAAGCGATACCCCTGCTGGAACCCAAGCTGTTGACCGAGAAACAGTGATCATATTTTAGAATCCCTCTCACTTTTTCCATTTTTTCTTGATTGCACTTTATCTCTATTAGGAAGATCAAATGAGATTGTTCTTCCTTAGTAAGTTTACTAAGGATCCAAATTGTCCGAAAGGACCCAAATCCTCGGCAATTCCATGTAAAGATAGACAATAATGGTGGCAAAGCTAGAACCCAGCCCCTGCCACTTTCTTTGTGTCCAGCTCTTCGTTGTCGTTTGCCTTTGATCTCTTGAGTATCGGTAAGAAGCCATTTGCCTCAAGAGGTGCACTCCTCTTGTTCCCATTTACCTCCGGAATGTTGAATATGTCTTTAAGGCTATTATCCCCTGGAGCTTTAACTCTGGCTTTCCTTTTCCATCTACCCACCATTAAGTCCACCTTTTTCATTGTTTGAGTTTGTGTTGTTGGTTTCTGCATCCACGTGGTTGATAGTGAAATCATTACCGCCCATTTTGTCAAAACCCTTTTTTTTCCTGTCTGAATTCTTTGTTGAGGGGTTTATTGGTCTCGACACCACCACACGAGTCCACTTCCATGCTGGATCTAAGACCCGTTCCTTCCAGCTTGGCCACTGTGATGGTACAGAGGTTACCTTTTATCTCAGGTGTTGTCTGTGAGGTGGCTTTGGACCCACTTTCTTCTATGTTATCATTCATGACAAACTTTTCCAGAGATTCCTTTTTTCCACAGACGTTGAACCGGGAGGTACAGGTGAGTCATCTACTTTTGTAGGTCCATCTTCATTTACTGAGTTGCCCTGTTTCATATTGGTCCTAGCCTTTCCCTCAGGTCTGCCCCCATATTTCCGTAGATCAGAAATGGACATAGTCATAGGTTGTGCCCTCAACCAAGGCCCAAAAGGGAGGGTTTTCAGTATCTTGTGGTTCAAAAGCGACCCTCAAGCAGGTTTTACCCTTGTGATTTAAAATGCCACAGTGGAAGCAGAAACTCTGGAGTCTCTCATACTGGAAAGAGATCTAGTATTTTTGGTTATCGAACTTAAGTCACTTCCCCCTGAGAAGAGGCTTATGTAAATCCACTGCCATTCTAATTCTTAGGCACCTTCCCCAAGCCAGTCCGTCGGACTCGGCTTCAACCCTTAAAATAGTCTCGAAAGTATTTCCAAACTTCTCCCCTATTTCCTCATTCATACCAGCAAGAGGAAAGTTATGACATTGCAACCAAAAAGATTCAAATCTAAACTAAGTTGCCGAGATTGAGAGGGTTTCATCTATCTCCTGGAGTGCTACTAAGCTTCTATAAAAAAATCAAGGCCTCCCCCCCAAAATCCTATCTCTATCCTCCCCTTTTTGAAACTCTATAAGAAAACAATGATCATTTAAATCTTTAAATCGAACCCATCCAAATAGTTGCCATACATGAGACATAGTCGAGCGAAAAGCTTCCCTGCTGATTCCCTTCTTCGTAAGCACCTTCCCCAACAAGCAAACCTTTGATCTGTGTGACGATCCCTCCGTAGGTTCTGATCTGAAGATCGCGACAGTAGTTTCGTCAGACGTAAGCTTCAATCTCTCCCATCTCTTTATCAAATCCTCATCCATTTCTTCTCTCTTTACTAGGACCTCACCATCGGCGAGATCAGGCCGGTATCTCAAGGACAACAACACTTACACCCACTTTCTCAAGAGAAAGAGGCACTCGAAACCCTAATTTCTCAATAAAGAAATAAGGACTCCCAAAATTTGAATCTCAGTTGTTTAATTTCCTCATTTAGTCCTTATATCCAAAACCCTGCTGACCATTTTCGTCCTTCAGACTATTTTTGTTTTTCTATTTTGATTTTGTGTTTTGTAATTTATTATCTTCACATTCTACATATCATATTTATATTTATTTTTAATTTTTTAAAAACATTTTTAATTTTTTGTTTTAATTATATTTTTCCTAAATTAATTAAATTCTTTTACTTATTATTAATTCATTATATATTTAATAAAAAATAATATCAAATATAGTATAAAAATAATAGTACAATTTTTCTTTTATTTTATATCAATCTAGAGACTCACTTTGTGAACATTAAAATGGGTTTTATTGAACCAGACAAGTCATTTTGTACCGTACTCAAGTGTGATTTCAAGTTTCAAGGCTATTTATATACTGCCACGCAGTGCGTAAAAAGGCTCACTTAAAAGACTACGTTGATCAGAAATCATTTCCGTCTTTCAAACGAAGTTAAGGAGTGGACGGACCATTCCACTCTATGATCCTTTGATCTAGGCCCAAAAACAACAAGTTCGTCAGACTCCCAGTAAATTGGGACGGAAGAAAAGCCCACCAGGCCTAGCCCATCGAATTAGATTGATGGACAATAAACGACGGCGTTCTTTACCCCTTAACTTTTCCTTCAAGTCTCCTTTTTTCATTCATTCACTTTTTTTTTTTTCGAAATAAAAATGTCTCTTTCATTTACCAAACGCCGCCGTTTGTGGCTTTACACCATTCATTGCTTGCGCACAAAGTTCGGCTGCAACAATAACATCAGTTGCAGAAGTGGAAGAAGAAAATCTGGTAGAAAACAAACATGGACGCAACGAAGACCATAGCACACGAAATCGGAGGGATCCAAAACGACGCTCTTCGATTTGGACTCCATGGCGTCAAGAGCGACATCGTCGGGTCGCATCCTCTGGAATCCGCTTACCAATCTGTATCTATTCTCTCTTCCTCCTTCATATTGTTCCAGCTCTCTTTTTCTGTTTTTTCCCTCATCTTACGTTTCGCTCACGAGTAAGAATTAGGAGAAAGTGAAATTTTTTTAAGCTACTTAAAAATCTTACGCTTTCTTTCGGGCTCCATTAGTAATTTTTTTTTGATATACTTAAAAAAAAAAATCCTGAGGAAGATTTGAATTTCATATGTATATAGAAAAAAACTCGAGCATGCTTTAATATATATATATATATATATATCTATAATTTCGTTTAGTGTCAGGATGGGTAGACGGAGCCGTAACAGGCTTCATGGAACAAATTTCATCGAAACAAACGGACAGGGCTTTTTGTTCTTTCTCTTACAAAATGCTGATTTTGAAATTATATTTTCGTTTTTCATTTTTTTTTTTTGGGTGGGGGGAACCTGTTAGGCAAAGAGCTCACAGGAGGAGATGAAGAGGAAGATCTTGATAAACACCTACGGAAGTGCTTTTCCATTGAAGTTGGATCTTGACAAGCAAATTCTTTCACGGTATGACTTTTTTACCCCTTGTTGATTGATGTAAACTATATGCATTATTCACTCTATTGGTAATTATAACTGTAAGCTTAAATAAGCCTATGTAGGTTTAGGTTTGAGTTCAAAATATAAGAGGCCTTGAAGTAATATACATCAAGTGTCCTTCCTTCACCTTAGGACCTTAATGGTGAAGGATTTCATGGGCTAGGGCGTTGCTTGTACGTATGATCAATAGAGTTGTGAGGTTGAATTGATACGTTAGGGAAGATTCTTTGACAGATGATGTAGTATGGAAGTATGTGTGGATCTTTATTGGGTTTTTTGATTTGAAGTAATGCTATAGGATTTGGATGATAGGTGTTGAGGCATGAAAAATGAAGAAATCATGGTTGGGGCATGGAAAATGCAGAAATCTTAGTTGTTTGAGATATGGGATCTTATGTATCCCCCCCCAAAAAAAAATAGCGGCACCTTTATATTCATATCAATGAAATTTACTTCTTACTTATAAAATAAAAATGTATCCCAAAAATAGCTGGTCTGTATATGTAAAAATAATTTTTTTGCTGGTAGTCATGCATATTGGGGTGACTTTGGTACCGCTTTTTCTTGTATTGTTGAAAGGTGGAACGGTGCATATAGCTTTTAAAGGTAGAAATAGATTCTGGCTTTTTAAGGAACAGAAGTTGGATGATGAAAGGAACAACAAAAGGTTTGTTATAACATAAAATATGATTACGAAACATCCTAGTCTTTGGACATCAAGTAAACTTCTTTAGCTGTTTTAACTTTTTTTTTTATTGGCACGGGTTGTCTGAAACAAAGTCCCGATTAATTCCGAGGTTGCACAGGCCCTTAGCAAGGAATTTCTCGTAAATGCACCTCAGGTAATTCAAGGAGAAACTCTCCCATTCCGGTGAATCCTAAAAGTTATTTGCAGCTGAGGGTTCGAACTTTAAACCTGGAGACTGGAGAGAGTATACTACCTACCAAGACCAAGTCTCTTACCACTTGAGCAAACCCCTAAGTTCCTTTAATTGTTAAAGCAGTTTACTAAGATATTGTGTTGGGAAGTCGTATTGAAAGTGTATAAAGTGGTGGTTGTACTTAGGTTTAACCATCTAAAATCTGGTCCTATTCTTCCCTTTCAATATACAGCATACTATCTCACAAGATTCAACATAAACGTGCCAGTGCACAGGATCATTAATGAAAGGACCAGTAGGGCTTTGTTTAGAAATCCTTTCTGCTTGTTAGTGGATGTAGAAGAATGGTCTAAATGTAAGGATTTTCCCAAGATTTACAATTATTTTAGAGATTAGTGGAAAAAAAACTTGGCTTTGTATTAAACCATATATGTCATACAGAACTTGACGAGGGTGTATGATGTTATCTTTCACCAAATCGAAACCCGCAAAACCAGGATGTTAAAGTCACATCTTGTTTCCTTTGAAGGAAAAGAGTTCTTTCAATCCAAGTAGCAAATTTTTGGAAGTACTTAGGTTTAAAGTTAGATTATGTATCCAACAGAGGCTCAAGTTGTTGCCCTTTTCCCCATTTTATCTCTATTTCCTGATTTAAAAAGAGAGAATGTACTATATGTTTTTTTTTTCTTCTTAATTTTGAGTTTGACCAGAAGGGTTAAGAAAAATTGGTTCCAAGCAACTTCTCAATGCAAATGACTTGAAGCAAATTCAGTTGTTGCTTTGTGAGTTCAAACCTGTATTTTTGAGGTGTTACTTTGTGAATTATTCGGATTCTGTTCTCAGACACCTGGTGCCAATAAAAAAATCTGTATTTTATTACGATTTTTTATCATATATGGGATAGCCAAAGAAAATAAGTTTTTGAATCTTGTCGTGAGAGTACATGGCTTAGACAATATATGTTTCAATTAGATCTTGATCAGATGTTTGTGTTACGTTGCTGCTTTTACTGTGACAACACAGTATATATGCATTTGCATGCAGATTATAATGAATGTAAGACTTACCTGAACCTCTCATACCTTCACTTATCACTAGTCCGAAGGCCAGAAGTCATAATGACTTCTTGTTATGGTTTATTGATGTATATGTAGAGGTTTGCATTTTTCTTAGATTTACTTGTGCAGGAATTGTATGATTTGTTCTTTTCGTGTTTTTAATTTTTTGAAAATTTTGTTTGGGAAATAATTGCAGACTTCACTTATCAAAAAAATAATAATAATAATAATTGCAGATTTCAGAGGCCTCCAGGAGCAATTCCATCTTCAATGCTGGGTTTGGAGGCTCTTACAGGTAGCTTGGATGATTTTGGCTTCGAGGATTATCTGAATGGTAAGGAACCCCTCATAGACCCTTTCTTCAAACTTCAAGTTAATAAGATGGATGCAGATAAGATCAGAAACTTAACTTAAAATATGAGACTCAGAGAAGATGTTTCTTTTTTTAGTACACCATGGCATGAACTGGGATTTAAAAGCTTATTCCTTTCGGTGAATATTGCAGACCCTCGTGATTCAGAGACTTTCCGACCTCTGGACATGCATCATGGGATGGAAGTTCGTCTTGGTGTTTCTAAGGGACCGGTTTGCCCAAGTTTCATATGATTGAAAAATCAACTGGCACTTGTTGCAGTGTTTCTTCCTGAATTTTTATTATGTAATTCTAGATTATAAATATTTTCTACTCGATTATCTTCTAGCCAGTCGGACGTTACGACTCTATAATTTACTTTTTATTCAGAAAATGGCTGTTTTAGAAAGCAGAGCAAGAGCTTTATCTTTTTTTTTTTTTTTTTAAATTGCTTTAAAAAATAAAATAACCAACTTATCACAAAAACCTCTCTGTTTTTTTTTTTTTTAATTTTTGTTGAACTTATTGATTTGCATGGCCAACAATAATAAAAATAAAAAGGTCATCAAGTTGTTTTTAAACTATAATTTCCCTTTTATCTCAGTAAAATAAAAGGGATCTACCAATTCGTTCTTTCAGAATAAGAATTCCTTATGCTTTTCCCCAGATGTCCCTTTCGTTGAGATAAATAGTGAAAATCCGAATATACACCAGTCATCATCACTCACAGCCTCTTATAATGTGATATGTGGCATTCTTTCGGTTTTTTTTTTTTTTTTTAATTTATTGACATCCTCCAGCCATGTTGATAATGACCAGTTCTGATTTTAGTCTAATCAAACAGTCTCATTCCTACCTAAACAAAAACTAGGCTTTTTCATTATCCTTTTAAATTAAATTCCTGAAAAACAAACACACATATATGAATTTGGTTTTAGAAATAAATATATTAAAAGAGACGTCGGGCAATCATATAGACAATGACTTTATAATTAATGTATGCATTTTTTAGGATGGAAATGTTGACTTTACCATCTTCAACAGCATTGCAACTTCACAGTAATTTTCTTCCACGGTAAGGTGCTTGAATATACAGCATCTTAATAATTTAACAAACCAATAACAACAATCATATGCTGCCTATCACAAGTTGTGATTCACAACCTACATATAAGGGTTTTTTTTACACAAATAAATATATTAATATAAGAAAAAATTAGAGAAGTGAATTCGAAAATTAATGTTATAATATATTATGAAATATTTTAACCTTAACGTTAACTGATTAACACATCGTAAATAAATGGAAGAAAAAATGAAAAAAGAAACAAAAGATAATTTAATATCTCTTTTTCTATTATTTATTTATTTATTTATTTTTATGTCATTTTACCTCTTATATTTTTAATCATTTTTATTTCTTTTGGCTGCCCGCAGCTCTGCTCTTCCTCTCTACTCTACTCTACTCTCTCATATATCAATCCAAGCCCCCAAGCTTTTCCGATAGAACCCCGAACATTTTCCGGGAAAAACTTCCTGGGAAGATTTTCTTTGTCATTTTCCTGCCAGCCAAACACCTTTTCCATGCTCCAATGGAGCCCCGCCGAGCTCCACGCACGGTGATCGACCCCAAATTCCGGCAAGTGGGATTCTTTGCTCCAGGGGCCCCACCTGAGCGCTCTGTCTCAGGCCCACCCGCCCCGATCGCATCATCTTCCTCCTCATCCCCTCTTGTATCCGACCGCTCCCCCGCCGGCAACTCCCTCTCTCCAGTCATGATCCCTCCTCCACGTCACTCCTCCGCCGACAACGCCCTCCTCCCCTCCTCATCCAATTCCCGTCCGGTTCCGGCCTCCCCTCTTCGCCGAGACTCCCTCACCACCGCCGCTGGGAGGAGCTACAGTAAACCATCGGAGTTCTTTCCTGCCAAGTCCCTAACGGCCTCATCTTCCTATGCCGGTAGGATGGTGGGAAACGCGGAGTTTTCCGACGACTCGAGGGGAAATATGGTAAAAGTGGTTCCCGCTGCGTCGTCGTTTCCGAGTGGAGGGTTTGATCTTACGGCCGTGAAGGCGAGTAGCGTGCCTGCGAGTGGGTTGACGACAGTGTCAGTGGTAAAGATGATGCCTCCTGGTATTACTGGTAATTGCATCTAGATCGAAATTAAGCCAGATACACCACAAAGTTAGCTGATTTATACAATGTAGATTTTATTTTGAAAAATTATTTTCAAGATGGTAAGTTTTTGTCGCCTTAAATTCTTGGTTCGAATTTTACGTATAATGGTCTAATCTGGCTTCAGCCACCTTGTCCAAATGCTGAAGTAAATGATTGCATAGAGTTTTTTTTTTTTTTTGGTTTTTTTTTGTTGGGGTTTGTGTGGGGGGGGGGGGGGGGGGGGAGCTGAGTTTTATCAATGATCAATGAATGATGGCAAGGTATAGATGGTAGCTTAGAGTTATATTTTGCAAGCAGAAAAGTGTACATGCAACAGCCATATTAGTTTTGGGTGCATTATGTAGAGAGAGGAGCTCTGTGAGCAAGTGAGAAGCTTTTCTTCAACGTGGTTTCTCTCTCTTTTATGTATTATTACTATCGAAGAAGAAATGTGCTGGATGTTTCAATTGATGGCGGGAATTCTGTCTGCTATTTAGAGAGATGGGAGGGGAGAAAGTCCCTTAAGCTCAGCCCATAACAGAGTTTGGGTTTTGTTTCTTAACTTGAAACAGTGATTGCTTTTGCTTCGTGGGAGTTATGGTACTCATGAACTAACAAAATGAGCATCGTTGAGTACTCTGACTTCCCCTAATGCATAACTTTTCCGGAGCCCTTTGGCCTCAAAACCCCTCGTTTTTGCATGTTTTTGGGTGTTCCAGCACCACGTTGTTGTTATGTTTCTGAATTCTGATTTTTCAATCAATTTCCTTTCCGGTCGTACTTATTGGATTTCTTTGTTGGTTGGAGGAGTCCTTTGTAATTTTCCTTCATTAATATTTTTTGGAATTTTCAAAATAAAGATCTAGTCTCTTAAATGCCTCTCATCTGGCATTCTAGATTCCAATTATTGCCAATCCAAGGTATAATTAGGATAAGTCACATACTTTCCTGCCTCTGCTATAATGCTGTGTTAATACCTGTAAATGAGGTATCATATCATTCTATATGTTATTTCTTCTTTACTCAAAAGGCTGGGACCATTCTGAAACTATATTTTAGCTACTTATGAGATATTGGGCTAGAGATACTCATTAATTACAAAGGACACATGATGCAATTAAATTTGGCTTGACCAAGCAGGATTCAGGCAACATGTGAAGAGATGGTGCAATAGACATAAATTTCAAACTTGTCAATGATATCGTCCATTTACCATATAATTTCAAAAGTTGTTGGTATTTGAATTGCAAATGAAAGTAATAAGAAATATGAAAGGGTGGAGTTTTTATGAGGCAGTTGGTAGCTTAAAGGAGACTTTTGATATAAATCTATTCCTTTTTCTAAAAGAACCTAAGATAAACTTCTGATCATGGATCATGGTATCATACAATAGGAGTTGATTGGATACAATTTCAATTCTTTATGGAGTTACTTGTTACTGTTTTGTCAACTATCTCTTTCAAAATGTCAAACTTCCCAGCATGAAAAAGTAGGTGGGGGCTTGGGGCAATCAGAAACTGAGATATGATTTGTTGAGGATAACCGAGTTTCTCTAGAAGCCGTGTAATTGAATGCCAGTAAGATCTTGATATTAATGGCCAGACATAAATTCCTCCCATCATATAAAGAAAAGCGATTGCCTGCTATTTATTATTCTTGCTCTGGATGATTTCATGCCCATATAAGATTTTTGCTATTTACGCCGTTTATGACCCAGAAACAATAGTAGAAAAAGTAGGAGGATCAGTTGAAGTGCAACATGACCGACCTGAAAGCTCAAAACCACTGAAGGAGAAAACTTCAAAAGCCGAAAGGCGTGCCCTTCAAGAGGCTCAACGAGCTGCAAAAGGTGCAAAAATTTCATTTGTTATTTTTTATTGGGTGTTCATGCTAAAATCCATTTGAGTGAACATGTACTTAATGACACCGTCTTTGTTGTTTATTCTATACTTTTTTGTTCTATGCATGCCTTCATTTGTCCTGTTTTATTTTGTCAATATAGCATGCGTGAAAGAATAATTTGTGCTTTTTGTTTTTGTTGGAAGGTAACTTTTATATCCTAAGTGCTACATTCTGATGATCCTATTGTTATGCATGCTACTTGGTTACAATGTTTGTCAGCTGAAGGAAGTAAAGTACCTGCATCCTCTGGGGGAATGATGGGAGCAACTGCAAAACCAACTAAAGCCACAAAGCCTCATTCACAAAAGAATGACAGTGCTACAGTTGCAGGTTCTGAGAAGAGGGGAGGTGATCGCCTATCAGAAAAGGATAGAAAGAAAGATGCTCCTCATCCACGCATGCAGTATGATGATAAGACCCGAGTGGAAAAGGCAAAAAGGCGTGCAGTTGTAAAACAAACTGAAGCTAGGAACAGAGTTGAATTGTTTAGGCATTTGCCTCAATATGAACATGGAACTCAGCTTCCTGATCTTGAGTCAAAGTTTTTCCAACTTGATCCTGTTCATCCTGCAGTTTACAAGGTGTTTATGAACTTCTTGATTTGCACTTTCAGTTGAGTTGTATGCTTAGTAGTAAAAACTAATCACACATGAACTGGGTGGTTAATTTTCTCGGAAATCCCTGTCCACTCAACCAAATATTTGATGCTGACCAGAGAATTTCTTCCACTTAGTCAGTATACCTAGGCACCAAACGATGGTTATTGCTAGATGACCAAGTATTGATATGATAGAGTTTGGTAGTTGGTACTTTATTTCATGATCTTTTATGTGAAAGAGAGAACTCTTCTAATGTCTAATTAGGATATTTTTTATTTTATGGTGGGTTTCAGGTTGGACTACAGTATTTATCTGGAAGTATATCTGGTGGCAATGCTCGTTGCATTGCAATGCTTGAAGCATTTCGTGAAGCTATCAAGGATTACTCAACACCATCTGAGAAAACCCTCAGTAGAGACTTAACTGCAAAAATAAGTAGTTACGTTTCATTTCTTATTGAGTGCAGGCCTCTTTCAATCAGCATGGGTAATGCCATTAGGTTTCTAAAAAGTTGTATTGCGAAGGTACCTTTGACTCTATCTGAATCAGAAGCAAAAGCATCGCTTCAGTCAGACATTGAACATTTCATAAATGAGAAGATCATACTTGCAGACAATGTGATAGTCAATCACGCTGTTACAAAAATAAGGGATGGCGATGTTCTTCTTACATATGGGTCATCTTCTGCAGTTGAAATGATTCTATTACATGCCCACGAGCTTGGCAAACAGTTCCGTGTTGTGGTAGTGGACTCTCGCCCGAAGCTTGAGGGGAAACTTTTACTTCGTAGATTGGTGGGAAAGGGTCTTAGCTGTACTTACACTAATATAAATGCCATTTCTTACATCATGCCTGAAGTTACTCAAGTTTTTCTGGGTGCTTCATCAGTATTGTCTAATGGAACAGTCTACTCAAGAGTTGGAACTGCATGTGTTGCTATGGTTGCTCATGAGTTCCGTGTACCAGTCTTAGTTTGTTGTGAGGCATATAAATTTCACGAAAGGGTACAGCTTGATTCGATATGCTCAAATGAACTCGGTATACACTCCTACTGTTGAAAGTGATTCTTAAAACTTATGATTGCCTTCATAGGCTCTGGCCAATTATGGATCATCTGTTTCATCTCTTGCAGGTGATCCAGATGTCATTTCAGAAGTTCCTGGTAGAGATGACATTAACTATTTGGATGGTCTTACTAATAGCGAGAACCTGCAACTACTGAATCTGATGTAAGTACTGATGATTTAGGTAACAAGCACTGCAAGTGACAATTTCCTCAACTGACCTTGAAGTTTCTATTCTGGATTGTTATTGGCAGTTATGATGCAACACCTTCAGATTATGTTTCAATGATAGTCACTGATTATGGCATGGTAAGTCATTTTATTGGTTCTAATTAATTTTACAATAAAATGCCAAAGTATTTCATGTCTTACGAGGTCTGAGCTTTATATTTTTCAGTTGTATTATAAAACGAAAGAGAGAGAGAGAGAGAGAGAGAGAGAGCGAGGGACAGATGCTTTTTAAAAAAATAATAATAATAATAATAATTAATTAAAAATGTAGTTTGTCTGAATTTTGAATTTAGTTCTTTTGTTTTTCCTAATCAATCTAATATATGTGCTTTGGGGTTTCTGTCAGGTCCCACCCACCAGTGTACCTGTCATTGTGCGAGAGTATTGGAGAGAACACGTATGGGTATAGATGGTTTGGATAGCTTCTCCAAAATTTTGTTTGCTGATGAGCGGCCAATAAATAGAGTTTACCTCTCTATTTTTCCATGTTTTGGGAATAATTTTGTACTCTCATCTAAACTCGGCTTTTTTTTTTTTTTTCCAAAAAAAGTTGTCACCTGACTCCGTGAAGAGTGCGATTCCTTTGCCTCTCCGAGCAGATTTGGTGTTGTGTTCTCCATCGTTGTAACATTCTCTTTTTGCCCTTTTTAGTTTCTACTTTTTGTGGAATGCGGAACCCAATGTGACAGTTTTGTTGCCAAATGTTGACATGCTTTAAATGAGTCGTAATTGAATTGCTGCTTTTAGTGGATCTTAATTAAAATTACCCGTCAACATTGAAAGATGAAAATTGGGCTTTTTATTTATGTTAATATATTAAAATTTATCTCCATTTTAATGTGGATTTATCTGTAATCTAAGTAATAAATAAATTAACAAATCTCTATTTTAAAATAAAATTGATTAAAACACTCTTATTTATAAATAATAAATTTTAAAAATTCAAAAAATTTATTTCATTTAGTCATAAAACAAGAGGGTTTTTATGTGGATTGTAATGCAGTCCATCAAATATGGATTACAAAAAAAATTATTCTTTATTTAAGGACCCAAATTCATTCTGTTGCGCTATTCGTCTTTTGGGTTTTCCCAAACAAGAGTAAATTTCTTTGAAAAACACCAATAATAGACCAAAAGAGGGCTTTTTTTCCTCTAATCGAGCATTTTATAGATAAATAAAACAGTTACAAGATACAAGAGACAGAAAGAGAGACATGCTCGCCATGTCACTATCCTAAAACCCTACCATATTCAGTGGGAACCGTTGCAAGAACTGCCGCCCCACCACATAATCTCACGGTCTACCATATTCCAGGAACTGGTTTTTTATGGGAGTTGGTATCTTATCTCACATTGCTTCTGTTCAGTTATTTTATGGGAATTGCAATCCCTACATTTTGTCCATTATTATCTAATATGTTTCAACTTCAACAATTTAATTCTTTTTATTTTATTTTATTTATAATCAAAATATGTAATCATTTGCAAGGCAAGAGTCTTGCAAATGATTACCATTTATAATGTACTCTTTATAAGAGTTGCAAATGTAATCAAAATGTCCTCTTTATGCTAAAAAATAAGAATCACCATTTATAAGAAATGTGCCAGTCTCCTAGTTTTACGAACGATCATTCTAATAGAGGGATCAAAAGTCAAACACCAATCATGCGTGGCACGAATAAAGGGTTAAACTATTAAGAATTTTTTTCCCGTTTAGAAAGCTTCAAGAAATCATATAGGGCAAACACTATCTGGTGTGTAATAGAAAGTCTCAACTAATCGACTACCCGTGCACATGTTTAACCCGACACATAATGTGAGAATTCTGTAGTCTCACTCTGAGCCCCCGAGATCTACTCTCTCTTTGAGCCTATTTTAGATTGCGTTTCGAAAATTTAAAAGGTGTTTTTAAGCAGTTAAAAACATTTTAAAGAAAAAATGACATGTTGTAACTTTATAAAAAAATGCTTTAATCGGTTAAAAAAGTTAAAAATTAGCTTTTTTAAAAAGCACCAAATTGGAGCTTTTAAAAGCTTCAATGGATAATTGTATGTTTTGAAAAAAATTATTATAACTAACTTTTAAAGTACTTTAGATATATGTTTATCAAACAACAAACAACTTTTGAAATATAGAGCTTATTATTTAAGTTATAAGCTATAAGCCCTAAAACTATAAACTATATTTTCCACCGTAATCTTAAACATTTACTTTGTTTTCTTGTTTTATTGGACCAATACTAAAGCAATAACATTTTCTAGAACTTGGAAGGAACAAACAGAACAGTAATGATATTTCCTTAGAATCTTGGTCAATAGTTGGTGAAGATATGGAATAAAAATACACCTTTGGGTCTTAAGAATCATAAAAATATAAAAGAGCACCTACTCTGTTGGTCCTTTGTGGGCATCAACTAAGCCATTGGCAGGGGTAACAACAGCAAGACTGACAAAACCACCCAGGACAACGATCAAAATACCCAAAGAATTGATCATAAATGCCTCCATTGAATAGCGCGAAATTACCTTGTTGGTTTGAAGAAATGTAGCCTTCTCTAAAATGCCAGTTGTAGCAGTTGCAATGGCAAGGGCATAGATATAAACCCCAAAGAATACATGCCAGGGAAGCAAGGTTGCTCGACTATTTCTTGAGCCACCTGGATACCAAAAGGTTGCAAACCCAGTCGCCCACTAAGCAAAAGAAATGATTGAAGGAAATTAGACTTGTGATCCCATAAATCAAGTCTGCAAGAAAACAAGTACAAACATGCATAATGAAAACTAGGCCTTTTTTCAGACCTGAATGCCAAAGAGGAAAAGGCAAGCAAGGCCCAACCACGAGTGCAGGCTATAGAAATTGTCTATTCCCTTTTCATTGTGGAACTTTAGAGCAGCCCATACACCAATGACGCTTAAACAGAAAGCAAGGGACTGTAGTGTGAGATGAATTAATTTTCTAAAGCTCTTTGTTCCTGAAATTGTCTTGTATGCAAGCATGGCTGCACAATACCATACCAATCGTTAAAAACAGGAGAACTCTTCAACACCAGCATTAAAGAGATGATGACAAGATTCAAGCTGATGATCAAATTCTAAAATCATACATAGTTCGAAACGTCACAATCTGATAATGTATTCTTTTGAGAAATAATGAAGTTCCAGGTAATGGCCAATACAATATTTTTCTAACTAAATAGAAATAAAATATATGAATAATTTAACAAAAAGCACAAGATGCAAGTGCTCCCCGCGTTCCTAGGGAAGATGAGATCTACCTATGTATTAAAACACTTTGTTAACATTGAGATGAAAATATTTTGCCAACCCAAAATATTTCTTCTGGTAACTTGATAAAATATATGCTAACTGACAATCAAAGCCGAGACAAGGTCTTAGCCCAGCCAACTAATCAAAGCATATCATGAACATCAAACAACTTTAATGCCTCCACTTTAAATGTGCAACAGGTCTTAAACCCACGACTAACGAGGTGGAGGGTTCTTAACCATCATAAAAACTCCATCTACTTTTTCTTATATGGACGGGAAATCTCATCCAAGCTAGAGCTCATTGTGAGGTATAAGCTTAATTGACTTCATCTATAACTCCCCCAATTAATTATTAAGACTAACATTAACAGGGAGAAAACTAACCAAAGCTCTCCACCATCCCTCAAAAGCTCAGTTAAGAAAAAGGGAGGCATTTACATATACCTTCGCCATTAAGTAGCAGGAGCCCGATCACCATCAGAACAGGATGGACCTACAACGCGCATTAAAATATAACATCAACAATCTGATATTCTTAACCACCAAAAAAAAAAAACCCCGACTAAGAGAAATGGAAAAAGAGAAAATGAGAGAGAAATCGAAAATGGGGAAAGACAGTACATTGAAGATGAGGTCCTTGTCGTCGGAAACGAGAGCTAAGCCTCCTCTGTAATGGAGGGTCCAGGTCAGCACCAGAGTGGCGATTATGAAGCCCATTACCCTTACAATGAAGAAGATCGGGAATCGCACCACAGGAACCGCCATTTCTTCTACCTGGGAGACAGAGACAGGGGAGGAAGGGAGGAGAGATCGAAGTGGTTGATATTTGAAGTACTTAAAGAGAAGTAATTTGCGTGGATTAGGGTTTTAAGCTGTTTGGGGGATCTCTTGCCTGTTCTTTCCTTGAGATCGGGGGATAAGTTTCAAACTACAATGAAGTCAGGGACCCCGAACCCGACGTCGTTGTTCGTCAGACCATTCCAAGTCTGACTCCTCCTCTCCGACTTCCTAAACTTTTTTGGCCCCTAAATATATCAAAAAGCATTCTTACTAACATTTACATCATGGGTACTGATATTAGATTAATTAAAAGTTTTCTTTAAAGATGATTTTAAATTTATTATTCATTTTTTTAAAATAAAAATAATTTTATTTTTTTTCATATTTTTTTCTCTTCATTATTAATCTAATTAGATCAATTTTTTTTTTAATATATGTGTAATTTATATTTATTTTAAAAAAAATTAGTTAATCTAATACCAGTATTCTTATATAAATAATAATATATTATTATTTAAATATGATAAATATGGATTCTCCCAATCATTTTCATATATAAAAAAATATATAATATATTTAAATGTAATATAATAAATCTGAGCTAAAGAATAATTTTAAATTTAAACTAAAATGTCCAAATTTTATCGCAATGCTATATTTATCCTATCAAAAAAAATGTGTGCAATTACTTTTACATATATATTTTTTTATGTAAATTAATTACAATATTTTTTTAATATAAATAATTATTTTAACTAATTATATTAGTAAAATGTACAAAAAAAAAAAAAAAAGAAGAAGAAGAAAAAAACGTAAAATGATTGTATTACCATAACTCTTTTGTTGGTGCTCATCCTCCTCCGTCTATAATTATAGAAGGACCTTTTCTGTTTTGGGTTGGGCTTCCCTTCCACTCATAAGTGGCTGGTTCAAAACGTCCAGTTACTGAATTTTAAGATAGTTGTGAGAGTTGTAATTTATTGATTTTTTTCTATTTTTGGGGGGTTGTTAAAATACATTATTTATTACAGTAAGCAATTAGATAGTTAAGAACAGAGAAATGCATCTACAGGTGAATATTTCAATAGAAATTTTGCTACTGATGCAATAAGCTGTCGTATTAGTAGTGTACCAAGGGTCCTAGAGCATAACCAAATATTTTCTTTTATGAATTCCTCAGGGCAGCAAGTCTTAATAGCCTGAACATGAAAGTCTTGGGTTGTAATTTTGATGTTTCAGCGCTTAATGCCCACGATGCATGATGAGAAAATCCAAAAGCTTACCTCAAATGGGACCACCTGAGGCATATGAAGATTGCTCCATACCATTCTAAAAATTCAAGTTTTAATATAGAAGGAAATTTAGAGAGAGGGAGAGGAATAGCTTGTAATGAAGGAAAACCGGAAAAGAAGTAGAGGCTGGAAAAGGGACAAGTATCAAATACCCAGAACTCCTTGTAGGATCTATGAGAAGTATGCATCCACCCATTATAGCTGTTGGGACCCGAAATATTCTTTCCCAAGCAACAAAGGCTTGAAAAATGTCATTTAAACAGATTAAAGAGAGAGATAGAGAGTATGCTTAAACGACCCTGACTGATTAAGCTTAGCATAAATTGCAATCCAATTCTCTTTGTATCAGTGTATAATTGTTTTAGCACGATCTCTCATAATGTAATTCAAAAAGTCATTTAAACAGATTAAAGAGAGAAAGGGTATATTTCTTGTTGTCTATGTTCTAGTATTAGAATGTAGCTAGCTAGGTGTTTCTTTTGTATACTTAAATAAAAATAAATAAATAAATAATTTTCAATTATGTTATCATACACTATTAATTCAATTTTGAGAACAGTAACAATGAATATTATTTAATAATATGAAATTAGATATTAATGGCTTTATCATTATGCAAAACACATAATGTGATTCACAATCGAGAGCACCACAAGACAGGAAATCGAAAAAATAATCCTTAGACATAAACAGGCTGAATAACAAGAAAGTTAACATTAAATAAATGGGCTTTGTATTTTTGTAGATTTTTCAGAGAGAAACAGAGTTAATTGGATCGTATTTACCTTGATCTCATGGTTTAATACTCCACCACTGTCTTCATCGTGTGAGTTTTCTACATCTTCTTTAGCTCTATTGCTTCGACCAAGATCACCCCAAGCTTCATCCTTGTTGAAATGCTGGGGCAAGGAGGCTCATTTGTGCAGTATGGGCACTAGGATCTGGAATGGTAGTAGGATCAGAAGGAGGTAAACTCATGGATGCAGTATGAAATCATCACTTGTCCTAAAAGTTTAAGGTGATATGAAGTTGTAAATTTTATTATTTTATATCTTAATATTTCTCCTCACTTATAAGTCAGACTTTTTCTCAATTAGTAGGTCTAACAAGTAGAATATTTAATTAAATGGGGTAGAGTATAGAGTCAAGGTTCGAACTCAATATCTCTAGTTCTAATACCATGTAAAATCACTACTTGTCCCAAAAACTTAAACTAATAAAAGATATAGATTTTATTATTTTAAATATTAACAAGCAGTTAGAGCTTGAGGATAACGCGACTGCCAAAGGGATCAAATAGAGATGAGTGTTGACTACTGCAACCTGGTAATATTCCAAATGCAGCTTATAGTATTTGCTTTTACCTGTATAATTGCAGGAACGTGGTGTATAGGATAGTCTGTGAAATTTCCTTTTTACCCCTATATGGCCAAATATATCTAACAATTTTTACAATCAAATTTGTTAGATATCAATCGCGTGAATATTCATAAATATGCAATAAATAAATTATCAAACATAACACACTGATTGGTTACGAAAAGAAACCTTTTGAAAAACTCTTCAAAAGTAAAACCCTACGGGGCAACCAAACACAGGAAAGTCATATTTATTGATTGAAAATCAGTTTACAAGTAAGCTATTCAATTACAAAACTTTTGTCAATTGACTCCCTTACTTGACCGGATAAACGATCTGTTTATCCCTACCGCAGTAGCAGTCAGAACTTCTGACGATCTTCAATCTATGCCTTTCCTACTGGAACCTCCAGTGGTTGATCACGTACACCAATCAACGATCTTCTTAAACCTTGAAGAAGATCACACTCGCAAGTGTATAAAAATCACAAGGAAAATTCTCCACTAATTTTCCTCTCAAATGGCTCTCAAATATATCTAAAATCAGCTCTGGCCGAAATCCCTTCTTAGGGTTACCATATGACTTGATTTAAATAGACAATCCAAAAGTGCTGCTGAAACGCGTCTACTGACAAGTCATCTTTCATCAGAATCTGTATGCTGACAGGTTGCTAACAGACTTCCGGATTTACTGCTGCAATTTGAATTTCGAATTTGCCTTCTGATTTTATCATTCCAGATTTCGAAATTCAACTCTTCAGCCTCTTTAACAGACTCCTAGACACCTAAATGAATTCAAAATACTATGGATAAATCTCATAGTTTAAATTACATTCATTCAAAAATTAAAACTTATCCTATTTGAATTCAAATTCAACAATTCAAAATTACAGCTTTAGAGATAAGATGAAATCTTATCCTATTTGAATTCAAATATGCCAACACTAATTCAAGCCAATAAAATTTACATTAACAATCTCCCCCTTTGGCTGATTGGTGACAAAACATTTTTTATGAATGTATGTTTCATGTCTTGCTCGAGTTTTCTCCCCCTTCATCAATGCTTCTTCCCCTTAGTATGTGTTGCTGCTCCCCCTCACTCCTTACTTTTCTCCCCCTTTTGTCATCAATTTAGCCAAATTAATGTTATGTATAAACTGAAAATGTAGCCTCACTTGAGGAATCGGGTGAGGGAGGATTTTGTTTTTTCCTTAGTTCTCATCTGGATGCCGAGAGATGGAAGATACTTTTTTAGCGTAGTCCAAAATCACGCAAAAACTGTGTGAGATTTTATAGAACTTGGGACTTAGGGTAGAATGAGAAGTGAAGTCTTAGAGCACCAAATAGTCTTGCATGCGATATGGATACCAGAGGGTTTAACGTACTAGGAATGGGCAACTAAGGTTGACGTGAGTCACTTTAAGTGACCAAACACTTGGTCACGTGTTGTGACCTTGTCGAGACCTTTCTTTGTGTCCCACCGGGACTTAGCCACAAAATAGAACAATTAGATCACTCCTATATAAATCTCAATAAGTCTTAAGCATTGATTCTCAAAGAATGCCTCATATGCACTTGTAAAACCAAAAACTTGACCAATTTTTTTTTTTTTCATGTTGGTCAGAAAATAAATTTCCAAAAAAAAAATGTTTATATGCAGATTTTTAAAAAAAAATAAAAAATAAAAAATAATGGCAATGAGGCAAGTAGCATAAATAGATGCATTTAGATTTAATCAAAGTGCTACTCACTAAATAAATTCAAAACCATACGTCATCTTGATTGCAACACCCACAATAGATTTTCACTCCTCATAAAATCATCAAAGTCAAGGTTCATGTGAGTATGTGAGTGAGCAACTTATGAAAGGTAGCAACTTTTTTCTTGATGATTTTATTCCTTAATTTTTTTTTCATGAATTCCTTATATATATATATATATCATCATTTTTAATAGGAATCTTCTTTTAAAAGATGATTCCAAGAGATTGTCACTCATTTTAAGGCAAACTTTACGTTAGGGTCTAGATACATAAGTGTCTCCTCCAAACACTTTACTTGCATAGCCCCTTTTTGGTTTCATTTTTATTGCTCATCTTTTTCCACAATGATAGAAGCAATGATTTTTTCTATAAGAACTTTCAAGGTTAGATCCGTGTGGGGTGTGAGTCTTTTTCCGCAATTAATTTCACACCGACTTTTTCTATATGGATCAACAAGTGGTGTTTAGCAAGGGGAGACATTTTTCATACTTGTACTAGGTTCAACTAGTATTAGTCAATTTAAAGTTTGGACTCTCTCTCTGATGAGCATCTCAATACACTTATTCAGCCCTTCCTTCTTTTTTTAATCAAACAAAAGTACATTCACACAAGTTTCTCACAGTGCATTAAGAGTGAACCTTTACTATGATAACTCATAGGGTTAGGATGCACGATGTGGGATGCATAACACAAGAATAGTGCATGAGTGTAAGGATTTATAAAGTGAGTATCAATATGTTCAAAGCCTTCAACACACCATCAAACATGCACTCTACATCATTTGGCCGAAAAACACATTTTTTTTAATAAAAATTAGGAAACCAAAACAAAATAAACCAACCAAAAAAAAATTCAATTTTTTTTAAAAAAAAATATAAACTAAACGAAACACAATAAAAATGCATGTCCTATACTAACGATATGCAAGAAATACAAGAACATGCATGTGGTCCTATAAACTAACGTGGCACGACATCCTTTTTGATCACCCGTTTTGCCTTGAGATTTGGCTTGTCCTTTCCATTCTTTTGAATACATAGCCTAACCAATTCACCAAGCTCACAACTTACAAAATTAATTTGTTGGCCCATCTCATCAACTTGATTTTGTAGGCTTTTTTCACTCATTTTCGGACTTTTTCCAATTTTGATTTTCTGCCCTTGAGACACATTAAAACAATATGGTTTTATATGCCCAACAATTCCACAATTATGACAAGTAGGAGTAAACTTACCTTCATACCTATCTTTCTTCATCATGGTCGATGGAGAATTTTTGTGCAAATTTCTTGAGTTGCCAGCCTTCGGCATGGGAGGAATGTTGTGGTTCTTCTTTTGACTTTCCTTTACAAATACATTACCTTTGGAGCTCGACGCAGCGGATAAGGGTATTTGTTTTCCTTTTCCTTTAGAAACCACATATCCTAATCTCATCTTATCACTGCTTGGTTTTTGAAATCTCAACATTTCATTTAATTTTTGGGTTGCTGAATTTTGTTCACACTCTTGAAAATTTTTCAATTTTTGTTCTATTTCAACCTTTTGATTTTTTAGTCTCAACACCTCAACCTCAGAAACTTTTACAGTCTCAATCAAATTATTTTTCTCATTTTCTATAGCTGTAAGGTTTTTATACAGCTTTTTGTTGAATTTTTTCAACTTGACTACCTCTTCACACACTTCATTGTAAGCATCTTGAACACTAAGTTCTTGGTCGACATCAACTAAAGTAATGTCCAAATCACTAGAAGCACAACTACTTTCAGATTTTGTTAGTGAATTTTCAGCCAAATCATTCACAATAATAGAAAAAGCTATAAAAGATTTTTCATTATCGGAAGATGAGTTTTCACTTTCCAGAATCCGAAATATCACTAGAAGACACATTTGATGTTTTTCCTTTATTTCTCTTGAAATTAGGACACTCAATTCTAATATGACCATAGCCTAAGCATTCATAACATTTTACCTTCTTATTTTTTTCAACTTTGTCTTTATTCCAATTTTCTAATTCATTTTTCTTTGCTGGAAATTCTTTTGCTCTCTTTTGTTTTTCATTAGTCTTTTTCTTAACTATAAACTTTTTGAATTTCCTAGCAATAAGAGCTATATCCTCATCATTTAGACTCTCCTCACCACAAATATCATCATGCTTTTCTTTCACAGTTTTTAAAGCAATAGATTTACCTTTTCTCGTTTGGGGAAGAGATGATTCATACGTTTGTAAGGACCCAACGAGTTCTTCAACTTTGATTGTATCCAAGTCTTTACTTTCCTCAATAGCTGTGACTTTTGGTCGAAATCTCTCAGGTAGAGACCTCAAGATTTTCCTCACGACTCTTGAGTCTTCAACCTTCTCTCCAAGATTAAACCTGGAATTTACAAGATCATTTAGTTTAGCATAAAAATCATTAAATCATTCATTTTCAAGCATTTTAATTTTTTCAAATCTAGATGTTAACAATTGTAATTTAGAATTTTTCACAGTCATTGTTCCTTCATGTGTGACTTCTAATATATCCTATGTCTCTTTCGCTATCTCACACATGGAGATCCTTTTGAACTCTTCTTGAGATACCGCCATTAAGATGGCATTCAACCATTTGCTATTGAAATTGCTATTATTTAACTCATCTTTCGACCAAGTATCAATACTGGTCTCGGGTTCCACCCTCTTTCAACAGCGTGCCACACTTGTTCATCCAATGATTTTAGGAATGCTCTCATGAGTACTTTCCAATACGCATAGTTCTCACCATCAAATTCCAGTGGAACATACAATGATGCCATCTCTACTAGGGGAACGAATCACACTCGGATAAGTGAACCCGCTCTGATGCCAATTGAAATTTCCTTTTTACCCCTGTATGGCCAAATATATCTAACAATTTTCACAATCAAATTTGTTAGATATCAATCGTGTGAATATTTATAAATATGCAAAAAATAAATTATCAAACATAACACAATGATTGGTTACGAAGGGAAACCTTTTGAAAAACTCTTCAAAAGTAAAACCCTACGGGACAACCAAACCCAGGAAAGTCATATTTATTGATTGAAAATCAGTTTACAAGTAAGCTATTCAATTACAAAACCTTTGTCAATTGACTCCCTTACTTACCCGATAAACGACCTGTTTATCCCTACCGCAGTAGCAGCCAGAACCTCTGACGATGTTCAATCTATGCCTTTCCTACTGGAACCTCCAGTGGTTAATCACGTACACCAATCAACGATCTTCTTAAATCTTGAAGAAGATCACACTCGCAAGTGTATAAAAATCACAAGGAAAATTCTCCACTAATTTTCCTCTCAAATGGCTCTCAAATATATCTAAAATCGGCTCTGGCCGAAATCTCTTCCTAGGGTTACCATATAACTTGATTTAAATAGACAATCTAAAAGTGCTGCTAAAACGCGTCTGTTGACAAGTCATCATTCATCAAAATCTGTATGCTGACAGGTTGCTAACAGACTTCCGGATTTACTGCTGCAATTTGAATTTTGAATTTGTCTTCTGATTTTATCATTCCAGATTTCGAAATTCAACTCTTCAACCTCTTTAACAGACTTCTAGACACCTAAATGAATTCAAAATACTATGGATAAATCCCATAATTTAAATTACATTCATTCAAAAATTAAAATTTATTTTATTTGAATTCAAATTCAACAATTCAAAATTACAGCTTTAGAGATAAGATGAAATCTTATCTTATTTGAATTCAAATATGCCAACACTAATTCAAGCCAATAAAATTTACATTAACAGTCTGAATGGGTGGGGAAGATTGGACCTGCAAATCCTGTAATCGAATGCACAAAAGTTTACACTGAAGCAATTTAACCTTAAAATTAGGCTGAGATAATCATGACCTGAAAATCTTGTAACCGACTGCACAAAAGTTTGTATTTGAAAGCACTAACAAATAGATTGAAGCATAAAACACAATCTTTTACATGTAATCTAATTCAAAATGCTATTGGCTTTCACCACCATTCTCGTGTGAGAGTAAATTTAGAGTTGCAGAAATGGTGAAGGAACAATTCCAACAAATTATGAGTCACTTGTTTTTCCAAACTGAATATTTATTGAGTAGTCTAAGCACAACACTACAACAGTGATTCAATAGGCATGTTATCCCACATAGGCACTCAAGACCTGAAATTCAAAACCTAATTTAACCACAATCAATTTTCACAACCTCACTTACTCCGTAGCAAAAAAAAAAAATGGCTTTATCATTATGCAAAACGCATACTTTCTTCCTCGAAAGAGGATGAATTGAAAGAACTTGCGGGCCATCTTTTTTTTACCCCTCAACTCGATTAAAATTCGTTAAGGTTCGCTTATTTATATTCGAGTCGATTCGTTAGCTCGACTCGATTGAAATTCTTTTATATATTGATAAATATACACACATATATATGTTATATATAGATATTACTAATAATATAAATATAGTATTTTTATAATTAAATATGTAATATGCAATTTAATTACTTATATCTATATGATGAATCTACTTCATAATTATGTTTTATAATTTGTACAATAATTAGTTTATAAAATTTAATATTCATATATTAGTACTTGAGAAATATGTGAAATACGTATATGCTATCATATTACATATATTTATTAATAATATATAAGCATATAACATACTGTTATGATGAATAAATATCAACTAGTTAGATATTAAATATTATTTTTTATTAGTTATTAATTAATTTATTTTTAAATTTTATTTAAAAAAATTTTAAAAAAATTCGAGCTCGAGCTCGAATTGAAATTTTAGTTTATCGAGTCGAATTCGAACAAAAAATAAATAAAAGCATGCATTTGGGTTCGAGCTCGAATATTTTGAGTCGAGTTCGAACTCGATAAATTAAAATTCGATTACACTCCTAACTACTGCCATGACGAAATAAGAGAGGAAAGAAGGCAAATAATTTCACGAGCCCTACTACTTTTTATGGTTTGAATGAGTCCCTAAAACTTTTTTGTTTCCCTTCCCTTCTTTTGTGTGTTGGGTTTTGGCTCGGAACGGATATTCTGGAATCTGTGCCGTAATTTCGATGAAATAAAACTATATTATTTTCAATATTCAATATCAAGGAATAATATTTTCGAGGTATGATAAATTTTAAATTGGTTAATTGGTATAAATTTCAACCATTCTAATTAACCAAAAACACATTTAATTCAAAAAATAATATAAAAGATTCGACTGCCTTGTGATGGCCGTCGTCGCATCCCATATCATATACATCCTCCACATTGTTTATAAAATAATATTTGATTTGTAAGATAAATTAATTTTAATTTTCTATTACAAATTAAGTCTTATAAAATAGACGGTGTGGAGGGTGTTGCAAGCTTGTTAATTTCATCACTAGTGTAACATATAAATAGTTCCTTGTTTATTAAATCAGGTATCAAATTTCAGTAGTCTGGAGTATTTTACTAGGTAAAGATGATTTAAGTCTCGTTTATTCCGGACATATTGTGACCCAAAGAGTTAAAATCATGAAATTGGTCTTATGATTTCCTCTGTCATTGTGGATAGCAAATGAGGTTGATTTCTAGTTGTAAGGGACAATTTTTGGAGAAATGTAAAGAAGCTCATGCACCATTTTTTAAAATGTCTTATTAGTAGGAATAAGAGATGATGCATCATATAAAGTTTAGGACAAACTCCTTATTAGGCAATGTGTAATTTCCTTCACTCTTCCTCACTTGTAGGTCAATTTTTTATTATATTCCTATAAATGAACCTTATTTGATCAATAAATGACATGCTTTGCTGAAAAGTTTGATTATGATATTATAAAGAAATACATAGAGTATAGGTTTTGGCCTTTAAAACAAATGCAAGCCACTCTAAAATCTTAGTAGTTTTTAAAAGTTCTAAATGATGATTCCCAAAATTCTCATATGTGTATGAATCATTTGAAGTTTGCCGTAAATTAGTCACAAGAACAAATGGAAATTGTCTTGTGGAGCTGAGACCTTTACATCAAGCACCACCACCTCTCTCAGTTGAGTTAACCCAAGCAGCTATTAGTATTCCTTCTCAAAAGGAATCTACCCTCTTCTCTCTCATACGCATCAAGTCCATATCTTGCCAAAGGACATTCACATGCCTTTGTTTCTTCTGAAAATGATAAATTTCCTCTACTTTTTTGCTTACAGTTGGATATCCACCAACTTAGTTCTGCTGCTCACAATCCACACACTTGGAAGTTCATTTTCTCCTATGTGATAATGCTTTGAAAGCTTTTCACAGTGAAATAACTACTGATAAAAGGAGGCCTATCTTCGAGTGTGGTAGCTTTATTTATATTTTAATTTTTTCTTTCAAACTTTTTCCTACAGAGTTGGCCATGAATCCGATGATTCTCTTTGTCATTTCCTCTTTGTTTCTCAATTCACTTTTTCTGGGAGTTGAGCCGGCAAAACCCAACTCCCAGATCATTGTAATGGGTTTTGTTTATTGTGACATCTGCTCCAACAACAGCTTCTCCAGACACAGCTACTTCCTACCAGGTGACAAAAACTTAATTTTTCAAGTTCTATGGGATATGTTAATGCTGTCTTAATTTATAAGGAATTTGAAGTTCATAAATTTCCATGTTTTGCTGTCCGTCTTTACCAGATACAGAAGTTAGAATAGACTGCAAATTCAAAGCTATCTCCAGGAAAACCGCAGAACAGATATCAATCTCAGTGAATAGGACTACAAATAAGTATGGAGTTTACAAAATGGAAATACCATCGGTTGATGGAATTAAATGTGCAGAAGATTCTGCAGTCGTTTCTTCCTGCAAGGCAAGCTTAACATGGACTTCATCTTCTTCATGCAATACTCCTGGTTACATGACTACATCTGATCAAATTGTAATCAAATCAAAACGGGCCAATCTCTGCATCTACAGCATGAATCCCTTGAATTTTAGACCATCCAAGAGAGATATCAATTTATGTGGAACCTAAATACAAGTCTTCCCCTCCCTATGTGGTTTTCCTCTCTGCTTCATTTCTGCTTAATGCATAAACTCCATGCACTTCCTTTGGTTGCTTCTCTCTCTTCACCATCTTTTTCCTTCAAATTGCATCCTAAAACCATCACAGAGAATCCCAAAATACCTTGGATACATTCTCTTCTCACAGCCCATGATTGAGATTAGTCTTACTGCATTATGTGTCTGGTTGTTTGACTTTTACTGTATGCCCAGAAAATGTAGTGCATGTATAGTATGGATGAAAGAAGAAACTCGATTGTCCAGTGTGTTTTTGGAATATTAGGTTTTCCTTGTTAAATGAACGAGTTGTAAATTAAGTAAGTAATGACATAATGAAGGGCAATCTAGATTTTAACTTTTATGTAAAATTATGTTTATCACGATATATGGATTATGTAATATGTGGGTCAGTTCAACTCATTTATATAAAACGGGTTGAAATATATTCTGTGTTAACTCATTTATAATTAATTATTAAGCAAATCAAACGGATTGTGTGGTGTCACTGTTATTCAAATGAGCCGTGTTGTTCGAGCTTGTAGATTTGATCCGTTTAACTTAACAGGTCGGTTTCAGATTGGCTCGTAAAGTCGAATGTCAATCACGATACATGAAAACGATTTGTCATCCCTACTTAAACCTTTTAAATAAAGAATGAACTTTTGGTGGTAGAAATTAAAGTCTTTGACACGTAATTCACTTGACTAAAAAGATAAACAAATAACACATAATTGAACCACCCATTTGTTGACATGGACACTCATTAATTCTCTTTATTGAGACATCAAAACTTATCGTTTCTCTAGAATTGCACGAGTTGTTCGAAGATCTTCATGGCAGAAGTTGGCAAACCCAAAAGCACATTTATGCTTTTCCTCTCCTTCCCATGACTAGACAAGAATAAAATCACTTCCTTCTCCGGCAATGCCACTGGCCCTGACAGAACAGGCTCTCCCCATCCAAAGTCTGTGGTGTGGAAAGATAGCCTAGACCAGGTGGTGATCAAAAGTGTGGATGCCAAAGATGGCCTAACCCTTTTCACTTCAAAGTAATCTATGGTGGATCTCACATACCCATCTGTTATCATCTTGATCGCATCCTTAACCTGTCCCACTGCAAATGAAAGTGGTTTCTCCAAAAGTTCCCCTGCTTTGCACATAGAACTTGTCAACACGATTCCATTGCCAAAGTATCCTTTTGGTAATGGTGGGTTGAATTTGCGCCTCCCATCGACAGCAAATAGGAGCTTTGTCTCTTGATTTGGCAGAAACTTCAGTGCCTTAGCTCTAGCTTTCCACACAAAAGCTGAGAGGGCTTCAAATGTAGTGCATCTGTCAAGAACCCCATTTTCCAAGGCTTTCATCTTTAGTTGGTCTAGTTTCTCAGGGTCGAAACAGAAGGACTTGTAAAGTGTTTCCTCGCTATGAATATCGGAGGTGCAGGACTTGTCTTCTAACTCTGAAAACTCTTGGTGCAGATACTCTATCTTAGGCGGGTTGCGTGCCTTAAGTGTGCTTCTGTCTAGGAATGGAGGGACAGATAACGGCAAACCTCTGGCTGTTTCACCCCATGAGTTTACAAATTCCATGGCAGCAATTCCATCAAACATACAATGATTCATGCACAGCCCAAGAACAAACCCTCCACATTTGAACTTAGTCACCTGGAAGGTAGAATTAGAACTATACAATCACCTCCCAAGTTGTGAAAGGTCTCATATATGCATGAACTTACATAAGAGAAATACTTTACTCACAAAGAAATTATACAAGTAAATCTACAAACCGACATGATTTAATGCAGTACATCAAAAAGTTATTTTTAATATAAAATAAATCTAATAGATCACGTGAAAATACATTTATTTATGAATGTACTTTTATGTAATTTCTTTTTACCTGTAGCAGTTCTCCTTACATTAAGAGCGTGGTAATTGATTTCTGCAATTTTGTGAAAATAAAACACCTGCAAATTTCCCCTAAGACTGCAATGCATGTGCTTAATACATTTTCTCTCCTATAATACTTTATGTGATTAATGCAAAGAACTAGAATCAGAAATTGTTACCAAAGTACAAAAGGACCAAAATCTAATTATGTTTTTGAGAGTTTTGTTTACAAACCTGAGCCACCAGGGGAGGCATCTCTAAAATGTTCTTTGCACCAGGAATGTCATAAACCAGCTTCCCAAGAGTCTCGGGGTGGGGCTTTGTTATGTCTCCTATCTCTTTCATTGTACAATTTGCTTCAGCTTCAACAAAAACAGCCCCCTCGCCAGTGCAATCCACAATGAGCTTGCCCTCTGAGCTGATTGTCAGCCGCCCAGCAAGTGGGTAATAATGGACAAGAACCCTTTTCAAGGCATTCTTGATCACTTCCCCAGCCTTCTCGTTCTCCTTCTCATCTGACCTGAAGTAATAGATGGTACGAACAATCACCGCAATGTTCTGATCAAGGTTGGAGAGGAAATACAGACCCTTCTCTGTTTCCTCTGCAGGAGGAACCAACGTTGGCTCTCCTTGCTTCACACTAAGTTTAAGAACATTGCCATTAGAGTTCTCCATTATAGCACACACTTCAAGCGCCAAAAACTCAGTACGAGAAAACAAAGGAATTAGGGACTGAATTTAGAAAAGTGAAAATTGAATGACCCGGGCTAAATAATTGTCCATTTCTTCTAGAGAGTGAGTTTTTTGTGTGATATGGGTGGGGTAGGCCACTGATCATGGGACCTAACGTACGGGACGAGGTAATCCAGATTCAGAGAGAGAGAGAGAGAGGAAAAAGTGGGGGACTTAATTTGGTGGGGTTGGCATCCCAAATTGGCTTGCTTCCTTTGTTATATATAATTTTTTAGATTTAATTACGCCACTAAAATGATCTCCAACTGTTCGAAGTTGTTTGCTATTTTAGTAAATGAAGGCAGGCTTCATTTTCAGTGTCGATCCACGTGTTAGCTAGGTTTGCTTTTTTACTGGGTCAATCTACAATTCTGACAGCAAGTTATCGTACGAGATTGCTTAGAAGTTAGAACTTTCAGGACAAAGTCCAAGCACAGGAAGCAAACTCTTTTTTTTTTTTTTTTCTTTGAATGTCATGGGAAGAGAACTAAACTTGGGGAAAAAGGTGAGACTTACAGGTTACAGCTATTAAACCATGCTATGTTAATGTATACGATTACGATACTGGCACCAAAGAAGCAGAAGAAGGACTTCGCTTTAGGTGAGCAACTTGTACAACATGCTAATCAGGTAAACCATAAGCCATAAAATTGGAGGAGAAATTGGAGGAAATGTAATTAGACAAAATCTCGCTGAAATTGGATGTAATCTCAATAGAGCTGAGTGTTTTATTTAGAATTAAGTATTATAAAAATATAAATTATAACTTGATATTCTTATTTCATTACAAACTATTATATCATCAAAACAACTTAAACAAGTACTAATTTATAATAATTTATATCTTACAATAAGATGAAAATATCACATCTCTTAAATTTTTACATTCTACAACTATCTAATAATTACTATTTTTAAAAAAGCGCATTGCATCTTTCAAATAAGGGATGTAGTATGAATATGTCTCGAATATTATAAAATATATATATTTTTAGATTTTTTTATTAATTTTTTTTATATCTTTAAGTTCTTTTCTTTTTAAAAAATGTCATCATTAAAAGATCACTTCCTTAATTAATATTTAATAATAAAAAAAATTTAAATTTTAAAAGAAATCATCAAAGAATATCTTTTGAAAAAACAAAAATTCTATCCTCCAAACGGTTTAAGAATTGCAGAGGCCCAAATTCCCAAAAGATTGTACAAAGATTCAAACAGCCCCAACTTGAAGCCCATGTATGATCGGGCTGACACATGGTAAACCCACAGAAGAACTTGCTGCCCAAAAGCCTAAACGACGCGTTTGGAACTCGATTACTTTCTCGCTCAACATATATACAAGCCCTACTTCAGCTAGGGTTTCATACTTGCCCTCCTCAGACTCGAGTTCCATCTCACGCACGGGCGGCACAAATGGTCCGTCTCTCTCTCTCTCTCTCTCTCTCTCTCTCTCTCTCTCTCTCTCTCTCTCTCTCTCTCTCTCTCTCTCTAATTTAGTACTGACTCCATTATCATTTTGTGAACCTGAAGGCTCCAAAGAGAGGTGGAAAGGCACCGGTAGCAGCAGCTAAGAAGAAGCCGGTATTTTCATTTTCCTTATATGAAATAAAAATATATAATCATTTTCGGATTCATTTATTTTGATTTGTTTACAGGAGAAGGTGACGAATCCGCTATTCGAGAAGCGCCCGAAGCAGTTTGGGATCGGAGGGGCGTTGCCGCCGAAGAGGGACCTTACCCGGTTCGTAAAGTGGCCCAAGACCGTTCAGATCCAGAGGAAGAAGAGAATCCTCAAGCAGAGGCTCAAGGTCCCGCCAGCTCTCAACCAGTTTACCAAGACCCTCGACAAGAACCTGGGTAACCAAATAATTAATTTTAAGTCGGTTTTGTTGTGTGTTTTACAACCAAACCTTAAGTGAGCAGTAGTAATTTTATGTGGATAGGTAGTGTTTCTCAAATTGACTTTTGATATATGCAACGGATGCAACAATAATTTAAGACATTTGTTTCTGAGCCTTTTTGTCTCCATGCTTGGAGAAAACTTGCTTTTAATTGTATGCCGCATATTTTTTGATGTCTTAAATTGCATCTTGGGGGGGGGGGTTATATCCTAGCTAGAAAGAACAATGAGTAATTCCAGTATGATGCCAAGGGATTCTGTAATTTGTTTATCTAGATGAAAGGCTCAAGACTATATTGTGAGCTGACCTAATAGGATTGATGTGATTTCTTTTTAATGTGGTACGCTGCCTTTGCTTAGTGAGATGGGCTTCATTACATTATGGAGAGTGTTTATACATGCACAATTTTCAGTAATGTTTGAAGATTCTGGTGGTATTTAATGTGATTGCCTCCGTACTTTCAGCAAAAGGGGTTATCTCATGTTTACATCCTGTGTACTGCTGGGTTGTGCTTTCTGCGCTTTCAATGAAATGAATTTATCCATAAAACAATCTTAATTTATGAACAAAACTTTCCATCTTGTATTTGCTAATTTGAACATAATAACATTTTTTTATTTACCAAAAAATTATATTAACCCTTTAGTGGGGTTTTTTTTACTTATCTGCAGCAACAAACCTGTTCAAGATGCTTCTCAAGTACAGGCCTGAGGACAAGGCTGCAAAGAAGGAGCGTCTCTTGAAAAGAGCTCAGGCAGAGGCTGAAGGAAAGCCTGTAGAGGCAAAGAAGCCTATTGTGGTGAAATATGGTCTCAACCATGTTACATACCTCATCGAGCAGGTCTTCTATTGTTTCATGCACGGACATACTTTTACAAACATTATTTTCTGCTAGTGGAAATTTTTAATGGTAACAGCATTGTGTAATGCATTTTTCTTGCAGAACAAAGCACAGCTTGTGGTCATTGCCCATGATGTGGACCCAATAGAGTTGGTTGTCTGGCTTCCAGCATTGTGCAGGAAGATGGAAATCCCATACTGCATTGTGAAAGGGAAAGCACGATTAGGAGCGGTAGTCAAGCTATCTTGTGTCTGCTAATTTCTTTTCCCTTGTAAAATCAGATATGTGAACTAAATTTTTCAACTTATTTTTCTTTTCTGAAGGTGGTTCACAAGAAAACTGCATCGGTTTTATGCTTGACCACTGTCAAGAATGAAGATAAGCTGGAGTTTAGCAAGATCTTGGAGGCTATCAAGGTAAGGCAGAATAATGTATCTTTGTGCCTTTTGCATGACTGTTAAAGATGTTTTTGGATCATAAACTCATTGGAAATGTTTCGCTTTTATGTTCCAGGCCAACTTCAACGACAAGTATGATGAGTACAGGAAAAAGTGGGGCGGTGGAATCATGGGTTCCAAATCTCAGGCCAAAACCAAGGCCAAAGAGAGACTTCTGGCCAAGGAAGCTGCGCAGAGAATGTCTTAGGAGCCACGAGCATGTGTTCTTGTTAGATCTTCTCTTTTGCTGTTGTCTTTCAAGATTTTTGTTCGTTCCAGTTTTTTCTCAATTGACTACAGAGGTTTTGTTTCTTTTAAGAGGCAGCTTATATAAATTAAGGAAGAGCTAATGTTGGTGCTTGAACTTAAGCTGCCATGCTGTAATAGCTATTTGTTTAGACGTTAAAGCGTAGAATTTGGTGTGAGATGAAGGTCCAGAACGCCTTTTTATAGCTTCTTTTTAGCACTAGTATTGATCATAGCATATTTCTGTGTATCCTATAATGTTGGCTTCTCTTGTTTGTGCCTAGCGCTGGGTCGGAACGTTCATGCCTACTACTTGTTTCGTTGGATTGAGGTGAGTCAATGAATTTTACTCTCCATCAGTATGTGTGTCATTTGAGTTTTGAGACATGAGAGAATAATCAAAACCGCAAACATATCATAAGTTCAGATCAGGTCAGTTTTTGCAGTCTATTTTATGAGTAACGTCGTGGTTTTATTCGATGGTAGTGTGCGCGGTGACTGGTCGTTCTCATAAATCTGTTTTAATGAATTTTCATATATCATAACTTCTCGGCTTACGTTGGTTCTGCAATTCCGGCTTATAGTTCATTGATCGGTATCAGAAACTTCTCCACGAGGTTCCTAATTTTTCAGATTTCGCCAGTTCTGCGGAATCTTTAAATTTAAGATGAATAAATAAAAATGCTCTCGGTGCCGGTCTTATCCTCCTGGTCTTTCTGCAATTTATCGAGCATTCCTGTTTAAAACCTCGTTTTTGCTTCGGTCCAGTGCGGTTGATCATGATTTGGTTCGACTTGGGAATGGCTCAATGAAACTCTGTTCCCTTTTTAGGAAAAAGGATGGGTATGATATACTGAAAATGCGATGATGCTTCCGAAGCCCGCCCTCCTTTTAAAAAAAAGGAGGGGAAGGAGCTCTTTGTTCTTTCTTTAATGGGTGATTTAATTTATGGATAATTCAGTGAGTGATCACTGCATCACCATGAGGATGGATACATCATCTTTCACTGCAAAAACCCAAGTGGACCATTCAAATATCTCCACCTTATCGATCTTCGTAAAGAATAAAAATAAGCTTTTGTATCACTCGGTGGAGGAGGTTTCCTAGTCTTAACCAAAAGAGAAATGCTTGGGATTCCGACACTTTTTTTTTTAATTAGTGATTAAGTAATTTTTATTAATGTTGTAAATTTTATTAGTTTTAAAAATATATATTAGAGTATTTTTTTAAAAAAAAAAGAAGAAGAAAAAAGTACACTTATTGGACCCAAATCGACTCGGTGGCTGTAAAGCTCATCTTATTAAAAACGGACTAGTCAAAAATATATATTTTTTCGTATTTAAATTGTGAGTATACTAATCAAAGAGAATTGATATAGTTATTAAAAAATATTCAAAAAATAAATTCACAAATTAAAGTTGAGAGTTTACTTTTTTCATCTCTTTTTGTTTAAAATATATGAGAATTACTACATATACAAATAAATTTTATAAAATTAATTTAAAAAATTAATTTAATTTTATCTGATTTGTTAAATTTATTTTATGATAAAAGTAACTTTATAATTGGATAGATTATATCAAGTTATGTTAATTTGTGATATAACTTTTGTCTAACCTAATCACTTTATGATTAGAATACTTTTCAAAATATTTTTCCGTTTTGCTAAAATATTTTTCTTTTTCAGTGTGTATATATATTTATCTTTATATATATAAAGTGACTATCTAATGGAAAATCTTATTTTAATGAAAAATTTTGTTTTTCTGTTAAAGTTAACATTTTCTATCCATTTTTGTTAAAATAAATACTGCATTTAATGAGAAATATTATTTTAAATACAATTCATTAATTCCATTAATCACCTAAATAATATTCTTGACATTAAATTTAATTACACCACTTCAATTTTCTATAACGATAAATTTTTCATTTAAAACTTTTTTTTATGTAAAATAAATATAGAATAATAATACTAGTATAGAATAACATAATAATAGTATAGAATATATAACAATATATATAAATAAATCATCCATAACAATATAACAATGCAATCCTCACTTAGAGATGTTATTTTATACGTTAAAGAGTTTAATTTTATTCAAGAAAATTTATTCCTATTATATGATTAATAATTTCATTCTTTAAAAATTATTTTATAATTTTAAAATGAATGTATTTTTTTTTTATATAATAAATATAGGGTATAATAAATTATTTATTATAAATTATAATAAATTTACATATTTAAGATTAAAATTTCATATTATAAATTATAATATAACATCCTTTTATATAAATTATAAACTACATAATTTTTTTTTTAAAAAAATTACATTATTTTTTAAAAATAATCACATAACTAAAAAAGTTGTGGATGATTCAAGTTTATGTAGATCTAGAAAAATTCGAAGACTAAAAACATATGTATTTTAATGTCCTCTCTTTTAAGGTTGTGCAAAATGACGCAAATATTAAATCATCGTCTTAGAATTATAAAAATATAATATTTTGAACGAATCTTTTATTAAAATTTCAATCAAAATTATATCAAACAAATTTGATAAAATTATAGGTTATATTTATTTATAAGAAAATCTTATTATTTTTATTAATATTTTTTTTTTATAATATATGAAAACGTATAATTATTTATCATCTATTTAATTATAAATAATCTTCTAATTTTTATTAAAAATTAAACTAAATAAACATATTTTATAAGTTATTTTTATCTAATATATATATATATATATATATATATATATATGAGATAAGCAGCAATCTCTCGTAATAACTATATTACTGTTTATATAAACAGTAAAATTACTATGAGGAGATATTGCGCAGCCAGGCTGCTGCTCATATTTTATATATATATATATATATATATATATTATATTATTTGCTTAGTGGGCAAGAAGCTACACCTACACGTACATATAAATAGAATTTCTGTAGCTGCGAGAAAATCACGCACTCGGCTTGGCTCTTCCGATCAAACCCAAACACTATCACCATTAGTCTACTGCCTACTCTTCTTTCCCGAATCTTGACATCTCTCATACCCTTCTACTCTCTTGCGTTATAATCAATAATCTGTTCCAATCTTCTTCACCGAATTCGTGCAAAATTCACGACTACGATGGTTGACGGCAAGGTCAATCTGCCCGAGGATGGCTCCCTAGGAGGTTCGCTCTTTGGCACTTTTTCAAATTCCTCTCATTTGGGTCTGTATATTTTGTTTACTGTATCTACTCGATCGGTAGTATCTCAATCAGTGTCACTGTGAATGGGTGTGCTTACATTCCTCTGTTATTATTTATGAATTCAGAAATATTTGTATCTTTCATGGCGTTGCCGATGCTTTTTATATTAGTTGGGAGTGATTTTGGAGATCAAGTTTTTGGGTTTTTTATGCTCTATTAAATTTCCGAGTAGATATTATTCTTCTTATTTGAAGTGATAAGAAATTTTTTTTAGGGGCAAGTTTAGTTTGAAATGAATGATTACTTATAGGCGTCAAATTCAGGATTGTGATTACGTAAGTTTTAAGGGAATTGCTTTCGTTGGCTTTTAGTTCTGCGTCCTACTTTTGTAGTTGGGGGATCAGATGTTGAGTTTTGACTGTATAAGTAGATGTTTCACTCAATTCGTATAGTTATTAATTTGTGAAATGTCCTAGCATGCCCAGAAGTTGGATCCCCTCAGATATTCTGGGATTTGATGTTTGCTTATCTCAAGAAGCCTGTATCGTTGAAATTTAACTCCAAAATCCCTTGAGTTCTGTTTCCTTTAAATATGTACTAATAATCCAATTTATTACAGATTTTTCATTATTCCTGTTTGCATGCCCTTGTGTGAGTGGTGAATCTTCTGATTTTATGATTGTATATTGGCTGTAATTGCAGATCAAATAGCATCTGAGAGCAGCATGCCTTTTTCTCCATAATGGATCTATTCTAAACCAGTTGATGCTCACGCATTAACTGCTGGTGCGTTGGGGGTATGCAATTTGGTGGCCTCTTTTTGTTTTTGCCCGTTTGTTGAGTAACACAGGACAGAGTTGCTTCTTAGATATACAAGCAACTTGAGGTTGGTTATTATGATTTACTTATAACACGGAAAATATCTGCTATATGTTGTTTTTTCATATTTTTTGTTCACCTATTATGAAACCTTTCTGTGTTACCATTTCTAAATTACAGGAAATGAGTGCACCTAGTTCTTCGACCCCTGGAGTCTCCACGGATCCTAGTCTGAAAGACAGTTGGTGTTCAAATGGGTCTCAGGGAAGCAAAGACTGGAGGAAGACTGTTCCTGATGTTGAAACCAGTCGCCGCTGGCGTGATGAGGAGAGAGAGCCAGGCTTGATTGGTAGAAGAGATCGCAGAAAAGAAGATTGTTGCACAGATGGCATTTCAACTTCTGAGCATAGATCCTTGTCCTCTACTAACCGCTGGAATAATAGCCGTAGTTCTGCATATGAATCTCGCAGAGATGGCAAATGGTCGTCAGGTTGGGGTCCTGATGACAAAGAAAAGAATTCTAGATTTGAGAGGAAGACAAACATCAAGGATGACATTGATAAGCAAATTTTTTTCAGTGGCAATCAGGCTGCTTCTGAACGTGGTACTGATTCTCATGAAAAATGGAGGCCACGCCATCAAATGGAAGCTCATTCAGGTAGCTTGGCTGCAAACCACAAAGTACCAGGATTTGGGTTGGAGAGGGGACAGGTGGACAGCTTAAGTCCCCGTTTTGCTCAGGGACGAGGAAGGTTGAATATTAGCGGCCCACAAATTGGCAGCCCTCCCTCTGCATCTCCTATTGGGCTTGTGAATAAGTGTAATGCCATACTTGGAAAACCTGGCCTCTCTGAAGATGTATATTGCTACCCTAGGGGAAAACTTCTGGACATTTATCGTAAGCAAAAGACTGCTCCAACATTCTATTCCATGCCTGATGGAATGGAGCATGTATCACCAATAACACAAGATGGCTCAATGGAGCCATTGGCTTTTGTTGCACCCGATGCAGAGGAAGAGGTTTATGAATCATTTACTTTAACATCCTTATCCATGCATCTATATATTTTTTTACTTGCATTTTGCTGTTACCATACTAAAGTAGGTGGTGTGATGCTTCAGGTTGTACTTGGAAATATATGGATGGAAAAAATGAATAACGATGGAGTGTTCCGCAACTCATTTAGAGACAAGATCAGGGGATCAAATAATAACGGTTCAGGCATCTGTGATGTGACTGTAAGTGAGTGGACGCAGAGTCCCACTAGTAATCCTGAATTAAATGATGAACCTTTCAGAATGGCTGCTTTAAATGATTCTTTCGAAGCTACTATGGCTGAGGTGCCCAATTCTTGCGGTTCACAGTTAGATAGAGTTAAAGGTAAGGAAAAGCTGCTTTTTGGCCTTTAATCATTCTGTGGGAAAATAATGATATCCTTTGCCTTTTTTATTGTTTGTGTATTATTTTGCAGACCGCGATGCTGAAAAAGAAGTACAGCAGCTTCAGACAGCAGTTGGTGTGGCAGTACCCAACGGCTTGATGTCAAAAGTTACATCAGGCCATGATTCCAGCAGTTCAAGTGGGATTAGCAGTCTCAATAATACCGCTGAACTAAAATCTAGTGACCAGACAGTGGAATTTACATTTAAAAAACATCTCAAATTGAGAGAAATTGAGTCACCTGATTCCTTTGAAATTAGCAACCAGCTTCCTGAAGATTCGAGTTCTCTTTATGATTTTCTATCTTCACAGAAAACTGCAAGCAGTGATCAGCACCATGTAAATAGCAATGAGGAAATACATCTACTAGGAAGTGTTATCCCACCTGAGGAACTGAGTTTGTATTATCTTGATCCTCAAGGGGAAATTCAGGGACCTTTTCTGGGGATTGATATCATTAGATGGTTTGAAGAAGGTTATTATGGAACTGAGTTACTTGTCTGCTTGTCGGATGCCCCTGTTGGATCACCTTTTCAAGAGCTTACTGATGTCATGCCTCATCTTAGAAATAGATCTAGGTCTGCCTCTGGTAGTAATCTGCTTACGAATTTAGAACCATCTGATGCAACTGGAAGCTTCTTTGGGGAGAATATAACCAATACCACTTCTGCTCATGGCTACAAAGACTATGCTGTTATAAATGATCAACAGTGTGCTTCATCTGGACGCAAGACTACCTCAGGTGTCAATGTTAATCATGGTTATCACTCTGAGCTCCACTTTTCTGATAATCATAACTTCCAAAATTTTGTAATAGAAGACGCTGGTAAGTTTTCTGGCATTATGTTGCCATCCATTGTCTGCCAGTATTGACATCTTAATTGCTCTTCTTTGATTTTGTACAGAAGTTGGCTTTCCCGCCAGGCCTGGAAGTGGCAATTGTAACCCTTTGAGGAGACCTTCAGCTGACACTCATGGTTCATTTTCTGGTTCTATCAGACATGCATCCTCTGCGAATGAAATTTTAGAAACTAGCATGCCAGATCATAGCACTGCAAAGTATCATCCTTTTGGCCTCTCGGTGCCTGAGCTCAAAAATAGCCATGACTTGACGTGTGCTCAATCATCCTATATGTCATCAAGCATGGCTTATGAGGATCCGTTGGTGTTGAGAGATGCTGCTTTTGCACGTAAATGGAGAGGCATGCCACAAAAGTTGCAAATGGAGTTACTTCAACAGCAGAATCTCCCATCTCCTCATCACTTGAGACATGTTACAGGACTGGGTGTTGAGAATTCTTCTGGTTTAGCTTTTTCTCATAGTAAGAACCCTAATTTCCCAGTTCATCATTCAGAGCCAAAGTTGGAACATCTCTTGATGCTTCAGCGGCAGTTTGAGCTTCAGCAACAGCGTCAATTGCAGCAGCAGCAGGTTCATCACCTTGCAACAAAATTGCAGAAACAGCAGCAGCAATCTCAAATTCAGCAGTTGTATAGCCAGATATCTCATCCTGGATATGTGCAACCAAGGGTAGATCCTATAGGAGACCACCTCTTTAATCCGATGCAACTGAGAAAGCACCTTCTGCATGAGCAACAGTACAATTCCCACTCTTTACGGCAGCTCGATCCAATGCTTGAGCAGATCATCCAAAAAAAAGTTGATCAGAATGCTGTCCAAAAGTGGCCAACTCATATTTCGTTCCAACAGCAGCCTCTTCTTCAGCAAGAACAATCACCAGTACAGCAACTATCTGTGGCATCAAGACAGCAGTTAGGGTTGGTGGGTGAAAGGCTTATTAGAGGCCCATTGTCAGTTGATGAAGATGCTCAGTTTGTTAGGAATCCTGCTGATCATCGGCAGGCTATGACAGCGGGATTCAACGTTTCAGCTTTTTACCAGCAATAAAATAAGCTTTCAAACCAGGCTTTACCTGAGTCACACCAGTGAGGTTATTACAGGAGCGACACCAGGCATTGCATCTTCTGATGGAGGTTATTATTTTATAGAGTAATGCTATACTTTATTCTCCTATCATATTTTCATCCCACTATGTAAGATGTGACATTTATTATCATTGGATGATAAAAAATCATTTAATAGTAATAAATGTGCCACATCTAATATAGTAGGATGAGAGTAAGATGATAGTGTGGTGTATAGAATTTTCCTATTTTATAATTTGTTTTTTCTTTCGGATGTTGGGTTACTCATTGTTGATTAACCATGTGGAGAATTTGACCAACTTTCAGAAAGCAGGCATGAGTCAACTGGGAATCAAATAGTTGACTTTGTTGGTGGGCATCTGTAAAGAAAGATTTTGCATTTTCAGAGGACCTCATCTGGCAGTGATGCTGCTGTTTCCGGGGCATCATTCATAAGCATTCTAACAACTGCTGGTGCTTTCAGCGACTAATGCCAGTGAGTGAGGTTCCGACATCTGACGGGCAGTGGCATACAAGCTTGGCGAAGTGTTCCTGTCTGCTTGGATTCAAAGTCTTCAGCAATGGGATTACAATTTCTGGGATTCAAGGCCTTGAAGACTGACAATCCCACGTTGTTAATCTCTTGTAAATTATCTCAATTTTCTGGATTGAAGTTGCTCAGTTAAATTGACAATCAGACGATGTTAGGGCGCTTGATCATCTCTCTCCCTTTAACAATGGTGCTTTGACTTTAAAATTATATAACAGGATTGTATAAGGCATCTGTCCGTTGAATTGCAGGCACGATACCATGTTAGACCTTCCCTTGCTTTCATCGACAGTTAAGACCATTGTCAACGTGAGATGTATAGCTATAGCCATTGACAACCTATATATGCACCCCCCCCCCCCCCCCAAACTCCCTCTGCCTCCCATCATCTTCCCGGTTGTCCACAAGCCCTCAAATCAAGCCTAGGTGCTCTCACCAATAGCCTTCTTCCTTCTTGTTCTCTCTCGTTACATAACTATACAACACCTGGGGAAAAAAAAAAAGAGAGAAAAGATAACACCATACTACAAAGAATACAAAAGTATGTTTATATGGATTGCATATGCGTTCATGATTTACAAAAGCAATGTTGCCCATCAGAGGCTTATAGAAATGGATCAATTGATTATTGCAGACTTTGGCGCATCAATTGCTTGGGCGGTTTGTGTAATAACACTATTTCTTCGGAGCGTCAAACTGCAGGTAACAAATTACAGAATGCTATCCACAATGTCTACTGGTATTTCTTCTTGTAATTGCAACTTTTGGGTCATTAGCGGGCACTAATCTTCAAGCCTAACATTCAGAGAGTCTTCCAAGTATCATGATTGCGGTAAATTAGACATTCCGGTCTTGTTTGAAGAAACTGTAAAATTGGCTCGGATTTTGAAGAAGAAAGTGATACCGAAAGTTCAGCATATATAACTTGCAACGTTGAAGGGGAAGATTTTTCGACCCATTTTATGTGCTCAATGGCAATGGAAAACTCTCTAGCATCTGCCAAACATTTTAGCAAAATTATATGGGAGTCTGAATGTCCTATATCACAGGTGAGCTCACGGAGCAACTTAGAAGCAGCTATAAAATGACCTGCACGGAAACATAAAACACATAGCTATTTAGCTTTCAAATGTATGGGATATCATTTAGAAGCAACAATCAGACTTTCTTCTGCCAACATCTCACATCTCAAACATCACTCAAATATAAAATACTTTTCAATTTCAAATCCTCAATTTTTAATCTAATTATTATAACTTTCTCAAACTTCCAAACAAAACACAAAAAAATAATGCAACTTTTTTTAAATTCTAAAACAAGAATAATTTTATAAAAGTAAACTTAATAATTTTTTAACTTTATAATATTTTTCTTTATTTATTTTTTCTCATTTTTCAAAACTCATCAAAATATCTTAATTCAAACTATTTTATTAATATTCATAAATTATTAATGATGTAATTCTCATCTCATCTCATAACTCACTAAAAGTTGATGAAAAGAAAACGGATTTGTGGGTGAATATGGAATGGGAAGAAAAACAACACATTGAAAATGGGATTTTGTCCCACACGCATCCTTTTATGAGTGAAGAACGTACCTTCTTTGCATAAAGATAGAACAAATGTACTCAATATGGTTTGTGCAAGAACCACATCCTGTTTAACAGACTTGTTGAAGACTTGAAGGGCAGCTTCTAACTCTGCTTCTCGACAGAGCCCTCCAATGAGGGACGTGTAAGTTGTAGCATCGGGTACAACTCCTTTCTCCAACATGTGGTGAAAGAGCCTCTGAGCCTCCTCAACTTGACCTATTTCTGAGAACTTGTGAATTAGAATGTTGTAAGTTTTTAAATTCCCTTCACACCCGCTTGCAAACATCTCATCCCAAAGCTTTTTAGCAGGACGCAATAGATCTTCCCTACAGCACCCTTCCATCAGAGAGTTATAAGATGAGACATCTGGTCCGAATCCTTTCTTCTTCATCTCCTGAAGAACGCCATAGGCTTCTCTCACCCTGCCAGCCTTGCATAAGAATGAAACCATCACATTGTAACTCTCTACATCTTTAAAGTAATCATTAAGAGACAGAAGTCGCAAAATTTCCAACAACTCATCAGTCTTCCCATGCTTGCAAAGATTCTTACTCAAATTGGTCAAAGTCAGGAGCGTAGGAAATCTCTCTTTTCCAACCATGTACATGAAAAACACAATGGCAGAATCGGGATCAGTGGCTGAAACTGATCCTGTTAACACATTAAGCACGTCATCCTCAATTGGGAAATTCCCACCAACAATCACTTCACCCAATTCTTTCGCTTCCCAGATCCGTCTTTCCGAAACCAGCGCAAATATGAACTCTCTATAATCACCAGCCCGGGGAGCTACCCCAAGCTTTCTCTTCTTCTTCAAAACCTTCTCAGTATCAACCACACTTCCTATTGCCCTAAACCCTTCCGTGACAATCCTATACGCCATAAAATCAGGTTTGCAGTTCCTATTCCTCAGCTCATCCAAAACCCAATTAGCCTCCGACACCTTCAACGCCTGACAAAGCCCGTGAACAATCAAGACCACAATAATCGACCCATTAATCTCTGAATTGCCTCTCCTGACCTCATCCAACCTGCTTAACACTCTATCAACCTGGAAATTTCTACTGAACCTCCATATAAACACACCAAACCCAAGAGTGCTAAAAGAAACACCTTTAACAACCATTTGATCGAACACCGTTTCTGCATATTCCAAATACCCATCAGAAGCAAGAGCAGCCAAAAGAGAATTACATACTTCAGGACCAATTTCTGGTATCACTGAGCTTGCTTCGCTAAATACCAAAAAGGCATTGTGGGTCTTCTTTCCTATGATCAATGAAGCAATCAGCGAACGGTAAACCGAAGAACTTAGATTAATCTTCTGGGCTCTGACTTGCTTTAAGAGATTATCAATGGCATTGAACTGGCGAGAAATAGAGAGAGACTTGAGGACTGACTGGTAGGTGAGAGAAGTGTGGGAGAACCCAGGTTGCTGAGAGGCCCAGTTGAAGAAACCGAGTGCTAGTGAGTGGTGGGTGAGGAGGAAGGGATCTATGACTCGGGCTACGAGTGGTGGGGTGAGCGAATCGCGGCAACCGAGCCGGTGAAGCGTCTGCTCCAGCGAAGGATTCCATGTCCGAGTAGGTTTCGTACGATTCGAGGCGGAGATCAGAGCTCGGCTTATTTGGGTTGCTAACTCAGTTGCACAAGGTTTCATGAGAAATAGAGAACGGAGACGAACCTCCCAACTTTCCAAGGCCTCGATTTCGAACTGAATGCTTTAACTTCTCTTCGAAACGTCATTAAGCTGATGGGCTGACTATGGGCCGCCTGGCCAGCCTCAACAAATATTAAGATAAATTTAGAACTTATTTGCTTTAAGAGTTAAGAGACGAGATGGAATAAAAATTTTAAAAAAAATTATATTATTATGAAAAAAAGTTTTAATATTATTATTTTTTTTTTGAGATTTGAAAAAATTATTTTAAAATTTAAAAAAATTGAATTATTTATTTTATTTTATATAAAAATTTAAAAAAGTATAATAATGAGTTTGAAAAGAGATGAAATAGTTTGTGAAAACAAATCAGGCCTTAGTTAAAAATTTTCCATTACTTAATAAAATATTATATAATTCTAATATTTATTCTAAATCACATCGTTCAAATTTTGTCACAACAAAAACCATAATCTTGAAAAAACTTAATTTTTAATTTGTAGTAATTTAATTCTTTTAGAAAACTATATTCTGCACCCCAAATTACTAAAATGGTCACATTACATATTTATAAATATATTATATAATTACTACATGCAACAATATGCACCATCCGTTAGCCAAATTTTACTTTTTTTTATTAATTCATCTTAACCGTCAAAATTAGATGTTGGTGCTATTTTATCTTTGAACATTTAGAAAGTGAATAAATCGATTTCAATATCATGTGGGTGCAAATTCTTTTGAGGGTGGAAATAATAATATGCATTTTTTATAATTTATTTGATTTGAAACAGTATTAAGCATAAGCCTCACAGATGATACCACCATTGAATCTATTGAATTCCAAACAAGCACAATTGTACACTAAAATTTACATTACTTTTGTCATTGAGTTCCATTATCTATACCGTCTTTCATATCTTTGTACAACCAATATTTGTCTTTCATATCTTTGTACAACCAATGTAATTATTCTGTAAGATAACACAGTACAATACTTGATGTACTTTAAGAATATACAAACCCAACCAATAACATTTACAGTATGAAGTGATTTATGGGTTTCTTCTGAAGGGTATCAGCCTCCTCAAGAACACGTCCGGCTGCACCATTCTGATATGTCTGTACAGTTTGTACCTCTGAGAATATACATGAAGATATTAAGAGCAGGATCTGATCAATTTGAAGTTTTGGAAACTTCGAGCTTTAAACAAATTCCCAAATAGAAATCCCATTGTAGTTCCTTGAGAGGCCTTTGGTGATGTACTTGAATTATGCTTGACTGTCAATATCTTGTGGCCTATCTGTCTGCAAAGGGAATCTATAATCTTGGGGTCAACAGGGCTACCGGTGACATCCGTGACATAGAAAGTGTCTTTGGCTTTGCCGCCTTTTGTCGAGATTTCTGCTCTTTTAACGCGTAAACTGTTCTCCCGGAAGACCCTGGTTATATCCGAGAGGAGTCCAACCCGATCTTCTGTGCACAATTCAAGCTCCAATCCCTGCATGACGAAGCCAAATACTTTAGCATGTAATTGCAAGCATGCCTTATTTTATTGAAGATTCTCATGAAAGTTGTCTGCTAAACACCTCGGATGCCCGCCTTTCAATGGCAGCCTCAAGGCACTGTGCAACACGTTCTCGCTCAGCTTCTGAACTTATAGGGTATCCATCAACATGTCGAATATAAAACTCCTATAAAAGAGACGAAGATTCCATCAAGGATAAAATCAAGAAAACACATCCCTAATTCAAGAAGATCACATCAGGTTCAACATAATCATAAGTTTTGCTTTCACTAGCCAATCTCTTTTTTGACCATTATCTATGCTGCAATGCATTTAAAATGATTAGTCAACCTTGAGTGTCAGTCATATTCCATGACATAAGTTTTGACAGAAATTTATCTTACCTGATAAGCTTCCATCCTCCCCGTTTCGACCACTCCATGAAACACTACATACTGCATGTCAGTCAAAGTGCAAATGATGTCAAACAACAGTTTTGGCCTATCTTTTGAACTCATAGTAATCACAGTGTAATCCTTCTGGATGCAGTCGAAAACTGTTACATGAGGCCTTGAGCTCTTGTTCTCAATTCTTCCCACCCCAGTTCCTCCGGCTCTTTCGTAGTCTCTGTCAGCCAACATAATCTGATGTAACCTTCGCCCCCTATTCGTAACTCCAGGAGGTGAAAGGGTCATGTTTGCTGTCTTCAAGTCATCATCACCTTTGAGGACATTACAAAGCAATTCCTTAATTGTTAAGAGGCGTTTTGGATCTTTAATTGCACACCCAGTTGAATCATCTGTGACATGAACTACAGCTGCAGCCCTTGCATTGTGTGTCCATATATCAGCATTAACCACACTGCAGTGAAGGTCTGTAAGGACCGCACACACTTCGGACAATAAGCCAGGCCTGTCAGTACCACTGAGTTCAATTGAGGTATACTCTTCCGAGGGCATTATCCCAACAGACCCTCTCAATGAGGGTGCAAAGCTGGCATTACTTTCAAGTCTCTGCCAAATTGATAAATAACATGAGACGTGACGAGTTTTTTGTTCCTTTTAAACTTAGTTCATCACAAAAATATATATACACCCCCTCCCCCAAAAAAAATATTGATGAAGGGAAAAAAAAAAAAACTAAAGAAATCATAAGCTTAAAATGTTTCTTATTTTAAGCTTTCACCAGATGTACACTTTGAAAATTATACTTAAGATGAAGGGCACTAATATGATATTTCATACCCGTTGAATATAATCAATGACTTCTTTATCTCTGATTTTGTTCCCATCTTGATCGATCACCTTAAACACTGAAGAAATAAAATTTCAGAGAGAAAATATGAGAAACAGTGAGGAAACTCTGGGCTCTATTAAATCCAGGAAGTTAAATCAGAATCCATACCATCCATGAACCATCCAGCATCAGATGAGATGTGTGCTTTTGTTATTACAAGGTTCATATCGGTAAGCACTTGCACAACTTCCAAGAGAATCCCATGTCTGTTTACACTGTCAACCTAAAAGGAAATTCCATTTCTTAGTCCAGTTTACTCAGCAGGATCGGATAATTACAGGAACTAATTAACACCCACTATCTAAAACCTAGATCTAGGTTAATTCCTTGGAATTTCAATCCCCTCGGCATAATTTACCCTTCACTTCACAACCAAAAACAAAACAGACCAAAGAACAATTCCTTTCTCAAGTCCACCTAAGAAAGAGAGAGGACGACCCTTACCTGGATAACAGTTGCATCCTCACAAACATTGTTGTCGATCACCACTCTGCAATAACAAGAGGTAAACCAGATAAAACATCAACCACTTCCTCCACACTCACACTCACACTCACACTCTCTCTCTCTCTCTCTCTCTCTCTCTCTCTCCCCCCCCCCCTCTCTCTCTCTCAAGGAACAGCAGAATCATATGCAGTAGCCATAAGATTTTCTGAAGAGGTTAACTTTCACCAAAATTTGTACTTTCAGAAGCGATTTGTGGTAACAAACTTGGCACGACCGGCAAAAAGAGAGTAGACAGACGAAGAAAGCTTGTGAGGATTTTAACAATTCAGTTCTTACAAATCAGTAAAGTCGACAAGAAAAGAGGAAAAGAAAAATCGACCTGAAAGAAAATTACTCAAAATACCTTAAATTCTTGAACAACATAAAGAAAATGAAAGAGGGAAAGATTGAAAGTACTAATGTTATGCTCTCCACTTCCTCAGAAAATGAAAAACTAACCTCATAATTGTAAAACACACACTTAAATTGGATATTTATTCTACCATGTAGTCTTATAAATTTGCTTTAGATTTGCTTCCTCTACTTTCTAAGGCAGCAATAAAAAAATACCAATACTTCAAAAGGACAAAAATTCATACCAATAACCAAGACAAAAGAATCACTTCTGCAAAACTCAAGGGTAAGTTTTCCGTCAGGACAATAATTTTAAGAACCTAATACTCGAGGCAAAAGAGAGTTCAAAAACCTTCAACCAGATTACTCAAAATTTTCAATCACAGCCCACAACCCCCTTAGAACAACTGACATCCTCAGTATAACCCAAACAGCCAAAAGACAATTGATTTGCGTCACCATAATGATTTTGAGAAGCAAAAGAGAGAATCCAAGGACCCTTTTACCGTACTACACAAAATTTTCAACCACCTTAAAAAAAAAAAAAAAATCCAACCCACCCCGGCGCCTCTCTCAGAAGACAATAATTTTCATAAGGACGAACAACCAGAAGACTCTGCGACATACCCGGGAGGGTTCATCCTCCTGATAAGCTTAGCATATTCATCATCCATTTTTCTTCCAATATTCTCAAATTTCACTAAGCAACGCAAAGAAAAGATTATAAGATGGTACACAAGCTTGTATTCACGAATACAAACTAACAGATGCCTCCTTCCAACAACCAAGGAAAACCAGAGAGAGATGGGAAAAACACTGAAAACAACTCACTGCCAGTGTTCAACTTAAGTTACTTAACCCAGTTGGTTAGCCTACAAAATGCTAGCGTAAAAGGTATGGGTGTTGACGTGGTGGGTTTTCATTGGCTATACAGCACGGTCACATGTGTGTGCGCGTGTGGGCAGTGTAAGTGTCTGTGAGATGACTGTGCGTGTTGGTTTTGACTTATTTTAAACATTTTTAGGGATGTCCGTACGGTGCGGGGCTTTTATTCACTCGCATGTGAATATCGGGTGATGTCGTGGACATTCAAGTGTCGGGTGCAGTTTTTGGTCGGCAATTTTGCCGGTAATTTTGGCGGCAACTCCAGCGTGAGCTACAGGTTTCTGCCCACGTCAATTACATGGCCAACCAAAAATATCTTTTAGGAGAGAAAGAAAGGAGAAGGGGAAGAGAGAGAGAGAGAGAGAGAGAGAGAGAGAGAGAGAGAGAGAGAGGGGGGGGGGGGCTGGGGGTGATACATATAAAAAAATATATATTTAAATAAAAATTAAATTATATAAATTTTATACCGTAACATAGTTTCGTATGAATTTCTGTTTATAAAATTGTTTTTATTATAAAGTATATTTAAAATATTATAAAATTACATCAATTTATAAATATTTTTTTTTCTTAATCTCTTTATGATTATAACAATTTTCAAATTATAATGATTTAAATTATAATAATTTTTGTAGGATAAAATTATTATGAGTTTAAGTTGATAAGCAGCAATATTGATGATACAGAAAAAATAATAATAATTTTTTGCTAATAAATAATTTAATTTTTTAAATAATATCAAAAAATTATATTTTATTAATATTTTATTTAACTTTTTATCTTACATTTAAAATCATTTTATCTTATTTTACCATCTCAACAGAGCCTTAATATACGTCTCTGCACCCCTTTGTATGTTATTTATCATGCTAGCTATATTTATTTAGGGACACTCTTATTATAAGAAATTGTGATTAAAATTAAAGAAAGTGCATAAATAGATAAATCAATTTATTTTGTTGGAATAGATAACAAGAAAAGAAAGATGCCTAGGATCGATACTCATATTTTTAACAAACAAAATAAAAGTAATTTAAAAAAAAAAAAATTATTATTTCTACAAAAGTAAAAGACATTACATCAAATAATATAAACTTTGAAATAAGTAAGAGTAAGCTAACAATATTAAAAAGAATCTTATTATTGTGGTGTCTAAAGTTAATATGGTATTCAATACTTATAGTTGGTAGATCAATATTGGTGCAACTCGTCATATTTTAAAAAATAAAAATCTCTTCAAGAAATATGAGAAGATTGGTAACGAGATTGAACTATACATGAAAATTTCTTCTACCGCAAAAGTGATTGGAAAAAACACAATTGAGTTAAAATTTACTTTTAGCAAAATAATCACTTTACTTGATAAATTTCTTGCACAAAAATTTTGTAAAAATCTAATTTCTAGCGGTCTTTTATCCAAACATGATTATAAACTTGTATTATTTGTTTAAATAAGTGGGAAAATGACAGATTATTTTAAATTTAATTTCAAATATTATTTCAAATACTCTATCCAAATTTTAAATTATTCATATTTTGAAATTTTTGCCCAATATATATTTTCTTAATTCCACATTAATTAGATAGTGAAATATTTAATAGTTTATAAGTGAATGTATTTAACTATATATAAAATAAGTAAAATGGTAGACACACTCTAGAAGTGTTACCCAGTGTGAAGCACTAATTGTACGCACGCATGTGCACGCACGATGCATAGACGCATTGACACTTTAGACGCAAGTGAAAAAATTTGTTTATTAAACGAAATAATGTGTCTAATAACATTTTTAACAATTATTGGTTAACTGTTATTATGACAATTTTATTATACATTTTCAAACAATAACTGTCACATGCGTATTAAAATTAAAATAATGCATCTGCTGCTATCACATATGTTTGTTCAAAATATGAGTGTTCAGAATTTATAATTTGCATACTATATAAACGGTGTTATATCTTGAGGATATAATAATTGTTTGATTCTTTTTTACAAAATTCTCACTACAAGAAAATTAGGCTTTTGTGGTCATTTAATTGCGATCAAATGATTATTTGTAATTAATTTTAGCTACAAATAATTATTTGGTCACAATTAAATGGCTATAAATAATTAATTTTCTTGTAGTGTCTATACAAGTAGAAGGTAATATTTGTTTAACAGACATATTAACAATCGTCTCACTATTCTTTTCATTTAATCTCTATTTTCCTATATATATTATTCCGTTTCTAATAGTTATAACATGCTGCTATTTTTTGATCCGATGTTCACGGTCAGTTAATCAGATCACTATACACAGATAGTGATTAGAATGGTGGATTTGTGCATCTATAATTATATAAATTAGATCATAGAAAATAATTAAACTAAAGATTTTGTATGGTTCGACACGTACAGTAGCTTACATTTATGAGAATAAAGTATATACTTTATTCAAGCTTTTAGCTTGATCCACCCTTCCTCGTCCATGTTACAAATAAACAAGATGGAAATTGGGTTTTTTTAAAAGAAAAAGTTTATATATAAACCTACATACTACATACTATATGTTTTTTTAATTTTTTTGATTTTTTTTTTCTTTTAGAATATATCTAATTTATAAATAATGATTAGAGAATTCAATTATTTTAGAAATAATAAATTCAGAAAAAATTTGTAAAATATTAAAAAATTAAAAAAAAAATGTGATATATGAAGTATAGACTTATGTGTAGCAAAATTCTTTAAACCAACAAATAATTATAATAGGCTTACTAAAGGCAATCTAATTTGAATTATTGACATGAAATCGCGTGCAGATAAAGCTGCGTTTGGGTGCTAAGTGATTTCAAATTATTTGAATTAATATTCTTTAAATAATGTTTTGTAAATTTCATTAAAATATATTTGAATATGTAAAATATATTGAGATATGTTTAGTTTTAATAAAAAGTAAAAAAATAATTAATTTTATCAACAATTAATTTAAAATAGAGATTACTTAAACATAACACGACAGCGCGCGACTGCCAGTCTGCCACTGCTAGCTCAAATATGGTAACTAATAAAATAAGGATAATGATAGGATTGTTATTTTCTTATTATCAATTTATTATTTATTGTAAAAAATTTTATTATTTTCTTTTAAATATTTTTAATCATTATTTTTTTTTTAAGAAATACAATTAATTTATTAATAATTACTTTTTTAATTATTAAATAAAATAATAATAATAATCTTATCATTATCCATAAAACAACTGCCTTCCCGTGTTACAAACAACAACGCTGCATGGATAGTACGAGTACTATACCTTATCCTATATTGAATCCTGATAAGTACAACTTACAAGATCAGTGTTATTGAAGCCGCAGACGTGGAGGATTCCAAACAACATAAAGATAAACAAAAATGGATTATACGCACCCAAATAGCCTCAAATAGCCATCTTTTACAATAGGAAGACTCAATAGTACGCCGACTTTTCTTTTTAGGATATATAATTAAATAATTGAGTAGATTCTAGCTTCTATTATTGGAAGTTATTTAGAATATTCGATATATATTAATTATTTAATCTCAAATATTAGAAATATGATAAAATTAATAATAAATACCCATCATTTCCCGTCACTTGCACCATGAAACTGCACAATTTGGTCTAAAGAATTTCATCAAAACTTATGCGTCTATCGCTCTCGCGTGTGGTGTTTTTTTTTTTTAAGCAGATTAAATGATTCAGAGAACTGAGATGATTAAAACTAAAAAATTAAATAAAAAATTATTAAAATATATTTTTTAATATTATTTTTATTTAAGAAATAAGAAATAAAAAATAAAAAATAATTAATAAAATAAGATGAATTGACAATTTTAAGAAAAAATATTTATACAATTATGAATTAGATAACCTTCGTATAATCATTTTAAAAAAAATTAATGAAACATGAGAGTTACATTAAATAAATTATTTTTTTAATAATAAATTTTTATTATTTATAAAATAATTACGTGACGTTTACGCAAAAGTACTTGACTCGGATAACGGATAAAAAAGTCCTACGTCCAATTCAATGCCTTGGACCAGATAGGCGGGGAAATGTTAAAACTATAAATAAAAATTACAAATAAAAGTTTTACTTTATTAAAAAAAAATTATCATTTTTTTTATTTAATGATTAAATAAGTATTTTAAAAATATCATGAATATTTTATTTTAAAAAAATATTAAAATTATTTTAAAAAATATATGAACAAAAGCGAAAAAAAAAATAGTCTCATACATGCGGACATCGTAGACTTGGAAAAGTCAATAATCACTATCACCGATCTTACAGGACTTTAGAATATTAGCATTGGATTGATTAAATTTTTTTAAAAAAATATAAATTTATATATATATATATTAATTTTTTTTATTATATTTGATCAAAAATTTTAAAAAATAATAAAAAAATATTTTTACTCTTCAAAAATAAATATTAAATTTAAAATTTTCTTCAAATATAATTAAATATGATCAAAAGTGAAGAGTAAAAATACTTTTTATTTATTTTTTTAATTTTTTTTAATTTTTAATCAAATATGATAAATTTTTTTTATATATGTAAATTTATATATTTTTCTTCTCCGTTTCCTTATTTATCATAGTTTTCATACAGCCTGTTACCAACTTACCCTTACGTTATCCACATTCCACACAGCAAATTCTTAGCCACGTGGCCGTCATCGCGAAGGAGCATCATCCAGCTGTTTTTTTCACGAGGTTTAATGTACATGAAAATATCTCGAAAAAGTACTTCGCGGGTGGGGAATGAATAAAGGATTAGACTTTTGTGAGTCATTTGTGATACCATATGGCATACGCATTTTAAATTGGAAGCTGACAGATAGGGATATTATATAAACAAGAGAGCCGAGCCGCCCATGGAGGGTCCCATGTATGCATGGATGGATGGATGTGGGTCCCATAACCAAATACTGGAATAATACACAGGAGGTCCAAAGTTGAAAGGGCTGGGGATCATGACTGTTTTGTGTATATATTCTATGCTCAATTAGCTTAATGAGTACTGCTTGGTGCGATTAACCCATTAATTAATAAAAAGTGATATACACAATACATTTTATATTATTTATATAATATAAATTATAAAATAAAAATATTTTTATAAATTATCTTATAAAATTAATATTATTTTATAAAAATATTCCTATTTTACAACATATATTATGTAATATATTTTACAAATTATCATGTATTTATCATTTTTTTTAACTAACTATCTCCTCGTCCTTGTCAATTGGGTGTCAATTTGCAGACTTTCTGATTTGACATGTTGATTAATTTATAGTACTTTTAATTCAAATAACTACCCACTTTTTTCAATTATTAATAAAGTGACTTTGAGATTGGTTGGACGGTCTCCAACGTTAAAAACAATCCAAAATAATTGAGTTATTTTTTAATAATAAATATAATAAAAAAATATAATATAATAAAAAATAATAATAATAATAAAAATAATAAAATGAAGATAAATTTTAGAGAGATTCGGCCCTTAGCCGAACGAAGCTGTCGAAGGCGGTGGTGACCGAGACCACCCACCTCATCAAGATCGGTATGGACCCATTTTAGATTTAAGGCTGCCGAGCCTTCATCGAAGGTTGTCCTAGGTTGCCGTAGGTTGTCGTCGCAGGAGTGAACTCGCCAAAATCCGCCAATTCTAATAAGATGGGCGGTGTCGACTATCGCTGCTTCCAACAACGGACTGTTTTTTTTAAGAGGGGTCGACTCCAACTTTTCTCTTATTAATATACTGAATTCAACTCTAAACAAGTACTTGAAAAATGATGCTTTTCTTACACTTTTTTGGGATGAAATTGGCAATATTTTTACGTAATTATGAAGAACTTAATGCTCCACGAAATTCAGAGAGAAAGAGAATGAGAGCTTTTTCAACAGTGGTATGTATGAAAAGAATCTTCATACGGTAACTTTAAACATATTAAATTTGGGATAAAGCACGCCAAGTAGAATAGGTTAGTGGGACACGGTGACATTAGTCTAATACAGTATATATATATATATATTTATATTACTTTACTTCTTCGGGAAGATTTTGATCTTTTTCAGGTAGAATGTGCCTTTCAACGAATCTACCACCTTGCAACTAAATTTATATATATATATATATATATATACACCACTTTTTTGTTGACTGATTAAAATAATAATAATTAACAGAAGTCATCTCTGATGAAGTGGTAGTACTATTATTGGGATTGGTCCTGTATCTGCTTATCAAATTAAGACACTTAACATTTGTTAAATGGATTACTTTATAATTATCTATAAATAGCTTATTATTGCTTATAAAGTATTTCTTATTATTTACAAATGATTTGAGTTTATTACTATTTCTAAATTATTTACTATTTCTCACCACTATTTATAAATCTTTTGATATCACCTTAATATTCAAATGTAAAAGACATTAGTTTACAATCATATAAGAAAAAATAGAAAAATAGTTGTAATTATGAGTATATAAATATTGTACAACCATTTTAAAAAAAATTGAATAAATACAAAATCTAAATTAAATTTTTAATAATAGATCTTATTTTTTAAAACGACTATTATTATACGACACTTATGCAGTATTCTACATGCTATATGTAGTGAGAAAAAAATGTTATGACTATCTACAAAATGTTATGTGCATGATATGTTATTCAATTACATGATATTAAAACCATTACCTAAGTATATAATCCACACACCATTATATAATTGGGTGCGCACGAGTATTTAATTTTTAGTATTTTTAAAAAAATTGATTTTTGTGCTTTCAGCAGGACGCGGTGGACGTCGAGAAACTAGACAACTTGGCATGCACCCATTCATCCCCTAGAAAAGAAGAAAGTTACTTCTGGATTGGAATATAATAACGTGCCAATGACTTAATGACATGCATAGCGCTGGCTAGCCTATAATATATATATATAATTTGAATATTATGCATGGGAGACGTAGGACTTAATTAATAGTATTCTATTCTTACGTCGGTAGGATGACGGAATAACATGACACTAAAGTCGATTGATTGTCAATGGAAAAAGAGGTATATCTTTCTTTAATAGATTATATTCGCGAGATAAAGGTATTCAGTACTGTTTGATTTAGTTGTTTTTATGATCGATCGTGATAATTAATTAAATTGTCAAAGTACGTAGTGCAAATAAAACATAAAAGTAATTTTAATTATTTATAATTTATTTTTTAAACAAGATGTTGATGTATCTAATAAAGTTTTAATTTTACCTATTTATAATGTTATAACTAATAATTATCTCACATTCAATATATATATATATATATATATATATATAATAAATATACCCAAAGAGAAAGAAAGAAAGAAAGGAAGGAAGGAAAAGAGAAAGGGACGAGAGATAAATAAACGTTGAAAACACGCCAATTGGCAATATTTAAGAAGAATCCAAAGATTTCGACCCACCATGCAACGCAAGTTTGTTGAGGGATCCGAGAATTTTAATTGTGTTGACAGGGCACCATGCCACCAGCTAGCTGCCTGCCTGGCTGTGATAGAGTTGGGCCCCAACATTAATATAATTTGGTTGGAGGATGAGCTGGAAATTAAAGCAGTACTGAATATAACAGTGAAACAAAATTGAGTATTTGCACTATAATTTTTATTTATTTATTCGTAGTAAGTTATTATTATTATTATTATTTTTTATCAAAATAATTATTTTTTATCATAAATACTTATTATTTTCCTTGTAATATTCCTTTCCGTGTGTTTGTCATAATATTAAATGGTGCATGGGCCGGGATTCCTTTGCGTTATTGCTCCACAACCACACCGACGACTCAAAGTCCACTCTCATAAACTAAACTTGACTTACGCGTATGCCAACTAGCTACAAGCATTTATAACTTTTTGCAACTGCGCCCTATTGCGGTAGGATCACGCTTCATGACACTTTTTCGTTTCAATTGCTGAGGAGGTTTCGTCATTAACTCCACTTTCAAATTCTATTCGCCATTAATACTTTCAGACCCTTTCAATTTCTCACCATCAATTTCAATTACTCCCTATAAACTTATTTTTGCAATAAATCCCTCCTCCCATTGTTCACAGAATGCCCCTCATCAAAATCTAGTTTTGCCAAACTTCACAAGCATAGAATCATCAAGATTTACCATAACCCAACCGGGGGGGAGGGAAGAATAAATAAGAGAGAGGGGGCGCAGGAGTTTAATCGGGGAAGAAATGAGGGAGAGAGAGAGAGAGAGAGAGAGAGAGAGAAATGAGAGGATCTCCTGTATCAAAGTCCACACAAGCCTTTCTCACGGCGTCTCATTGATCTTACGTGTCTTGTTTTTATTGGCTTCTGATATATCTAGTTTGCAGGTGTCACCGGTTTGAAGATTTAATTATCTTTATTTTCTGAAGAAAAAACCTTTCAGCGTTGCTATAATACACTTTACAAAGATGACAAATTAATGAGGTTGGGGCACTTGGGCTTCAAAGGCCAGTTGCGCTCGAGTTATTGCATAAGATGAACATACACAGAACGGCCTTATACACAGCTTCAATGTCTTATCTGGTTGGGCCGTGGGCCATCCCTTGTCTATATGGGCCATGAAAATGGCATAAACAAAATCATGGTCTATACTGTTTCATCAACTTGCAGCTGAAAAACTGTTACGTTTTATTCGGACAAATATGAAAAAGCAAGTCAGGTATTAGTTTAGAGAGAAAAGCAACGATAAAGGTATGAATAAAATACAGTAGCATGCCCATGTTTCTGGTATTGCAGGTTAGCTGCTAGGAGCCTGTTGTTGTCATGTTTTCTCTTCTCCCTTTTATTCATTTACCTCCAACAAGGTAGACTTGGTAAAAAAGTAGAATCAACTTTCAAATAGTGTAAGAAAACATTATTTCAAAAAGTGTAACAAAAGGCCTACTCGAAAATTTGAGACTTTGTATCTAACATTTCTCTAACAAAATTATAGGATACCATCTTCTTAAACAAAAGCCTATAATTTTCTAATTTTAACTGCTCACACTCGTGTTGAAATAGAGAGTGGGTTGATGACTTTGATGTTAAAGAGAAAAATATCACAAGAACGACTTGCACAGTAAGAATATAATTACAATATTAATCCTAATAAGAAGATAAGTACAATAATTTATACATCGACTAACACCTTGTAAGCACCGGCCGGAATTATTCCATGTTTGTTTTTAACAAGACGCCATTATTTGTACACTTTTTGTCGCGTGTGCAATTTGCCGTAATGAGTTGGATGCTAATATATCTTCCTTCGTTTAAAGAAGGGGGTCGTGGAGGTTAATGGCACGGATGCTGAAACGATGTGTGTTGGCATTGATCGAAAGGCCGTTTTCACACATTGTGCTCCGTTGAAATTAATGTGTGGCAGAAGGGACAGAGATAATGGCAGACTAAATTAAATTTGACTATTGTTTTCACACACACACACTGCACACAAGACTATTCTTTCCACAAGCACTTGGGACTTGGGAGCCAGTTTCAAGAATTGTACGCCGTACGCGTAACGCCACATTGTAATTAATAATGGAGATAAAATTAAAAAAAAAAAGGGGTACGGTCATCCCATGTGAGATTCCATGGTATGTTTTGTTTCTTCTGGAAGTATCACAGATATCAACAACCAGGAACAAACCCCTGTTCTTTATTCATAGTTTTGCTGCCATTTTTAAAAAATTAAAAATAAATAAATAATAACAATACATCTTTTTTTTTTAATGTTTTTAATCATTTAAAAAAAAATTATAATATTATTAAATAATATTTCCTTAATCATTAAGTCAAAAAAAATAAAAATAAAAATAAAAACGAGACTTGAAGCGAGACTCAAATAATGATAGCTTTAGCATTTTCCATAATACAAGTATGGGTCTCGATTTGGAATCCGCTCGGTTTTTTTTTACATCACTTTTTAAAGGTTTTAAACATTTTTAAAAATTGAAAAAAAATTATAATATTATGAAATAATATTTTCCTAATCATTAAGTCAAAAGATAAAAAAAAAAAAGAGCAGAATTCAGAGCAAGACTCAAATAGTGATATCTTTATTATTTTCTATCGAATAATGCATAATTATTACACAATTACTTAAAAAAAAATGCAGACTCTACATGGATAAAAAACTAATTTTTTAATAGTAAATTTTACTTTTTTTTTTAAATGATCGCATAACATATATATATTTTATGTAAATATAATTTCTCAATAAATAAAAATTGAGAAAATATAAACCCCTCATTTAAAAAAAAAAAATTGCAATCTCTCTCTCTAAAACGTGGTTTGCACTTTTAACATTGTGACATATTAATGCGAGAATGGAGAAAGCATAGCATCTAGGGTCTGAAATATATAGGTTCGGGTGGGGGAGGTAGCGCATTTTCTGTAGCACTCACCGTACTTCCAACAGTTGGCTCTTCCTACATTTATGGTGTTCAGCTAAAGAAACAGAGCTTGAAGACAGCATTATAACACGAGCGAAAGCATATTAAATCAAGCAGGAGGGTCCCACATAACCCAATGACGAAAGCCGAAATGTGTGAAGGGAAATATATATATCATGCAAACTTAAGTGGAGTAAGAAGGGTTGAAAATGAAACTAGAGTTGAGTTGAGTCGAGTCGAGTCATAAAAGCTGATGGGACTTCGAGATTTCTGCGAGCAAGATTAACTAAGCTAAAAGTGGGGGTTTAAAATCAGATCATCAAGTTTGATTTGAGAACAAAGCTAAACTGAAAGTGATGACTTCCTCACTGTTATTTGCGAAACCGTGTGCTTTATGTCCATTGTCTTCTTCAATTTAGCTCAAATGATGGAAACTATTCTGGAGCTTCCAAGTACTTCAAGGTGATAAATGTGATGGTTTCCATTAACCAAGTTTTTGCCATTTGGACAAACCCCACATGTAAGTTCATATGCAAGCAATCAGATTGAGATATGTTCGTAGCATGAATCTTGTTCAAAGTAGTAAATCACGATGAGTAAAAATAATAAGCATAAAAAACATGACACCAGTTTTTAATGGCAGCAGATTATAAGCTGAAACCGGGTTAAGAGTCCAGATCTATGTGACATGGCAAAGAAAGCTGCATAGCATGAAAATGTCGAAACACGTGAATGCTTCAAAAATAATTCTAAAATGGAGATTTTCTGGCTTTTAAAAGGGTTTTAATGGGGAAAATGATGATCATCAGGTTTTTCTTACTCATAAATAAAGTCTGGTTTTTCTCATGGCATTTTAGATTTTGATGGTTATCAACGTTCATCCAGCAGAGATTTTTGACCCTTCGATACCAAGACTAGACGAGTGGTCACAATAATAGCAGTGGAGCATTAAATCGAATTGTGAGTGAGACAGCCACACAAAGGAAAGCAGGTGTCAATTTCATAACCTTCAACTAAAGGGGCCACCACAATTATAGCAATAATCACTCAGTGCAGGAAGTAAAACAGAAGCAGAAAGAGACTTGACCGAAAAGAACTATGTTAGAACAGAGATATCATTGCCTACTACAGAAATTGTCAAGTGGACAAAAGCAACCAAGTGTAGAATTGAAGCTTGCATGCCAACTTCATGACAAAAAATACCTATTCTATTTCTACTTGATATGTAAGCTTCACAGGAACAAATACATGAAAATTTCTCTTGGAAGCAAAACTTCAAAAAAGCTTCACCTAATAAAACTTGTGAAAACTTCAGAAAACCAAACAGGTTCAGATTCAAAACTCTGGACTTAAAAAGAAACATCTAAACTAGAAATGTTTTCATCCTTATATTCCCATGATAACCTAGACACTTGCAAGACACTACATATAATGAGATACAGATGGTTCAAGCTATCCCCAAAAAAAGGAAAAAAAAGAAAAGAAAAGAAAAGAAAGTGCTTCAACTCGATCATCCAAGTGCAGGTACCATCATATATAAGAACACTAATCATTCAGGTAAGACCTGATTCTAAAATTTTATTTATATTAATTCAACATGCTAAACACCAGCACAAAAATGAATGCAAGATCTTGAAACATTTTCTAAGGTAATATGAATTAAGACTAGAAGCACAATATTAACAAACATATTAATGTATACAGTAGTTCATCTCCACGGACCAAAAGTTGCTTGGACAAGTAACGAGGCAACGTGCAGGGACAATGACTATCACAGACATTTGTAAAACGAGAAGAATCAACATACATTAAAAAGACAAAATCCAAAGTAAGGCTCTTCATTAAACTTTGAAGGTTGGTTAGAGTATGAATGATATGAAAATCACAGTCACAAATGATGTAAGGGAACTGAACGTCCTTCATGTCAACCGGCTTTTATCTTAGATTTAACTAATGTAACCATTAGAACTTAGAATAGTTCCAAACTTGTATTGAGAACTAAGTTGCCTCATGGCGTGTCAACCCCGGACACATTCCAGAAGATCAGCATTTTACTAAAAAGAAAAGGAAATGAGTCCAGAGAGAACTCCCATTGAGAAGTAGCCAAAATATCTTTAAAGGGACAGGGATTGATCCAAAGCCGTGTAATTCTGAAGAGGTAACACCAAAATAAGCTGTTTATAGGCATGAGCTAGCAAGTAAAAATGCATGTATCAGACAGCTAGTTGTTATAAGCAACTCACCCTTTCTGCGCAAAACATAAGAATATACTGGATAATTAAAATTCCTTGCTAGACCTAAGAAGAAAATGGACAAGTATGACTATGAAGCTCTAATGTGACAAACAAACCGATCACCACTCCATCAAGACCCAAGGAAGAACAAAATAATTTAAGATGCCTTACACTAATCAACACACCTCCGAATTAAACAAGAAGTTAATCCCAAACCAAGCAATTTGGTAGTGCACATTTCCACCTGCACATTTTACAGCAAAAACAACACTGTATCAATTAACGCCTCTATGGTATATACAGAAAATAACTATAAAGACAAACCATTAAGACCTAGAAGCACCTGTTTTTGGAGACTTTACTGATGCAGAGGACAAAAAGAAGGGGCAAACCAAATCCAGTCCCTATTGAATTCTCTCAGTTATCTCTTTTCCTCACTTTTTTTTTTCTTTTTGTAAATTATACAATACAAAACCCACTACAAAAGAACTCAGCCTCTGAAAATGCTACTGTCCTGAACCTTGAGATTCATCCTTAGCAGGAGGTTGGTGCTGGTGTTGCTGTTGCTGCTGCACTCTAGCCTGCCCCATCTGCTGATAAATCTGACTCAAGGCTTGTGGGTTCAAAACCCCAATATGACCATCTTGGGATAAGCCGAGCTCCAATCCAGGTAACTGCTGATTATTCCCACCCAATATTGAGGTGAAACTCATAGGGGTTGCAGGCAAGTCAAAGCCAGGGAAGCCAATCTTTTGCAGGTAATTTGAACTCTCAGTTCCCAAATTCGCAGTCGATGGACCAGACGATGACTGAAAGCCAAAACCACTGACCGGGGGCCATAGCCCTGTGGCCACATGGGGTCTCCCTAAATTCCCACCTACCATTGCCCAACTGGTCCTACTCCCTAATCCGATACTGGACCCCCCCAAATCATCAATCTTTTGGTGCAATCCAGCTGATAGAGAGGCCCCATGTTGCGATACAGAACCCCCTGCCGCTGCTAAAGCTGAAGCCGGGATTGTTCCAGTCCCAGTTGCGGCTATTATCGATGGCTCAGCCTGCTGTAACAGCCACTGTATGGTTTCTCCATCAGATTTGTGCCCCAATTCTCTGGTCAATTGAAAAATCCTCGCTGCACAAAGAGCTGGCATACGTATTCTCCTTCCCCTGCCTTCAACTTTGGTGTGCCGGTCTTTGTTTGAGCTTCTCTTGGGGGCCAACTGCTTCTTGCCATCTTCTTTGTCAGCAATCACAATCTGGAAGTCTTTGATTTCAGCAGGCTTATTCTCACCCATGTTGGGTTGTTGTTGTTGTTGTTGTTGTGATTGTGGGAGGCTCAAGAAGTTTGGTACTTGTTGTGGCTGCTTTGCCGTTGTTGAGCCCTTGGGATCCATGAACAGGGCACAATAATAAAAGGGCAAAAAGAAAAAGGATTCTCTTTGATTGAAGAAGGTGACCTGAAAAGTCCTAGACTTTCATGAGTTTTCACTGTTTTTGGCAAGGAATGAGAAGACAAAATCCATTTGACATTAAAATACCAATGTGCCCTCAATTGTCAAATTTTAACTCTAGGTTTATTTATTTATCATATGGGCAACTCTGGATTTAGCTCATTATTAACTTGGTTTACCCTCCCCTCTCAATCTCCTATCCTCTTTCACTGTTGTGAGGGTTTTTTTTTGAGTAGTTTGATGTGAATGCAACTTTAACTCGTCAATTTCACCCCCTCAGAGACAAAACCTCTAAAACCCATTCCCACATTCTATGGATTTATCTCTCTCCCTGCATGCTATTATTGCAGCAACAACAGTCCATGATACCATCTCTTGCAAGGGACTCAAGTGTCCACGTGGACATTTTGGCTGTTGCCACATGGCAACCTATGAGTGGGTAGTGGAGTTGCTTCTAACCCACTCTAGGCCCATCCTTCAGACGTGTTAAAAAACAAACACACAAATTAAAGCAGAAAAGTAATAATGGAATCAGCAACCATAGGATATGGACCAGAAAAGAGTGCTGTTGCAGCTGCATATAAAAAAGGAGAAACTCTACTCCCACAAATAAACGGGATTCTGGAAATATTGATTAAGAATATATTGATTTTTTAAAAAATATATTGATTAAGAATATATATTTTATAATATTTTAATTTTTTTAAATATTTAAAAATAAAAAAAAATCATTGAAAAAAAAAAAAAAATTAACTAGGCGGGATCCCAGTCGGGACCCGCCGTTTGTAAGTAGAACTGCTCTATAAAAAAGGGTGAGGTTTGATTTGATTTTCGGTTTAAAGAGGTATCATTTTTAGGGGACCCTGGGGCCTGAATGCTAGACTAGTACTTCCCGACGGTTTATGGGACATAAACAAAATCCCCACTTCCTAACACTAGTACTGGTGTATCTATTCTATATAGGATAGTACAGATAGACAATACTTTTTTTTGTTTTTTTTTTTTTGTGTCTATGTGTGATCATTAATCACAAAACAAAAATAAAACCGTCTTTAAAAAAAAGGACAAAATTCTTTTTACGGAAGAAAAGGAAATGGAATTTTGTATATGCTATTGTTAAATTATTTCAAATTATATTTTAAATTTAATTTTCAAATATTATTTTAAATACTCTATTTAAAATTTAAAATTATTTTTTTTTAAAAAATTTCTCTAATATATTTTTTTAATCCCACATTAATTAAACAATTATTTAATGGTTTATAAGTGAATGTATTTTACTATACATAAAATAAATAAAAGGGTAGACACTCTAGAAGCGTCACCCAGTACGAAACACTGATCGCGTGTGTGCGCGACGTATCGTCGCAAGTGACGAAATTTTTTTGCTAAACGAAATGATGTGTCTGATACTGTTTTGACAGTTGTGATTAACTGTCAATTATAGTTATTTTTGTAACTCTTTAGATAATAACTGTCACATTTTTTTTAACTGAAACGTTATATCTGCTACCATTGCATCTTTTCGTTCAAAGGGTTAGTGTTTAAAATTTACAATTTGCACACTATATAAATAATGATGTATCCTGAAGATATAATTGTTGATGATTCCCTTTGAAGAATTCTAGGAGGCAATATTTATCTAAGAGACAGATTAACAATCGTCTCACTGTTCTTTTCTTTCAATCTCTATACGTATACTATTTCTAACAGCTATTGCAAATAATCCATCATTTTCTTTTAATTTTATCAAGATATGATTTATTTTTACAAATAATTTTATTTTATTTTATTATTTTTTTTTTAAATTTTTATACAAAATAAAATAAATAATTAAATATTTTTAAATTTCAAAACAATTTTTTTAAAACTCAAAACAAAATTAATATTAAAAAAATATATAATAATAATATTTTTATTTAATTTTTAATTTTTATCTTATTTCATCTCATTTTATCTATAATTAAATATATATATAATTAATTAATTTAAAGCATATAATATTTTATCTCATTTTATTTCACCTTATCTTCTATCGTTTATCAAAAAAGTTAAAAAGACCGAAAATCTTCGTACATATCCTTTTAAGTTTCAATGGTCTTGACTCTTTGTAAGTATACAATAAAATGAAGAAAATGTTAGAGAGAGAGAGAGAGATTAGAGTAAACTTGCCGGCCCTTAAGAGAGGGTAACTCATTTTCAATCGTGCTTCGAAAATAATTTTGACATGCCCCATAAATGATCATCATGATATCATAGCATATACACATAAAATACAGCCTACCGGCCCCTAGCTAGCTAGCTAAGAAGAGGTGAATAATTATGGCCGAGGAAGGTAGGTGCAACTATGTATCATGTGTTAATGATGATTTATATTTTATATATCTACTGATCATGAGATACATAGTGCATGAGAGCAGCCATTATTAATTGTAGTATAATTAACAGTGTCGACTGATGTTGATCAAGATCAGCAACAACTTAAGACTACTAATCTGGAATTATTTACACAATTCCATGAGATCGATCAGTATTGTATGAGATAATTAAGTTTATCATGATGATCTAGCTAGCTAGCAGTAGCTGCTGCAGCGCCCATGATCACAACTTAAAACTTATAATATAGAGTGACCTATTTATAACTAAGCATGCATCGCTAGCTTCAGCTAGGATATGATCATAATTGGTCCAAAGTTGCTTTATTTTAAAGTTTCAAAAGTTTGCAGGATGGAATGATTAGTCTTCCCTCGTCACTATTGCAGAACTGCAATTAAATTTATTCAGTAGTTAATTAATCTTATTATTTAACTTTGGCCATAATCAGTGCGTGAAAAAAGGAGTACGCCTAAATCCCATAATTTCAAGCCGAATGTCATGCATGTTATACCCATCTAACAAGGAGCTCATAATCCGCGCACAATCTAGCCCCCGTTTGTAAATTCATCTTATATCAAACCCATCTCACCGTTATAATTTTCCAAATTTTATGTAAAATATAACAAAAAATTCATTTTTTAAAATTTTAATTCAATTTTTTTTAAATCTCATAATAATAATAATAATATAAAAATATTTTATTTAATTTTTAACTTTTATCTCGTCTCATTTATAAAATTTTAGTCGATTGTGATTTCCATAATATATTTGCTTGAACTCGATTAATTCCATCCAAATCCTGGTCACCACTGTGGGGATCCAATTTTATTTTATGATCATTCTGATCTCAACTCGATTGCTTAGCAACTTTAGGGTTTTTATTCTGTAAGTCACAGATGAAGAAACGAGAGAGCTTTGGCCTTTTCTGATGATGATCATCTCGATCCTTCCCTTTATCTTTTATCTTTTGTATTAATTAAATTTTTTTAGCTTTAATGTGGCTTGATGGATGTAGAGATGAAGACCAATTCCTTTGTTGTGTAATGATAATACTTATGGGTGGGAGTGGGTATGTGTGTGTTGGTGATTGTTTTGGTGGTCACATATGCTTCCCACAATGGAGACAAAGGAGGCCCCTCCCTCATCTTTGAAAGCTAGGTGTTGAAATATCCTCCCAAATATCACATGATCAAATTCAAAACTTGAATGCGAAAACATCTTTGCTCAGTACTTTTGTTATGGCCGGGGACTACGTAATTTCATGACTTATTTTCCATTAGAGATCACAAGCTTTGATTTTATTTATATATATATATATATATGTACGTCTTAATCATAAAAACCCCCCAACTCCCATCTTTTTGAATTTGTTATTGACCCAATTGATCGGTGAAGGGATCATCATCACTGGAAATTAATTTATAAGAAAAAAAAAATTAAGTTTGCTCATGCATATTTTTAATTTATTTAGTTTTATTTGAATTGAGAGATGAGATAAATTGAATTGAGAAAAATTTTAAAAATTAAAATTTTAATATTATTTTTATTTTAGAATTAAAATTTTAAAAAATTGAATTATTTATTAAATTTTATGTATAAATTTAAAAAAATTATAATGATGAAATTAATATAGATTAAGATAAATACTAAATGAACCGCACCTAATTTTCCGGAAGAAATCCATCTAATCAGACCTTTTCTTGGTTCAAGAAGTCAATTGGCCTAACACTGCCAAGCGTTATAGATAGGGTCGATGGATGAATCAATTAATCACTCGTGAAACCGCGTGTTTCTTAATTTGTCTCATTGAGTACCATTTGGCCGCTTTGTTGCGGTACTTCTATCGATCATGAACAGTACGTACGTACGTACGTACTACTATAATATATATATATACTCGAACCACTAATTATTATTTCAACTCGAACATTAATGTAAGCATTTTTAATTATACTCTATAGTCTATATATCTAGTGTTTGGACATTGGAGTTTCGTGTCAAAAGTATAAAATGGGAACGAAGAGTGATCTAGACAATATTTTTAAAAACTATAGCATTATTAAATTGATTAAATTTAATTAGATATCGATGTACCCATGAGTATGACCGAAAGTCGTGGAGGTTGCGAGCACTGAGACCACACACACAGAGGCAGTAATACCGGCTCGAAATTCATGTTTTTAATTATTACACAGTTTTGCATGTCCTTTTTTAACTGCTAAAAATGAGCATCTGATACTTTCTTTCTTAATTACATGAAGGAGACGAAGACCAAGACTTGGAAAAGACCCAGAAAATTAATATACGATATATTTTTGTTTGGAAATAAGACCAATGGCTAGCCTTTTCTAATTTGGAACGAACTGGATATTATAATGAAGCTTATAACATGATGATTAATACAAACTTGCATGCATGGGCTTCTCTCTCTTCCATGGGCATGATATATACATATATATATATATATGTATACTATATAATCACAATAAGAAAAATAGTATTTATGAGTTTATACCAGATTATTTATAATAAAGATGATTATTTAGGATAAAAATAAATTTATTTTAATAAGAAATAATTTATTATAAATAAATAATTCTCTTAATTAGTGAATTGACTCTACTGCATCATGTTGATCAGAGATTAAAAGAAGGGGAAATGGGGTAGCTAGAACCAGTACCACATTGAATAGAAGCCACATGAAGTACTGCAGATTTCATCGAGCTACCTCCATTTAATAGGGCCAGAATCCCCCACCTAATGCCACCTTTTGATACGATGGACCTAATTAATTACCATTATCCGTACGTCACATCTCTCATATATATATATATATATATATGAACCATCCAATTTTCTTTTGCTTTTAAATTTATTTTATTTATTTTTTACAAAAAAAAACATTTAATCTATAATCAGGTTCTCACATAACTTTAATTAGGCCCGATTTATTTTACAAATTGGGTTGAACTCATCTCATCTTATTTCATACTTTCAACTTATTTTCACTATTTATTTCAAATTTTAATTTATTTCAATCACTCATTTTATTACTATTCATAACCTATTTCTTCTCATCTCTGAATCCAAACGAACCTTAAAGTATGATACAACTATTTTAAGGAATTTTCTACTAGCTAGCCAGCTAAATGAGTTATATATCCAGTAGAATTGCATGCCCCAGTATTAATAATATATATATTTTTAAAAAATCAGTATTTATATAATAATATATGATACAACTTGCAATTGATCATCTCCTTTTCATCAGTACTAGACACTAGCTACTAGTATTGACGTTCATAAGTGGCTATGATAGAACTCATTGCAATAATTTCGGATAACCCCACTAAATATCATGATCAGTGGTTCAGACTCATCAATCCGTCAAAATATCATCTATGAGTAGATTTATTTGGTGTTTAGTGGGCTTATAATCCAAGAGGTCTCAGTCCCCGTCTCTTATCTTGATTGTCATAAATATTTAAAAAATTTTACTTATCTTTCTCACATCAACACATTATACATAATTTTTTAATCTTTTTCTCTTACTAAATGTGTAGACTTATAGTGTATGGATGTTGAGTAAAATATCTCAATTAATTTAAGAAAAATAAAATTAAAAATTAAAAATATATGAAGACGATAAATAATTACTATAGTAAAATATCCTAGTTAGCAGCCGTTTGCTAACTAGGATTTGAGAGAGACAGAAAGTTGCATTAGATTCCCTATCACTTAGAGAATCAAATTTGCAATAGTTTGAAAAGTAGAAGGAATTTAGGAGCAATTTAGATGATGAGATGAGATGAGATTATATGATTTTTTTTTTTTTAAGTTAAAAATTAAATAAAATATTATTTATTATTATTATGGTTTTGAGATTTAAAATTGTTGACTTATTTATTATATTTTATATTAGAATTTTAAAAAATTGTAATAATATAATAAAATAAGATGAAATAAATATTTTTACTATTCAAAATAGAAAAAAAAAATATATATATATATAGGTTGTTCTTATTTTTTTATTTTTTTTAATATTCAAGTATCGCGATATGTAAGAATATTTCTATTTAGAGTCGAATGGGAGTCGACTGACGTTGTGTTTCTCTTTACCTGACGTTTCTCTCTCCTTAGTGCTTTTTTTAACTCTATTTTTTATATTTTTTTAAAAAAATAATTTTTTTATTTATCAATTGACGTGGCATGTTGCCACATCAGTCGACTCCTATTCGATTCTAAGAAATCTGACTCCATATAGAATTATTGAATATGTAAACTCTATCGACATACTCCACTCAACTTGCCCACTTTCCGTCCAAACAAAATGCTTCCATATATACATCTTTCTTCATTAGGAAAAAGTTTTAAATAGTTACTAAAAATTTCATAGAGATGAAGGAATTCCCATATAAAATAGATCCTGAAAGTGATCCAACGCTATCGCCTATTATCATCATGCTGCATCTGCTATAATCATCACTTCTTTACTTCCATTTATATATATTCTGATTATAAGTAACATATTATAATTTAGGTACTCAATATTCAAAACTTTATAGTTATCTCAATATTCAACCTAAGATAATCATTAACACACATGAAAAAAATTCTTTTATTATAAAAAAATTATTTATTTATCATCAGTTATTTCCTATAAAAATTAATATTCTTATTAAAATGAATCTGTTTTAATCATAAATAATTATTTTTATTTTAAATAATCTATCATAAATATTTATTTTTTTATAATGTCTTCACCTGATTTGGATCAAAATTTCCTCCACCATGAATAATAACTTGTTCACCAAATCAATATGAATTTTAATTAACTCTTAATTCACACCTCTAGATATAAACCTAATCACTCTTGAAAAACGCCAAAAAAAAAAAAAAAAAAATACAATATATTAATTGGGAACCAAAAAACATTTATAAAATATATGAAGATAAGGATTAATGTAAAGATTACGAAGGATATTATTAGTATGGGACCCACAACACCGCGTATAGCTCTGTGGGTGTCCACGTAGAACCCTTGGCAACAAAGCTAAATGAATTAGAAAGTCAAACAAATTGGTGGCGAATTTAAAATTGCTGAATTAGTTATTATTATTATTATTAATTATTCAAAGGAGTAGTTAGAATACATTATCGTGCTTAATGATGATATGTGACAAGGAATTGCCAAAGCACCCCCAAAAATTCTCGTAGAAGCTTTAAAAAAGCAGAATATGTGCATGAATTTTATACGAGATCGAATGCTTTTTTGGTTCCACCAAAGGACTTTTGTGTTTAATTGATTTGTCTTTTTACAGATTTTAAGACAGCTGCAGCATCTTACTTAATCCCATTTGGATTAGAAGATTTGATGAGTTTAATTTATTTTTAAATATTATTATTTTAAAATTAAAACAAATTAATATAAAATTTTATAAAAATGTATTAAAATTTAAAAAAATTATATTAGAATTTATGTTTTATATATAAGTTTTAAAAAATATAATGATAAATTGAGACGAACTAGTTTACTAATCCAAACCAGCCCTTAAGAGGCTAACATTTATATTTTAAAATCTGCCCCTTTCATTAATCTTAAAGGCTTCAATAATTGCTAAGGTCTCCGGTGTTTGCTTGTGTTTGGTAACTGCAATAACACTTCCTCTGGTATTTTGTTGTGCTGATAACACACTCGGACTTGAACTCTATGGGATTTGATTTGATCTCGAGAGAGATTAAACTTAAATGGGAATCCTGTAGAAGATGATTGGAAATTTGGAATAGTGCTCCGATTGTAACCAAACGGAACGTTTCATAAGAAACGTGTGAGAAGTAACGTTCGAAGGGACTTGGAGTTGGGGGTTGAGAATCTTGAGATTGATTGCCATCCAGTTTAGTTTGATAGACGAGTCATTTCTTATATGGGCTTTTAGAATTTAAAAAAAAAAAAAAATGAATTACACCAGCCCAAAATATTCTGGGCCAGGAATGCTGCCATAACTAGTTTTACGCTCCGTTTAATATTAATAGTATTTCAGATCTTTTGTAAATATTAATAAATAATTTATAAATTATAATCAAATAATTTAAGAATATATAAAAATAATTTTATTCACAAACACTTAACCTTGTTTGTTTTCAAAAATAAGATGGAATGAATTGAATTGACTTAAAATTAAAATTAAAATTAAAAATTGAATAAAATATTATTAAAATATATTTGTTAAATATTATTTTTATTTTGAGATTAAAAAAATTAAATTATTTATTTTATTTTATATAAAAATTTAAAAAAATTATAATGATTAAATCAGACCCACCCTGATCTGTAATGATCACAGATCCACAAATGAAGGATTTTTTCTTTACACGATTTGACTAATATTCCAATTCAAGGAACATATAATTAATTACAACCCATGTCTGCTCAACCAGTCAAAGGCGGCCCAAAGTACATGCAGATGGGCGGGGTGATCCTGAGAATAGAAAGGATTGCGGATGGAATTGACCAAATACCGTCTCCGCATATCAAACCCGAAGCAACAGCCCCTGCATAATCCTCAGCATCCTTCCTATTCATTAGTTGCCACACGTACAATATCACAGTCCCAACAAACATATCTATAGCAAAGTAAGCTCCTATGTAAAAAGGGACTGCCATAGCCATTGGAATTGGAATAAATTGGGAGATCTTTTTGGGACTTATATCCCTCACCAGATTTATAAGCAGAGATGCCACAAAAAACCCACAACATAAGGACAGGCAATGCTTCGGCAGTTCAGAGACGCCCTCAGTACTTATAATAGCCATTTCCCTGAATATTACACCATATGGGGCTTTGTAGGGACCATCCGGCGATCCTATGTCAAAAGCAGTCCAAAACAACCAGAATGTAAGTGGCGCAATGACACAACCCATGGCCGTTCCAAGTAATTGGCTCACAAACATTGACTTAGCAGAAGATAGGGTGAGGTAACCGGCCTTGAAATCTTGCATGAGATCAGCTGCAGTGGAAACAATGGCCATCATTACTCCACAGGCTGCTAAACCAGCTACAACCCCGCCATTGGTTCCGACCAAGGAAGCAATTATAAAAAGACCAATCTTTCCGTAAGTTGTGACCAAGCTCCAATCCGTGAGGCCAGTGCCATAAGAATTGCAGAAGGCAAGTGCAGGAGCGATGATGTATGAGCTTAGAACCAGATACCACTTGAGGGGTGGAAACATGACTGGAATTGTCACTATTGATACTGCTGCCAGGCCCACAAATCCAGCAGCTGCAAACCAGGACGGGATTCCGTCTTTAAGAAATATCTGATCCCTTCTCCTTTGCTCCGTTAGTAGTTTGGAAGCCTCGCCATCTTTTAATGAACATTTTAGAGAAATATCACTGACTGATGCGTCAAAATACTATACCAACCAATTTCAGAAAATTACAGATTGTACCATATTAAATTGGTCGACATCTGTTAAAATCAATTCAAGAATCAACAACCTAAGGGATAAAATTATGATTATGGTAGCTCAATTGAAAATAATCACAACAAAGTTTATTGTAAGCAACTAGAAACGGTTAATGAACTCTTAACCAGGTCACATATTTGCATTGCAAAGGCTGATGTTTGGTGTTCAATTACCTTTTTCAATATATTCTTAGAAAAGATCCGCAAAAGATATACATGCTTAAAAAATATGACTTTGTCGCAAACAAATTGATGGGCTGCATTTTCAAACAAAATTGATTACCCTACATAGCCTTACCTAGAGCATCTGAAGTGACTGGAAGGTTGCTCTGTTTAGAGGTTTTGTTGCAGATTTCATTAACAGTTATGGCTATTATCTTGAGCAAATTGTACAGCCCATCCCCAAGGATAAGGGAAATGGCTATAAAGACCTGCAAGCATCATGACAGGTAGGAAAAGCCTCTTTAGAGAAGTCACAGAAAGATAACATGAGAGAGCGAGAGACCTATACAATGTGGTTTACATCCCACCAAGGAGACACTTTCTGCCTGATGTACAGACCCTTTTTTCTCAAGGCATTCATCAATATCTAAGTAAAAAATTTCAAAAACCCTTATGATATCATGTCACTTCTGTGAAGGCACGTGGTTACACAATTCAGATAAAAGTTTTTCACCATACCTTGTATCCATAGAGACCTTTACAATCATTGCTCTCAAGGTCAGCAGGGTACCAATCTCCGGCATATTGGGATATGAAGGGCCAGAGGAAACCCCATGATATGATTGCCCCAAGAAGAACTGAGCAGTTGACTATATGTGGGCAAATAAGACCACAACCAACATAAGTTGGACTAAAGTCAAAATAAAACCTGCATTCAGGTTAACAGGTAAAACACCATGATGTGCTAAAAATATTCCTTTTAGAAACAGCTCAACCTCTTGAAGTAAACGCACTAAAAAAGTAACACATGCACACAGACCTGCAATTAGATAAACTTCAAATCACTCATATTTGAGTCCTTTTCTCTCCCAATTTCTGCTGGCTCAATATGTGATTAAATTATCACCGAATAGAAATTTGGATAACAGCTAGTGGCACATGACAATACCTAATTATCCCACTAGAAGAAAAAGATGGCACCGAAACTTAGCTATATCATGTCAGTGCCTTACAAGGGGTGGAGTTACTCCACATGGCAGGGGAAACGCAATATTAAATCTTTACGGAACATGACAAAAACCTTGAATACATTACTGGCTTGGATTTTCAACGTTGGATCACTTACACAGTCTTACAGTCTGATGACAACAGTCATTACCCTCACATTCACAATACTCCAGATTAGAGTGAAACATGTTCACAATACTCCAGATCAGAGTGAAATATGCAATAAAGCAGTAAAATTTGTAAGGGCAGGAAAGGAAAGGGGGGTGCAAGTAAGTGATAAAGGAGATTTCTCTTTACAAGTAAAATTTCTATTAATAGAAAACTAGGCAAAACCGGAGTACACTTAGATGTATACAAGAGAAACACCTACTTAGAACGCATGAAAAAGAAATAGGGAAGCAAAAGTAAAAACCTTACGTGCTCTTATATAATGTCAGTCCAAGGATGGGAAAGTTATCAAATCCACAGGATTTTCCACCACTGAAGAACCACTTAAAGCAGCTCCAGGATAAACTCATGCTCAAATATTTTCCAAGACAACTAACTTGCTTCCTGTAAAAGGCTCATATTCAATTAGCGAGAAAGCAACCCTAATTCCAACAATTGGTTGTGTTACATTAGATAGACCTCTCATTCTTCAATCAATATCACTGGTTTTGCTTGAAATTTCCTATCTACAAACTTACTTCTCCCCAATCATTTTACAACAAAGGGTTCTATGTCAAGGTCCAGAAATCAATGAACAGTTCTGTATCTCTCTAACTTACCCTGCAAGCTCAGCTCCAGTGTTTGTATGAAAGCTATTTATTAACATGGCAGTTGCTGTGCCACTGGGATATGTAAGCTTATAATCCATGATCATGACCTACAAGCACACACAGAGAAATACAAGACAAAAAGTGGGGAGAGAGAGAGAGAGAGAGTATAAAAGAGATAAAATGAAAGATAACTCATTTATTTGTATTAATTAAATATGTTATAAGGAACACCAACAGATTTAACACCCACATTACAGCTCCTCCTACTCTAGTCCACATGATTTTAAAACGATTTTAACTCTTTTATAAAAAACTGAAAAATGAAACAATTTACCTTGTAGGGCTGAACCCAGCCTCTATCCAACACCAAACTGGACTTAAAACAAACTTTTGAGATTTACAACGGCAGTTACTACCTTACGAAGTGGAACAAGGCTGAAAAGCCCAAGGAAGCTGACAACAAATAGAAAACCAATCATCCAACCCAGGCCAGGGTTCTTAACATCTTCAGCCCTATTACCCGGATAGTCAACACCAATGAGTTTGTAAGTTTTCTCATCCATTGCAAGCATATAAGAACCAAATCCCCCTGCCGTCAATCAGAGATTCACAACAATAATCAAACCTTAGCAACATAGTGACCACCAAATTAGCAAATTGTACTGTTTCATAGTAAGCCTTTACAATATATAAATGCTATTAATGGCTAGGCAAGCGGGGTCACAAAACAGTAAAAAAGGACACTGACAAATATTCACATTATGTGGGAAAATCACTTCATCACAGTAATGTCTATCTAAGAACCCAGACGTGATCAAAACTTTTGCAAACAACTGCCCCTGAAGTTGATCATTTAGACATCGCCAATTTCTGAAAACGTCTTGAAAAAAAAAAAAAAAACCTAAAATGAATCTCATCACAGTAAAACCGGTACTTTCTTTTCACTTTCTTTCTACTTCTTATGCTCAAAGGACAGGCTTTACAAACTGTGTTTAAATTATGGTTACTCGAGTATAACATATTAGAAGCCCTTACTAGCTATATAGGTGCAATGAATTTGCTCATACCTGATATTATCCTAAAGATGTTTTTTATTCAATAATCAGGCCACAAACAACAACCTCACCCTTTTTATTTCTTTTGGAGTCGCAGCAATACGCGCATTTCATAATTAACGTCGTTCTTTCACTAACAAAATGTCGGGAAAAACTGAAAATTAACACATACCCAACGTGCTTTGTATTCATATGCTGTATGAAAATTGGGGAGAGGGGGGGCGTCTACCGCTAAATGCGAGGCCATAACAAGCGACGACGCATGTCTGAATAACGGTGTTCTCTTGCCTCGTGAAGGGCTGAACCGAGCACCCCAATTTGGACAAGAAGCTAGTCCAGGACTTGATGAAGAAGAACCCCAACAAGCCAGCGCCGACGTTGAGGGACGGAATGATCCCGACCGTTAGATTGAGTTTGTGGACGATGACGCAGAAAAGGGTCCCCAACAGCGCGCTGACGGCAAGCCCTCTGATCGTGATCTGATCCTTCCATTCCGGGACTTGCTCCGTCTCCACGATACCGATCTTCTCCGACTCCTCCAGCAACCACTCTGATATCTCCACTGAAGAGCTCTCCGTGCTCATGATTGTATCCCTTTTCCGGGTTCCTTACTAGTAATCAGGAGGATCCGAGACTGAGAGTATATATGGGACTTGCGTTTCGGAGATGAGATTTAGTGGATTTTATTGGGAACAACGATTGGCAGCGGAAAGGCCGGAATGAGCTGAAAGTTTGGTGAGAAAGGCGAAAGCGCGGCCAATAGAAGAAACGAAGACGGTTTTCGATCCTCTCAAGTCACGAGTCCTGCCACCGTGCTTACGTAGTAACTCCGTTCCTCTCCAAATTTCCTTCATTTTTATATTATTTTCAGTTTGGACGACTGGTTTGCAACATTTTTCTTCCAAAGATTCTGTGTATTGTTCAGGTTGGTATTTTAGAAAGAGTAATGCAAGAGATTACTCGTACTCGTCACATTCATTCTGATATGAATATATGTACTATTCATGTAAGAGTGAGTGTGATGAATGTATACTATTCATGTGAGAATGAGTGTGATGAGTGTGAGTAATCTCTATCATTTTTGTTTTAGAAATAAGATCTCTCTGAACAAATATTCTTCCGTCTCTAACCATTTATTGATACATATTATTTTTTTTAGTGCAATATTATATATAAATAATAGAAAAAATATTGGGAACAGTCACTGTTTGGAGACAGCCAGAGAAGCCCACTCACATGAACAGTGAACAATGCAAATACTGTTCGTATGAGTAGACTTCTCTGACTGTCCCCAAATAGTAGCTATTTCCAATCAAGGCTCTAAATAATATTGCACACTTATATGTGTATTTATATATTCTAATTAGTTATTTTTATATTTTTTAGTTTATATGTAATTATTTTATTAGATCCATTTTTTTTATCTCAATATTAATATATATATATATATATAGATGCTCAATATTACTTGTATTTAAATTTTTTCTTATTTTTAAGAAAATGCTTCTTCTATAGAAGTTGGTCACCAATGATGGCCTGGGTTGGATGTCTCGGTGGCTTTCTTACGTGGAAGTAGCCTGTTGCGCTGCTTTTATTTTTTTATATTTTATGAAAATAAGTCGAATTTATCTAATCTTATTCATACATTTTAATTTAAAATTTAAAATTCATCTTAATGAAATCTAAATTTTTTTAATATTTATAACTCAATATCAAAACATAGTCTAAAGAAAAACTAAGCTTGACTTAAAATTATGATTCATGGATTTTGAAGTATGTATTTACCATTTACGATTGCATCTATTTGTTGTGAAAAATATCATCCTTATCGTGTGATATGTTAACGTTTAAAAATAGTACAATAATTTGTAAGAAAAAAAAGATCAATCCCTAGCTCTATTGAGGTTGTTTTGGATCTCGATTAGTGTTGTGTGGTGTTCCTAGAAGTGATCCAGTATGGCTATATGGCGTTCATGCATTCATCCATAATGATGTACAGTAAATAAATGCAGGAAAAGTAAATAGAATGAGATACAAAAATTTACTTAGTCAACATTAGACCTACATCCCCAATGAGTTAAGGAGGGAAGAATTTATTATAATATGATTGTTTACAACTTTCATTATCTTTCATTTTCATTATATAACGGAGATCTGAATTTTATTTTTTGAATTTACTCTTATCTCTAGAGTCTCTATGATAAGATTGAAGAATGTAAAGTCTCAAAGAAGCTTGGCCAAAAGTTCCCTCAACTCGTCTAATTCTCTACTCTTTTATCTTTTATTTCCTTTACTTATCATCCTTTCCTCTATTTTTTAGATCATTTTTCCTTTACTTTATTTCACTTTTCCCTCTTCCTCCTTATGTGTTGCACTCTTTCAATTTTTTGTCATTTTCCTCTCTCTTCTCATTCTTCCCTCTTGATGGGTTCTTCTATTGAGTTAGTTCTAAAAAATATCATGAATCTGTTTTATTTTATCCCTCACGATAGTAATTTATACATACATAAGTATTTTATAAAAAGTAGGGTATATTATAAAAAAATGAATTTTTAATAATAAGATCTCTTTTTTTTTTTTATAAAGATGCGTAAAAATTATACATTTTGAAATTATAAATTCCAGAAGTCAGTGAGGGGACATGGATTACTGAAAATAAATGGAGGGGGAAAAAATATTCGAATATCTGTTTTCAAGTAACGTATGTTTCGGTGGGGCATCATTTTGGGCCCAAATGTATTAAAAATTGAAAAATTTAGAGACGAACACATTGACCCATTCGTTTAAAGTGGACCCAATTCGCTCATCTTTAAAATTAAGCCCACTGTGGGGGTGAGAAGGCGAGGTGACGGTGACATTCCAACACTAGATTCAGGATGAGGAACTCTTCTTCATGAGTTTTTTTGTTCTGCTCCTTACATGATTAGTATATAAATACAGCACCGAATTTATTTTATTTATAAATAATTAAAATACCATTAATTTTTTTCTTTTGTTAAATTTCACATCAATAATGTATTAGATGTGTCGTTAAACAAGCTTGCAATTAGATTTTCTTTAGTAAATCCGTCAAAATTATAAGATAAAATCTGAAGAATGATGGATATAATTCATGAATTTATTTTGTCTATTATTAATATGAATTTTTAAATAGTACAAAAAGATATTATGTATCTATTTTCTTTCCCGAATCTACCAAGAAAACTCTAGATTATCCCGATTGTGCCGCGGACTAATTTAGTAATGTGACTAATGTCATTGTGCCAAGATTTGGTGTCTAGGAAGGGGAAAAAGATCAAATACATATTAGGTGAGAGTGAGACGTGACATTGACCTGATCGACTTCCTAATACTTTAATTGTAATCTAAACAAGAAGATTAGTTTAATTGCAATCTAAACAAGAAGATTATGGGGACAAGATAAATCAAATTGGCAAAAGTTAGTCAAAAATATATTGTGAAATAATCACGTGGAGTTCACATGGTGACCTTCTGTCATTGGGAAATGGATCGTACTGACCCCTTAAATAACATGAAAGATTAAGATCCCACAAAAATGAGCCATACCTGTGGAGACTCAAGTGTTTGTTTTGGCGTGAAATTTAGAATGGGTATCCTCCAAAAGTGGCAAGTCTTACGTTTTATAGCGCTCGTCGGTTAGCTGAAAATGAGGATGCCTCGGGGCACCTACTTCATCCAAATTGGTAGGACACTGATAGATATGAGTAAGCTTGTCTGACCTTCATTATGGTCGATAATTATAGAGAGGGAAAGAAAGAAAGATGCTCTATGGCACTAGAACAAGGAAACATGATTGGACCATCTGGATTGATCATATCTCCTGATTCCACAGATGGTCGATGATGATGCCTATAATCAACCACTCCAATATAGAATATGATTAATGGGCCACATTATTGTACTTAAGCTCCAAAAATAATTCATTTTTATGCTGCTTAAACCTTAATGTAGGTTTGATGGCATGCAAAGGTATTATTGCCTGAACAAGGAATTGGTATAATTCTCAAGTTGAATTAAGGAAAAAATGATGGCATCAACTGTCCAACAATAATAAAGTGTAGCAGTTCCCTAAAACAAAATCCAAGGAAGATTTTCCAGTCAAGGTTTTTCAAGGTTAAAAATCAGAATCTACAGAATAGAGTCATACAGGGGATGAAAATTACACAACTATACATAATTACATCAATTTTTACCTGTAAGTCATTTCACTTTCTGTGGGATTAAAGATGTGTGGGTTTTGTCTCCATGCCTACAACAGCTTTCTCCTTCCCAGCTCACTTTAACATCCCAAAATCAGAGTGGGGCAACCTTAAAATTTCTTGGCTGGCAATCCTGTTATGGTGATTTCTCCATGCACAGTCAAAAGGGCGATATAGCAATCAAGGCAGCTGAGCAGACAAGCTTATGTAGCCATTAAACGTCACAATCATGCCTGCGTTGAGAATATAGTTCAAATTTAAATGCCAGAGAATATTATGGCCAAATGGCTTTCACGACAGCCTTACATGGAAAGCGAAAAATTTAATCCATCAAACGTGCAAGTAGAGTTATGTCAAAGTGAGAACTGGGGGAAAAAATGCCTTTTGTCTGTCCTGGGTCCCAAATGTATACAGCTTACACTAAATGGTCTGAATCCATGGCTATTATGGATATTATATGCAAACTTAACCAAATTACATCCTTGTTCTATTCAAGGTTTTTCTGGAGTCAGGGAACTGATGAAAGACTTGGCAATTGATGGTACCGAGCAAACAATGAACAGCTTTGTGACAGTATTCACAACTATTAGTAGCCACTATATAAAATCAGCAATAAACCTTCAAGTATTTCCACTATCACTGAGATAGCATGAAAAGAAAAAACCATTAAAAAGAAAAGCTACAGAGATGTTTGACTGAGTTAAATTTTACACAGAAACCATGGGATCCTCTACATGCTGACAGCTCTGAATTAAAGAACACTCACTACAAGTTTCTAATGTGATATAATTGTCTTTGTAAGATGGTCATGCACTAAAAATATAAACGAGTAAAAAATTGATGAAAAAGATATGAGATTTGTAGTAGAACAGCTCAGGTCCCAAGACAAATACTTGCAATGGCCCAGCCTACCCAACCGAGGAAATCACAGTAGGACAAGGGCATCCTATAATCTTTTCAACAAGGAATATCTTAACCATAGCATGCCCTACCAATTATTAATGAATAAAATATATTAAAAATTTAATCATCTTTTCAGAAAACAACATTCAGCAATATATAATCAATCACAGTTGGCCTCCTAACCAAATCCCTTGTGAAGTACAAACAAATAACATGATCTATCATGATAACAGGCAAAAGTTAGATGTGTATAGATTCAAATACGTCTATCCATCCATCTCGGCATGCCATGTCCATCTGTAATTGGATGTGCTTATTTGCATCTTTAACAACACTTTTATTGGATGCAACCAAAATGAAAGACTCATTGGTATACCAGTTTTAATATCCCTGTGGCTGATTATATATTCATTAATATGCCCGTGCAACTACCCCAAGCATGCTTTGGGTAGCAACACTCTGTGGGTCTCCAAAAACCACTCCTATTTGCCCACATGATTTGATCTTGAAATGAACAACCAACTACAATCTTGTATCTTTCTAAATGTTTCTCTCTATTCATATCTATCCCAGATCCTCCCACTAGAATTTACAACTTGTTAACAGTTTTCATAAACAGATCCTCCTCCCTCTTTAGAAAACCTAAGTTCTCCCTTTAGAGGCCCAACTCCATTGCAATCTAGGTCTACCTCTATTTCCATCTCCTATAGCCGCCTGGATATCTAAGATCAAATCCTTGAAAGAGATCAAAATGAAGGTAAGTCTGGAAACTGTACCAAACTTAGAATAACACTAATGTTTTCACTTTTCAGTCCTCTGATTCATCTTTGCCTGTGACCACTGCAGTTACTGGACTGGATGCACCATAAATTTCGGCATAGTAGCATCGAGCCTATCAAGGATTTCATAATTGGTATTTAAACTTCCTCACCAACCTTCCTTAAGCCATACATCATCAATACATAAATTATCAGACACTAAATTTACTACACAACCATGCTTCTGCTCAATGTCTTGCAATGCAAATTATGCATCAGCATCTGTTGACTGGTGCAATTGAGTAACTCTTCATGATTGTTTTTGTAAGAGTAATTTTCAGCATTTAAAAACATAAGCAACCTTTTGTGTAAGAAACATCTAACCTTTTCAGTGATATAGCATTGTGGCAACCAAGTTGGATGAGCCACCAACCTTTTGTGGGCACAGGGCCACTGGGTTTAGGGCCTCAGCAATAAGTGTTGGGACCACCTGGCTCTAAATTCCATACCATCCACTTAAATCATCAAAGAAATTATTTAAGCCTCAGAGCACTAACAGGCATACATGTCCAGAATCAAGCAGCCACTAGATTGGTCCACATTCCCCTTCCCAAAGCACCAAAGAGAGAAAAAAAAAAAAAAAACCAAAAACAAAAACAAAAAGAAAAAGAATACACACGTCTTGCTCATAAGAAGGTCTGTCTTCCCTAATTATTTTCATCAATATCCTAACTCCTTTTGTAACTCTGATTTCAGCAAACCCTTGCATCTGCCTTTCAGCGCAACCATCACTTGATGAGCAAGATGCCCATATGAAGCCAAGCTTTGGCTCCACATATGGACCCAGATCCTTCAACCAAGCCAAACATGAATGTGAGAAATATTTTTCTGATACTGAAGCCAAAAGGGAGGAAGATAAGCTAGAAGAGGAAACATCTGCCGTGATCTGCGAGCTCTTCCATGGCTTCCTCACAATTGGAACTCTCGGCCTTGAACCAATTATTAATGAGCCTGCAACACCTACGTTTGCCATGCCTCTGGAGAGCATAACTGAAAGCAAAACAGATCTGACAGACAATGACTTGAAGGTCATCAACTATGAGCTGGAGAAGTTCCTTGAGGCTGAAACTAAAGAAGAGTGTGGTGACGACTCATCTGGGAGGAACAGTCATGCTAGCACCATTACACTCAGTGGCAAGCAAATGGACGAGGCTGAAACCGAATGTTATGAGAAAATTTTGGTATGTCCACTCCAAGGGTATCTATTTGGCTCTTCAATTGAACTTCCAGAAACGAGAAAAGAAGTAAAGAAGGAGAAGACATCACTTGAAGAGCTGTTTCTTAGGACAAAAATAACAAATGAGAAAGACACAGAGAAAAATGAGGCGGGGAACATGCAGGCCATGAAAGCACAAAAGTCCGCCATGCATCTCGTGAAGAAAATGCTGAAAAAGCTCCATGCTTCTTCAAGGAACTCTGTCCCTTCGAATAGTGGGAATGCAGCTGCCTCTATTTCAACCAAGAAGATACTCCGCAAGGTTGGTCTTTCAGAACTAGAGTATTCAGAGAACCCGTGGATCTAGACATTATCCTTATATGAATAACACCACATTCTATAATCACTTATAGACTATAGTCTAATAAGTTCAATGTAAATTCCTCCTCTACGCACATTACCAGACAATTAGGATATACTGAAGTTAAACAAAAGAGTTAGATTTTTTCTTTATGAGTAAACAAAATAATTAGATGATATGGATTATCTGTCAAATCTGGCCAAAGTACCTCTATTGAGGTGTTTCCTTCTCATTAAATAAAAGATCTAGGGTTACAAAACATATCTTATCTAAATATTTACATGTAATTTAAATACAAGATAATCTTAGAAAACTTATCCTATTAAGAGACTGCAACATCATTATAAAGAAAACTATAGTTTCCTTTGATACCCTCCCTCAAGTTGATGCTAGTAAGTTGACTAGCAATAATTTACTAACTAAGTATTGATGTCGTTGTCGAGTCAAAGCTTTGGTGAAGATATCAGCTACTTGATGTTTAGTGGGCATATGAGGGAGAATAATAGCTTTAGACTCATAGGCATTTCGGATATAGTAACAATCAACCTCAATGTGCTTCATACGTTCATTAAAAACTGGGTTCGCTACAATTTGAATGACACTTGTATCAACCATGAAGAGGCGTGGGATGTGTTTGTACAAACCCGAGTTCTGAAAGAATACCACGCAACCACATAATTTCTGAACATGCAACAGACATTGTCTGATATTCAGCCTCTGTAGATGACTTAGATACACAATTTTGCTTCTTACACTACCAAGAGATAAGAGAGTCCCCAAGAAAGACACACCATCCAGTAGTAGAACGTCAAGAGTCTAAACAACAAACCCAATTTGCATCACTGTAGGCAGTCAAGTGAAGAGAAAAAAACCCTTAAGAAAAAACAATCAACGATTAGGAGTCCCAAGTGGATAGCGAATAATCCGACGAACAGTTACAAAATGGAGATGTCGGGGAGAATCCATGAACTTATTAACAGTTTGGATAGCATAGGAAATATCAAGACGTGTGATGGTGAGATAAATCAAGTTGACAACCAACTTATGGTATAAGGTAGGATCCGGGAAAAGTTCGCCTTCTTCTTTCCTATACTTAACATTCATCTTTTGGGGAATATCAACTGGAGTAGCATCTTCTAATCTCCCTAATTGAATTAGGTCTTAAATATACTTATGTTGATTAAGAAATAAACCATGTGGCTAAGACCTAATTTCCAACCCGAGAAAGTACGTAAGATCTCAAGATCCTTCATGCAAAACACATTATGAAGATGATGTTGAAGTTTTTGAATCAATGAACCATCTAAACCAGAGATGATAATATCATCTACACATACCAACAAAAATACTACTCCAGCATCACTATTGTGTAAAAATAAGGAAGCATCGTACTTACTTTGCTCAAAAGAAAACCCTAGCAAAGTATTACGAAATTTCTCAAACCAAACTCAAGGAGCTTGTTTAAGACTGTAGTCGAGCAAAAGAGAATATTTTTGTTATTTCATTAGTGTCTGAGTCCAATATACATATACATATATCAATGACCATTATACCCTCACAACATACACTAATTACAACAATGTACTCTAACACTCCCCCTCAAGCTGGGGCATATACATCGTATAAACCTAGCTTAGAACAAATAAGCTTTAACCGACTATAACACAATGGTTTGGTAAACACATCTGCAAATTGATCAGCAAACTTCACAAAGGGTGTAGAAATGTCACCACTAAATATTTTATATCGAATGAAGTGACAATCAATTTCAATGTGTTTAGTTCTCTCATGAAACACAGGATTAGATGCAATATGCACTGCAGCTTGTTTATCACAAAATAACTGAAGAGGGACAGGAGCTAGAAACCCAATCTCCTGAAGAAAGTGTTGCGACCATGTCAGCTCACTAGTAGTGTGAGCCATTGCTCTGTATTCAGCCTCTGCACTAGATCGGGCTACTACTGTTTACTTCTTACTCTTCCATGTAACCAAGTTACCTCCCACAAAGGTACAATATCCACTGGTCGATCTTCTATCTGAAGGAGATCCTGCCCAATCAGCATCTGAAAATGCTTCAATTATAAGATGTCCATTTGGTCTATACAACAATCCAAGGCCAGGAGCTCGCTTAAGATAACGAAAAATGTGAATTACAGCATCCCAATGTGAGATCTTGGGCGTTTGTAGAAATTGGCTCAATACACTTACTGCATAGGAGATATCAGGTCTAGTAATAGTCAGATAATTCAATTTTCCAACAAGTCTTTGATACCGACCTGGATCTTCAAACAACTCCCCTTCCTCTTTCAAGAGTTTACGATTCAGATCCATAGGGGTGTCAATAGGACGAGCACCCAACATTCCAGAATCTTCCAAAAGATCAAGTACATATTTTCTTTGAGATATGTTAATACTTTTTTTGGATCTACTAACTTCAATTCCAAGAAAGTATCTAAGTATGCCCAAGTCTTTTGTCTAAAACTGATCACGTAAATATTGTTTCAGTCTAGCAATTTCAACTGAGTCACTCTCAGTAATTACAATGTCATCTACATAAACAACCAATAAGATATAACCTGCATCACTATGTAGGTGAAATACCGAGTGGTCTGTTTGCATCTATAGAGACTGAATGCCAATATAGCATCAGAGAACCTCCCAAACCATGCTCGAGAAGATTGTTTTAAACCATATAATGCCTTTTTTAACTTGCACACAGTACCTCGACACTCCCCCTGAGCAACAAACCCAAGTGATTGCTCCATATACACTTCTTCATTTAAGTCACTATGTAGGAATGCATTTTTAACATCCAACTGAAATAAAAGGCCAATCTAAATTAGCAGCAAGAGAGATTAATACTCGAACAAATGAAATTTTGGCAACAGGAGAGAAAGTCTCATCATAATCAATGCCATAAGTTTGAGTATAACTCTTAGCAATCAAACGGGCTTTCAAACGTTCGACAGAACCATTAGGATGGATTTTGACTATATATATCCATCTACAGCCAACGGTTTGTTTTCCCGGTGGTAGAGGAACAAGATTCCATGTCCCATTATGGTGAAGAGCATCCATTTTATTTTTCATAGCTGTCCTCTATCTCGAATTAGGTAAGGCATCCTGAACTGTCTTAGGAACAGAAATTTTTGAGAGTTGAGAAGTAAAACATGAAAATGATGGAGATAAGGCATGCTAAGAGACATATTGGCTAATTGGATGTTGAGTAACACAAGAACGAGTACCTTTTTGAAGAGCAATAGGTGGAGAGTCTGAAGCACTAGATAGCTTAAGATTTGCAGATGGAGACAAAGTGGGTGGAGGCATGGAAGCCGGGGGCCGTAAGCAATGTGAGTACACCTATAAAGGAACAAGGGAAGGCACGGAAGAGGGTTGGATACCAATGGGTGATTGTGCAGGAGAAAGGATAAGAGAAGGTAACGATAGAGGATCACACTCAATAACCGAAGACGTATCTCAGAAATAGGATATGGACTCAGAGAATGTGACATCAGCACTCTTGAAATAACGTCCAAGAGCAGGACTATAACAATGATATCCTTTTTGTGTCCGGGAATAACCAACAAAAAAACACTTAGTAGCACGTGGATCAAGCTTATCAAAGTCTGGACCAAGGTTATGAACATAGCAAACACACTCAAAGATTTTAGGAGGAAGAGAAAAAGATGGAAAAGAGGGAAACAAGATGGAGAAGGGAGAGGAGCCATCGAGGACAGATGAAGGCATACGGTTGATAAGGTGACACGCGGTAAGGACACCATCACTCCAAAAACATTTAGGAACATGCATGTGCAACAAAAGTGCTCGAGTTACATCTAACAAATGACGATTTTTGAGTTCAGCTACCCCATTTTGTTGGGGTGTATACGAGCATGAAGTTTGATGAACAATTCCTTTATCACTTAAGTAAGTGGCAAAGGCATTAGATAGATATTCTTTAGCATTGTCAGAACGCAAAACTTGAATTTTTTTGTCTAAATTGAGTTTTAATTTCTTTTCGAAAGACTTTAAATATGAAAAGAAGTTCAGATTGTGTTTTCATCAGAAACAACCATGTCATACGAGAATGGTTATCAACAAATGTAACAAAATACTGAAACTTGTTTGATACAATGTTGATTGGTCTCCATATATCAGAGTGAACCAATTCAAAAGGACAAGATGCTCGATTATCAACTCGAGGTATAAAATACACACGATGGTGTTTACTAAGCTGACATGCTTCACAAGAAAAAGGAGACACACTTCCAAGATTCTTAACTTGACATTTTAAAAGAGAAAGAGATAGGTGTCCAAGGCGACAATGCCATTCAAAAGCGGATGATGATGAGGATGTGAGGGCTCGAGTGGATGACTGCTCGATGTCAAGATAATACAGACCACCAGCCTCATGCCCCGTACTAATCTTTTTTCCCGTCTTGAGATCCTAAAAGATACATTCAGAGGGAAAAAATGTTAAAAAACATTGAAGATTTTGAGTAATTTTACTAATGGACAGCAAACTAAAGGAAAAACTGGGAGCATTTAGGACAGATGACAAGGATATAGAATCGGTGAGCTTAGTAGTTTAATGTCTGTAACTTCAGCAAGAGAACCATTAGCAAGATTAACACTCTTAGATAAGGAATGAGACAAACCAGTCAACTGTTCATTAGCTCTTGAATCGATGATCCATGAATTTTGAGTAGACGAGACAAAACATGCAGATGCTATACCTGGTTGGTCAAGAGTAGCTATGGAAGATGAAGTCATCAGTTTGTGAGCCAAAAACTGATTATACTCATCCTTCGATATACTAATCATCTCTGGAATCAAATTGGAGCTTGTTGCCTGAGTAGTAGACCCAGATGGTCTACCATGTAGATCCCAACAATAGTCTACCGAGTGGTTAGTACGACCACAATGGGTGCACTTACGAGATTCACGACCTCGAGTGCGATTATTACCTCTGGTATCACGTCCCCTATGTGCACCTCTATCACCCCAGCCTCCACGCCTACTAGGAGCAATAGAGGATGGTTCAAACTTGGCTGCCATGGAGAAAAATAGAAAAATAGATGAAAATTTAAGAAATACAAGCTGGAAAATTAGAAGCCCGGATTCAAAACCCCAATTTCGGCTCTGTATCTGTTGTGAGAAGACTGTACTAGTCGGAAAAAAGGGTTTTTTGGGTCTGAACTGGCCTGTCTCGGCAAAATTTCGGGGCTGAACCGGCCTGTTTTGGCCCTGTATTGGGTTTGCCGGTACTGGCTTCAAAACATGGATAAGCTATCCTAAACCCAGATTAGGAAAGCTAGATTACTGTATTCCTGTTACCAAACAGGGGCTATTCCAGATAGGGATAAGTTCTTAAACACGGATAAGCTCTTACTCCAGTTGAGGATAAGATAGTAGATACCTGCAACCAAACACCCCTTGACTACCTCGTCGGCCGGCGATAAATCCAGTTTTCAGCAACGATGGAGATGGAGAACTCACCGGTGTGGACAAACAACGCCGGCGAGCTCGATTCCGGTGTCCATTATCGGAGACGACACCTTATGTCACCGGAAACACCATAAAAAGAGAATCTGAGGCCGGAAACGCACACCGACAGCGCACTGCAACTCGCCCCTGCGCCAGCAACCACCGGCAAACACCACTACGACGTCGCACAACCACCACAGCCTACTAACGCTCTGATACCATGTAGTCGAGCGAGAGAGAATATTTTTGTTATTTCATTAGTGTCTGAGTCCAATTTACATATACATATATCAATGACCATTATACCCTCACAACACACACTAATTACAACAATGTACTCTAACAATATAAAGAATTCTTTAATTTATAAACAGTCGTAGGAGATGAAATAGACATACCAAATGAGAGTCTCATGTAGATATCTTCTTTTAAAACACCATGCAAAAAAACATTCTTGACATTCATATGACGTAATTGCCAAGATTTAGAAGCAGCAAAAGCAAGTAACAGGCAAACAGTAGTCATCTTGGCATTCGGAGCAAATGCCTCATCATAATCTATGCCATACTCTTGGCGATTTTCCAAAGCAACCAATATAACTTTGTATTGTTCCAGTGAGCTATTAGAACGAAGCTTGACAGAGTATGCCCATTTACTACCAATTGGCTTGATCGAATGAGGACATTGTACCACATCCTAGGTCTAATTATTTGCAAGTGCATCAAGTTTTGTTTGCATCGCTTACTTCCAGCGCTTATATTCCATAGTCTGCTTGTAAGAAGAGGGGATAGTAATGGAAGATAATGTAGCAGTCATAAAAGTAGGGAAAAAAAACTATACCGATCTGGTGGGTGGGAGACATTAGTAGATTTCCTAGGAACAGGAGCAGCAGGAGCTATGGTAGATGTCAGATCAGGTGCCACAGGAGGAGAATCTTGAGAAGTCATAGAAGAGTCGGCCAAAGGGGTGCAATGACGTCGAGTGTAGACAAGACCAGGTTTAAACCAAGCCACTAGAGCAAAAGAGGTATCAAAATTTGGCATAGATAAGGACTCATGCTCATCATGAAGGATTGAAAAACTAGGTGAAACAGGATCAACATGGGAGAGAAAATTGCTACTTCTCAAAACACAAAATATCCCTCGAAATTCAAATTCTTTGAGTATTAGAATCATTACAAAGAAATTTTTTTGAGCTGAACTATAGCCAAGAAAAGCACACTTAACAAATTGAGCAGTCAATTTATGTCTTTCATGTGGCAGAAGATGAACGAAACACATAACCAAAGATATGCAAATCAGAATAGTTAGGTGTGTGACCAAATAGTATGGAATAGGGAGAAACATTATGTAAAATTGGTGTGGGCAATTGATTAATTAAATGAACAATGGTAGCTAATGTTTCACACCAAAAACGAGGTGGAACTAATGAGTCAAGAAAAAGAGTCCGAATGATATCAAGTAAATGCTGATTCTTACGCTCAGCTACCTCATTTTGTTGCGGGGTAGATGGGCAAGAATGTTGAGAAAGAATACATTTTTTCTAGAAGAAAATTCTGAAATTCATTAGACATATATTCACTCCCAGAATCAGATCATAAAACCTTGATAGAAGAAGCAAATTGTGTCTGAATGAGTGCGATGGAGGCCTTGAAAATATAAAATACTTCACTTTTAGTACGAAGAAAATAGATCCAAGTAAATCTACTACAATCGTCAATAAAAGTAACGAAGTACTTATAGTGAGCATGTGATATAACAGAAGATATATCCCGAACATCACTATGATTATGTCAAACACTCAAGATGCATGAGAACCATGTTGTGGAAACGATAACACTTTGTTTTTGGTAAGTTTACAAGTGGTATAATGAAAAGAACTCATTTCTAGTGAATCAGAATTTTTGTTATCAGTGGTGCCAGATTTAAACAAAGTTTAAAAGGATTACAAGAAAGTACTCCAAACTTTGACAGAATTACAAGAAATAAAAGGACTAGACTCAAGAAAAGCTGAACTGTGATTTAGGGGAAACAGCTAACCCTCCTTAGGACCCCTTGCGATCATCCTCTCAAACACTCGATCTGTACAACACAACCAGAAGATGAAAAAAATATATTACAATTATTGTCAACAAGTTGTCCAACAGAAAATAAACCAGAGGAAAGGTTAGGAGAAATCAAAACATTTCGAAGGATAGAGGACACATCACCCACAACAGAAATTGGTAGTGAACTACCATTTGCCGTGTGTATTTTGAGAGAACCATCATAAAATTGAAGATTATGTAACAAACTGGAATTATTAGTCATATGATTTGAGACATCAAAATCTATTAGCCAAGATTCAGGGGATGTCTTTGGTTTACCTAAGATGCCTAAAGTGGAAAAGGCAGAAATATTAATTTGTTGTACCATATCAGGAATAATAGTAGTAGGACTGGAACAGGTAGGTATTGAAGCATGAGCAACGGCAGCAGGAGCTGTAGAAGAGGATGCACCCTAGATGTTAACCGTGGTGGAATATGCACGCTCTTGTTTTCGAGGTCGTCGGAATATGGCCAAAGTACCTCTATTGAGGTGTTTCCTTCTCATGAAATTAAAGTTCTATGGTTATCAAACATATCTAATCTAAATATTTACAAGTAATATAAATACAAAATAATCTTAGAAAGCTTATCCTATTAAGAGAATGCCACATCATAATAAAGAAAACCCTAGTTTCCTTTGATATTATCGGCCACCTATTCAAGATCCTGTCTCAACCTCTTGACCCAAGCAATCTTGCTAGCAAGAGATCTAATGGTAATTAGGGCTTTTATTATAACTTACCTTAAACCCCCACCCCAACCCACAAAAAGGAAGAAAAAATATACTATTTTGAAAGCACAACAAAGGCTGTTACACTAAAGATCCTCCAATCAAAGTAAACAATAACGAATACGAAGCACAGTAGCAATGCGAAAGATGTTATCTAACAACCTTAATATAGAACAAGAAAAATGTTTGTCCCTCAAACCAATCGATAACTTTTAAGCATATATTGTACTCTTTATGTATCATTTGACCCTACCACAATTTAATTAAGAGTTGTGCCTCCACAGTGCAATAAATGGATCTAAAAATCTGTCCACGAGTGATGTTAGCTTCTTTATATGTGACATGCAGGTCATACGTATGTTCCACAAAAAAATCCATCCTGAAACCACTATAGCTACAAGAGATTTTGCTGATTCCCAGACATATAAGGCCAATAATGCTCCCAATGGCTGCTACAACAATAAAGAGCATATGTACCCAGGTGCAGACAACAATGGCTTTACTCTAGGGTCCATGCCAAAGATGGGGATCCCATGTCATAAGTCCAACTTGAAACCACCTCAAGACAGGCTGCGTGGCAGTAATCTAAGTGCAAAAGAGCATTGGATCAAGACAGATGCAGACTGTAAGTATCAATTTATGTGCTTTACCATTATATAATTTCTGGGAGAAATCCAACCATATCTGAGATTCCAGAATGGGAACATTTAGCAAATACTCATAACTTCTAATGATCAAGAGTTTCTGAGAATGGAGACACTTCAATCCGGTGCTTGTATAGATAGCGAAACAGTCAGATGTGGATTCTCCCCCCCCTTTTCCCAAAAAAAAAAACAAAGGAAAATAGAAAGAAAAAGTGAAAATACACATTTCAATGTCTAACTAATAGGCATTTTACATTATGCACCTCCAAACTATCAGCACTAACACATTACACCTCAAACTACCAAAAAGTTACAATGTGCACTCTCCATTAAGATCCTATCTTTAACAAAAGCTTTTTGGGGTTTTGTAATAATCCTCTCCAAAAACTCTCCTAAGCGATTGACAAAGACCTTAGAAACAATCTTATATATCCCATTCACATGGCCAATGGGCCGGTAATGCTTCACCTCTAAGGCCCCAATCTCTTAGGAATGAGTGCAATAAATGTGGCGTCTAGGCTTTTCTCAAATTTTCGGACTGAAAAGAATTCTTGGAACACTTTCATTAAATCCACCCTCACCACATCCCAACAAGTTTGAAAAAATTCCATGGAAAAGCCGTTGCGGCCAAGTGCATTATCTTTGACCCTCCTTACCACACTGTGGACCTTGCTCCTCAAAAGGCCGCTCTAGCCACGAAACCTATTGTGGATCGACAGACTTAAAGGCTAGTCCATTAAGTTTTGGCCATCATCCCACCAATTCAAAAAGTAAGGCCTAGTTTGGTTACACAGACCAAACCATTTCATCTTACCTCATATAATCATTACAGTTTTTTCAAATTTTCACACAAAATATAATTAAAAAAATTCAACTTTTTTAAGTCTCAAAACAAAAATAATATTAAAAATTTATATTCTAATAATATTTCATTCAACTTTCAATTTTTTTATCTTATCTTATCTCTTCTCATATGTGTAACCAAACGAGATCTAAGTGTTCAAAAAATCCCACAATATGCTCCCTAATCATAGGAGCCTCCACACACTCCACCCCGTCTATTTTCAACATCTCAATGGTATTAGTTCTCCTATAGGAGTTGGCTACTTTGTGAAAAAACTTTATGCTACGGTCTTCTTCTTTTAACCATAAAGTTCTTGATTTTTTACGCCAAGAGATCTCCTCCAATAACACAAGCCTTTCTAATTCTACCTTTAGCTCAGCCTTTTGAGATGCTTCCTCCATAGAAAGATCCCTCCCCTCCTAAGTCCTCTCTACCTCCTAAAGTTCCTCTAGCATGGACTTTTTATGGTCTCCTACATCATCAAAAGATCGAGTTTTCCATAACTTTAAATCATTTTTTTAGAGCTTTCAATTTACTTGCAAAAATGAAGGTAGGGGTGCCATTAATCTGATAAGAATCCCACCATTGCTTTCAGCCACATATTTTTTTAGCTTAAAATACTGATGTCCTCCCTGAATACCTCCACAATCAATTAATAATGGGAAATAATCCGAGCATAGACGAGCCAACCTCTTTTGAAAAGCTCCAGATGGTAAGTTTCCCACTCCAGTGATACTAAAAATCTGTCTAATCTATACCACGTATGATTATTGGACCACATATAAGCACCACCCATGAGAGTAATATCCATCAAACCCAAGTAAAAAATACACTCCAAAAATTCTATCATTGCTGGTCGTAATCTGCTCTCAGCAGAACATTCACTAGGAAACCTTGTAACGTCAAAATCACCACCTATGTATCATGGTAAGTTCAACCAGCTATGAATAGCAAGTTCTTCCCTTAACATTCTTCTACTGCTGTCCATATTCGGTCTGTGAATACCAGCAAAAGCCCATAAAAAATTATTGTCAGCATTCTTAAAGGAACATGCCACAATATACTCCCCAATAAATTCCTCCAATTTCTCCACCACCCTTCTATCCCACATCACCAAAACACCTCCCAAGGCCCCTTCAGAAGCAAGAGAAATCCAATCCACATAAGCACAGATCCATAAACTCCTAACAATTCTCCTGGGGATAAATTTCAGCTTCGCTTCCCGTAAGCACACTGAGTCTGCCTTCCACTCATGAAGCATGTTTTTCCCCCGAAGGCATTTATTTTCCTATGTTAAGATTCAATAATTAAAATTGTGCTACTCCACCTACTTGATCTATTTTCCATTCATCTTCATGGTTAGAATTGGACGAGGGTACAATTTGTTAGATTTTAGTAGTTCGTATACTGTTGGTAGTTTGGGGTACAAAGTGTGAATCATTTATTAGTCGAAGAGTGGAAAGTGTACCTTCCCAATAATTGAAGGGATGGAGATGTTATATCAACATCAATTTAACAAGATATTCTAAAGTACAAAATATTTCTTGTTATCTTGCCATGAATCTTTTGAAGATTCATAGGATTTTTTATTTTATTTTTATTTTTCTAACAAGTGAAAATGCACAAAGATAATGAGTGATTGGAAGATATAATATCAAAAAGAAAACAGAAACGGTTACTCTGTGATGTCATGAATATATGGTTTCACAATCCATTATTCGTTCAACTTAATGATATTTCTAGATATCTTATCATGCTGTCAATTGTTTGTCAAATGTTCACGTCATGTAAATACAATTTGGCATACTTTTTTCTTTTGTGCAATTTCATTTTGGACCATACTTGTTTCCAGACAGTAGCAGTGCAAAGATTTTTTAGTTTACTGATTTATACATCTAACCCAGTTCCATTGTTGGCATTGTAGACTTGGTGTTGGAGCTTTAGTGACTGGATTTGAAATAAGATAAACATGTTGTCATGCTCATAAGTAAGAATGTAAATGCAGTGTTCGATTATTTCATATTGTTATGTTGTGAGTGATAGAGCAATGAGGACTCAAAAGAAAGTAAAGGGTCAAGAAGGTATGTCTTATCTTCCTCGGTGTGTTAATAAAGCTGTGACTATTTTCATGTAAGCCTCCTAATAATGGTAGTTTGGGTAACTTGAATACCCAAAGTATTATCTGTATTATTAAGATTATACCAGGATTTAAGTAAGAAGGCCCTTCCCATATAATTGCCTATTTTGTTGTGTGGAGCACTTCAATATTTTCTTAAACATTGACCACAATGTATGCATAAGTAGTCATCTGCATCCATTCCCCTTAATGAAGTCAAACAATATGAGAACTAAAGGCCATGTTTGGTTAAGTCCATTTTTCAAAAGTTTCCAAAAAAGTTTCAACTTCAACCAAATACATTTCAATCTAAAAAAATTTACTATTTTAACTTTTTATCCAATCATTTGCCTAGATTTCAGAAAATTTGAAAAAACACAAAAACCAAAACAACTTTTACTAAATCCAAAACAAAAATATCCTTAAAAAATTATATTTCTATTTTTCCTATGTACTTGAGCTATGCCTCTTTCCAAGCACTTAAACTTACTTAAAAAAAATTATATTCAAACAACTTTTCAACTGTTCCCATCTAGTTTCACAAAATCCCAAAACAAGATATATTTTAAGAAAAAATTATCCAAATTTTCCTATCCAATAAAAACATATCTCAAATTTTTGCTAAAAAAAATTCATAAAAATTGATTAGCCAAACAAGGCCAGACTCTGTAACCTTCAGCTTTTGTATTTAAAAAAGGCTTTAATACATTTAAGCTTTTGGTGGTTATAGTTCGGGCGCCTCGTGTCTATTTCAAACACTAAGATTCTAGCTTGACTCAGCACAACGTAGTTCATCATTTAAATAGCAAGACAAGAGCCTCTGTCCTCTATAAATAAGTTCATGATTGACTGTAAATTATTGGAGATGAATGAACCGTTGTGGAGGTGATAGCCTTAATTGCCTGATAAAAGTTTCTTTTTTCAAGCATCTCATTTTTTAAGTGGATTTTTTTTAAACAATAAAAAAAACCTTGAAAATTCATATCATACACCAAATATGCCAAGATGATACGCAAACGAACAACTGATAGCATCGGGGGCAAACCTCACAGCATCTGATGTTTATGAATGTAAAATTGTATTGCCAGATTTAAACTGGCACAAGCTCTTCCCTAAGAATTCCACCCATTTCCATCCTCCAAGACCGATCGACTAGAGTTGCTAACTCTCTGAAAGGCACACAAGAAGTTCATAAGAACACAAACAAAAAATGAAGAAAAAAGAAAATTGCATAAAATTTTAGAGAGGAGAGAACGAGAGAAGCTAAAAAACCTTGACTTCTTTTTACCAATTACTTAAGGTATGTTGTATAGTGTTTGTGGAAATCATCAATGAAATTAATAATAGGTTCATGATAGATAGTAAACTTAGACAAAAAGGATTTGGTTGTTTCTATCAGCCATTATGAGATCAATAATTTTGAAACCACCCCACGCGCCTTACAGAACTTAAAATCAGGTCACCTGCTTCTGATGGCATTCATATAGATCTAATACATTTTACAATATAATGAAAATGCTCATACTTATATGGAATATGGAAAATTTAGGAAGTTCATATGTGAACGTCTTTTTTCTTTTTTCTAGGGAAGGGTGGCGGTGTCAGCTATGATATTGGCATGTCAGCCATCAACACAACGTTGGAGTTCAAGCAAGAGCGGTGAGAGTTACAAAACAGATTATTAAAATTTAACTCAATTTGCCTGTGGATGAATGAAATCCCCTTTCAACTTTAAACATTAGAATTTTTAGCCATCAAGTCCAATTAAGAAAACACGCTGATTTTAAGTACAATTAGTAGTAAGAAGAAACACAACATAAGTGCAATAATTTCTATTAGAGTACAGAATATTAAAGAGGAAAGGGAAAGGCAGACTTGAGGTCATGGCTGACAACTAGTATAGTTAACTCTTTCTTTAGAACCTTCAAAAGCTTCACAACATCTGCACGTGCCTTCCAATCTGATCAAAGCACCATTTAAAAAAATTAAAAGTACAACAGTATATAGAAAAGCTAGTAAACTAAAGATCAGAAAGAAGCAAGAGGATCATAAGAAAAAGTTGTAAAAATTTCCGAGCGCAAGGTTCTTCATCGAACCCATTGGCCAAAACTTGATTATCACCGAACCAAAGTTGATGTAGGACAATAGAGAAATAACAAGAAAACAGAATGATAGTAGATAGAAAGAGAAGAAATCGGAAAGTTGAGAGGGGAAGAAAAGGCTGAGAAGAAGAAGAAGAAGCCAAGAATGAGTAAGAAGAGAAAGAAAGGGGTTGGGAGGCAATGGCTGCAACATGTGCATTCAATTCAATATTCATCATCATAGTCTATCCTCCAAGTCTGAATACATGCCCTTAAATAGCAAAATAATAAACCCTAACTAAACCCTAGAAAATCTATGGTCTAGGGCCTAGACCCATTAAAACAAGCCCAAATCATAAACATAACAAAAGAACCAAACTAGGTCCAAGCTCATTGGTACAAGCTAAAATAAACTAAATAAAACATAGATAAAATAATCCAAAATAATTGTTTAAATAAGGGATGCCCTCATCAACTCTCCCGGGGTGGGAGAAAACTCGACTCCGTCGAGTAGAGATTTGAATCTTTTGTCGCGTGGAGGTCTGAATCGGTTGTCCCCACCAACTTTCTTGGCATAGGTGGAAGGTGATTTGGGCAAAGGAAGACCCTGCTCACTCCAATAAAGCTCCAATAAATTTGGATCAAGCTGTAGGATTGTCTCTCTGGGAATCCATGAATGGTCAGCATCAAGTCGATCTCCTTAATGAACAAGGAAGCACTGAACCTCTCCATCAATGGTCAACACAATTTGTTAATCTAAAATAGCATCAATATTATCTTTGTGTGCTGTAACAAGTGATGTTTGAGTGGGAGAGGTAGAAGATTTGGACTCAATGTCCACAGACGGAGGTAAAAAGGGATCAAATCGAAATGATCTTTGTAAACAATTGAGTCCTCAATATTAAAAATAGGGTGGTAACCAAAATGTGATGGCATATCAAGGACATATGCATTTGGATCAACTTGCTTTAGAATTTTTAAAAGATCAGCACTACAAGCTTGCAAGTTGGAAGCGAATCTAGGTGGATGCCGTTTCAGTCTAATTCGGATCATCACATAATTCCCAATTTAAAATTTAGCATGCCGTTTAGGTAAATCAGCTCGAAATTTATATAATGCATGACTAGCTTCTAGTTGTTTATTGATCTCAATATGCAAGACATTAAAATGATGCACAAATGCTGCAGCTGACACAAACACACTGGCATGTGGGGACATGGGGATAAGATGGAACTCTTGAAAACATGATTGGGCCTCAATAGGGGCCACTATTGGAGATTCCAATAAAACTTCTATAATAACCACTGCAAGTACAACAGAATCGCCAACAAGTGCACGCTCAAACTTCGTAAGGTTAATGATATCCAATCCCTTTCGAGGCATGTCAGGGACAAGGGGCACAGAAACTAAACCAACAGGGAGGGTACAGATACAACCTAAGAAGGTATCTTCAGTATCATCCAAATCATCAAAATCTTCAAGGTTTGGTTCATAGACTTGTTCTTCCAGTGACTCATTGACTACACCCTCACGCTCCTCAATGACTAGGGCTCAACTATGACACTTGGAGGAAATGTGGCCAAAAACTCTTAATGATATTCAACCCCTTTTGAGGCATTTCAAGGACAAGGGGCACAGAATCTAGAACAACAGGGGGGTCCGGATACAACCTAAAAAGGTATCCTCAATATCATCCAGATCATCAAAATCTTCAAGATTAGATTCATAGACTTGTTCTTTCAGTGGCTCATTGGGTACACCTTCACGCTCCTCAATGACTAGGCCTCGACTAAGACAATTGGAAGAAATGTGGCCAAAACCCTTACAGTTGAAGCACTACAAGCAAAAGGAAGTCCTTGAAATTTCAAGACATTTTCCTTTATTTTCCCATACGGGAAGATCTAAATAATCAAAAGTAGGAGCATCTAATTTAGTGTTTCTGAAAAAACGCTCTTCATGGCAAGGAAAAGACTGAGTATCCTGACGGTAACAATCTCCTTCTCGCTCACGATCTTGATTCCTATTCTTGCAATCACGTCTAAGATATTGTCAATCACCTTATCGATGACAATAGTGTCTATTATCCAACCTAGCAACTAAGTCCCTTTTCTCCTCACGAGTAGCAGTCATCTCAGATTGGAAAGCCGCTACTTGAGTCTGAAATTGCTGCTGACTAGTAGCCAATTGAGCTAATTGGCGGGTGAATGCATCAAATTGAGAGAGATTCGTGGTCAAGGTGTCAGGACTAGAGGTGACACGGCCACTACGCAACTATACGCAATGCAACACTAGCTAAATGAAGTGCATTTGAGAGATCAATGAACAACCATTACAAGCAATGAAAAATATCGACTTGAGCAAAAATTTACTTACTAATTTTATTTTATTTTATTTTTTTTTGGAATTAAGCAAATTCAAATAATGCGAGCAAGTAGTGCTGATATTTAAAAAGACAAAACAAGAACCAAATATCAATCACAGAAATCCATTAACGTAGTTTTTATTTTTATTTTATTTGGATGTAAGAGTAGCTAATGGGCAGTGAAAATAAAGTTACAAACTATGAAAATGGGAAAATGGGAATACAAAACTAGGAAGCAAAACAAAGTAAGATGTTGAAAAGTGGGCCGTAGCAAATCTAGGTGAAATAATCCACATGGAGAAATTCAGACTAGAGGTCGGTCAAGTGAGTGTGAGTAAAAATTGCTACGGGAACAGCCACACACAGAATATTTGATGCACTTTAGATAAATCATTAGTATAAAACCAAAGATAGTGAGAAAACAGAGACTTCCCTTCACTGGAAGACGACGTCGCACTGTTTGTCACGCAAAAGTGAAATAGGAAGTCCACGAGCTTGCTGCTAAGCGACCTAGCAACACTTAGAACTGCCGAGACAAAGCGAGACAAATATGAAGGCCTGATGTCGTCGCCGACCCACAAATCCTCAACAGAAAGTGCCGATAGGAGGCACCGACGCCAGCCTAGAGGAAAATCACTGGAGAGCTTCCGGTGATACTAGGCACGAAGACGTAGAGAGTTCTGAGAGGGATGTCGCCAAAAACCAGATAAACCAGCACAGAAGGTGCCGAAAAGGGGAGCCCGGCAAATTTCCGGTGGCTTGAGGTCTTCCGGTGGCCAAAGACTGCCGATGGTGCTCACGGAATCAGAGTCGAGCTTCCGGTGAGTGATTTTATGGTTTGTTGGGCCGAGAATGATGATGGAATTGTGCGAAGGTGGCGGGGGTTACCTAGCCGGCGAGTTCTGTGCACGCAGTGAGTGTTTTTGGGTATGGGTTTCAAGGGTCACTCAGGTAGCATTTTGTAGGTCTCGTTTATGTCTTGTTTCGGTATAAGGAAGCTCTAAGCAGGTGCTCATTTTCGGTTCTTTGTTTTCGGAGAAGACAACTGGGTTGAGGAAGAGAGAAGAACGTCCGAGAACATTGTGCTCCCTTTACTGTCATCTCTACACCTTACAGCCAGCTCTGTTCTTTTTTTTTTTTTTTGGCTTCGATTTAGTTCAAGGTGTGGTTTTTATCTGGGTTGGATTGAAGGGGTTTATGAATGTGTTTGGGTTTAGAACTGTGGGTGAAATTGCGAAGAAAGGGGGGTCTGTGAGAGGAAGTTAAGCCGACACAGAGGATGCGAGGAACAAAGGATGAAAACGAGAACGATGAAGGCCTTAGGATTAGTTTATTGTTTGAGAAAACAGTAGTACCGGCTCTTGATACCAAATATGATGTGGGACGATAGAGAAATAACAAGAAAACAGAATGATAGTAGATAGAAAGAGAAGAAATCAGAAAGTTGAGAGGGGGGAAGAAAAGGCTGAGAAGAAGAAGAAACCAAGAATGAGTAAGAAAAAAAAGAAAGGGGTTGGGAAACAATGACTGCAACATGCGCATTCAATTCAATATTCATCATCATAGTCTATCCTCCAAGTCTGAATGCATGCCCTTAAATAGCAAAATAATAAACCCTAACTAAATCCTAGAAAATCTATGGGCTAAGGCCTAGACCCATTAAAACAAGCCCAAATCATAAACATAACAAAAAAACCAAACTAGGTACAAGCTCATTGGTACAAGCTAAAATAAACTAAATAAAACATAGATAAAATAATCCAAAAAAATTGGTTAAATAAGGGATGCCCTCATCAAAAGTCGACTCAGATTTAGTCAAGAAAAACGGACTAGTTTGGCTACCACATGAATTCTGATCAACACAAAGAGCAGATCCTTCTTAACTATCAACAGCTAATAAATGTTTTGCAAGCATTTTAGTCCAAAAAAATTCAGAACATTGAAGGAGAAGGAATGCATGATTATTAGATGAACTCTTATGAAATTCCATATGTTCGCAAATCATGGGCCTACTTGCATTCCATGAGCATGCAAGTTGGAAAAACAACCAATATTCTGAAATGAACAGGACCAAATGCATCTCCATACCTAGACCAGCAAGAGGCTCATCCAGTATCAATAAATCTGGGATTTCTACCTGAAGAATAGAGTAGCCAATAATTACGTTTCAATTCATGTCACACCTAAGGAGCTAGGTAAAAGGTTATCTCATGAAACTGCAAGGCTAAGGTGTCACTTGCATGTGTCATTATGTGTATTCACAAGCATGTGTGTTTGCGAGCGTTTATATCAATATCTAGGTACTTACTAGTTGAATTGCCAAGGCAAGCCGACGTTTATAGCCACCACTAAGGGTATGAGGATCTTTGTCCAAGGAGATCCCATTTAAACCTACCTGTCATCATCAAAGAGTTTACATGAGGACATTATGCATGCTACGATATAATTAACAAAGACTTAACAAATAATGAGCACAAAATATGTATGGGAGCAGCAACTAGGAGAAACTTTGTTGATACTCAGATTACACAATTACCCAATTAATTGCTCTTTGGAGTCTCAAAGCAAGATGTTCCTTGAATTGGAGGTCACCCCTTTGTCTTGGCCACCCAAATGTAACTTCATCAAGCACGTTATCTGCTATAAAGTACCTATCTTGCACAATGAATGCTCTTAAAAATTAAAGAACAAGAAGCCCAACAATGCCATAAGAAATTCGGGAGGAGTGCAACTTTTAGTCAATGCAACAAGAAACTCAAGAATTGCACCAGCAATAATGCATGCAATACTTTTTTGATAAGTAAATCGTGCATGTAAAACTAAAGTACCACCATGGAAAATCTACATTAGTTAAAAAATAAATAGGTTATAAATTAATTAAGTTTTGGATGGAATCTAATGATTTAATCTATTTGTCGTAATCATAAGCTTATAGCATTATAAGACCACACTTCGTTTTACCAAGCATTGAGTACAGCAAAAAGAAAATAACTTTTCCTCTCTCCATTTAATAATTAATACCTCTCAGGAAACTGAAAGACAATTCCAACTCTCTCAGGAAGTACAGGTTCAGGAGATTGATTTGGATTGCCATCATTCCCATATCTTTGAATACAAATGGATCCTGAAGTTGGTTTACTCAGCCCTGCAAGAAGCTGCAAGATGGAAATAAATGCAATTTACACAAGTCATTGCATAACAAAAGGGGGATGGGTTAATATAAATTGTTCAACTTATTTTTGACCGGCAGGTCATATAGATAGTTTAATTTGTCTTACGCAAACCACACTAGCACACGCTTGAAAAGTGGTATATACCTGCAACAGTGTAGTTTTTCCACTTCCACTTCGTCCAAATATTAAACCAAAGCTGCAGCAATTGAGTTGAACAAATTATCCCACAAATATGAGGTCTTACTTTGTCAGAAATTCAAAGTTACTAATCATGAATATGTTTCAATCGTTTCTTTTTATCGGTAACTAATAATTTTATTGATGATAAAACGTAGGTATAGTCAAGTACATAGAGCGTATACAAGGACGACACCTATAGTTGTTAAGACTGGTGATACAAGGAAGTCATGAATATTCATGCCCTTGAAGTCTATTTCAATTAGCCAATGAAATAAAGTCTTAAAGAAAAAAATTCCAAGCTCATCATTGAACGCTCACGATCTTCAAAGTTTCAGTCTTTTTTTAACATGGTATGTTGGCTAAAGAATCTGAGTAGGAGAAAGGGTCTCAAATTACCATGGCTCCAACCTTAAATAAACAGTTTGACCTAATTCAATGAGAAACCATCTGATTCTATGAGATGATCCATTTGGAATGATACCTTACCCTGGGAAGTCCTATATAGAGCCATTTGTAAGGAACATCCCAAACTTCCAACATTTTTGTTAATCTTATTCTGTTGAATCCTACACACAAAAAAGCAACGATAAATGTGTACCTTTTCTCTGGAAGGGAAAAACTAACTGCATTCAGAAGGTTGAGCTGGGTACCCGGGGGTCGATAGCTAACATCCCTAACCTTAAAAATAAAAAATTAAACTATTGTTTCAGTAACTTCCTGCACTTTTACTTCAAATTCAAATACTGGCAAACACGAAAGCGATATTTACTGCCAAAGCATGCAACTACATACTCAAAACCATTAAATCAGGTTTCCGCCATAAAGGTAAAAGCCTCTACCAGCAGAATGCAAGAAATATAAAAGGTTCTACCTGCTAAAGCAACGCCAGAGAAATTTTTTAGAATCTTTCGATTCAAAATATTAGGGAAAGTTCAACATTTATCACTTTCTCCATGTATTTTAATCGCTATTTCGACAGAAATGTTTGCCACGTACATTTAAAAAAAAAAAAACCATTGTAACGTTACTATTATCAAAACATTACTCTCTTTAACAAGCAGCAATTTCACGAGAACTATAATTCAGTAATTTAGTCAGTTGGACTGTACTTCCAACATAAACCCCATAATTACATACATTTCCACTGTCACTAACTTCGATGTGTTCAGAATTTGTGATGAAGACCTCAATCAGTAAATACAGAATAGTAAAATAAATATGATAGAAAATAAGAGGAAACTCACTTCAAAGCAGGAGAAATCACATGCAATTCTGGAAAACCGTTTTCTTCGGAAAATCAAACAACTGGAAGAGAAAATCAAAATTCGACGTCAATCAAATTTGCAGAGAATTTTTAATCATGTATAGAGAAAGTGAATCCAGCAAGTGTGAAGGCGAAAAGGTTGCCTGGGGGAGGAGGACTTGGGTGTGATCGGGATTGGTACCCTTTCGAGAGCTGTCAAGCCTCTGAGGGACATGAAATCGGTTACCGAGCTCGCCATCTCCTGCAGTGAAGGACTTTGGGCTTCAGAGGGGGCTTGAATCTCGGTCAGATTGGCGATATAATGAAGATTCGGGCTTTAATATAGGCCTCGTGCGTTGGGCTACTCTTTTCCTCTCAATAAAATAGACCTGGCCTGGTGGACAATATTATATATAATTATTTTTAAAAAAAGTTATTTGTTTTTTAAAATTTATATATATTAATATTTTTTCAAATCGACTGTATGCCGCTTTCAATTTTATGATTGCAATTATCATTTATCTTTTATAATATTTATATACCAAATAAATAGAAAGATATTTTAGTTATATTTTTTTTTTATAAATATAAAATGTAATGTGATGTTATACATTAAATTATAAAATCATTTTTATTATAAAAACAAATCTAATATATCTTGTTAAATTATATTAATTATAAATTTATGTTTATTTAATTTTCTATAATTGTAATATTTTTCATTATTTAATAATGTCAGCCATAAACTTTCAAAGTTTTCAACTGTTCCAAAAAAAAGTTCCAAAAAATTGGTTTCTCGCACTATTTTATTAAAATTTTCGGATGCTTTTCTGGTCACTCTTCTTGAAGTCATATAATAAGCATAATAATATTATATCTTTATATATATAAAGAGTCTATCTAACAGAATTTCTTATTTTACTTTTTATCGTTAAAGTCGGTTAATCTCTAATTTATTGTATGAATTATCTATGAAACGCTGTTTGTCATCCACTTTTGTTCAAGATACATCCTTTTGAAACGCCAATGATGCATTTAATAGCTGAATTTCTAGTACTCTGTTAAAACTTCGAAGTGTTTAAAATCAAATTTAATTTGTTTCTAATCCACTTACATGCATTAAGAACACAAATCGTTTCCAACCCTTTTTAATCATATTTATTATTTCAAACGCAAAAGATAAGTCTGTAACATATTCAATGTATTCACAGTCTATAATTCAATTTTGTCTAGATTAAATTAATAATTAAAAGAGAGAATAATTCTATATGACTTTTGATATAATCTGCATTAAGCCCATTAATTCTGGATTTAATATACATTCATATCCTAACAAATGAACGTAAAACATTCATGCAATTAAGCCTTATAAATTCACAATAATCCATTCCGTATGACTTTTGAATTAACATCATTAAGCCCATTAAGTATGGATTTAAAATGCATTCACATCCTGAACGTAACACATTCATGCAATTGAGCCTTGAAAGTATTAGCACATCCTCCACTACACGTACTACCTCTTTAGGTAATTTAGTCTTTCGATTGATTTAGTACCTCCTCCTTGATCTTTGTTCTTCAAACAGAAATATATATACCACTCTTGTTTTCCCTCTAATTTTATCGATTTCCTTGTAGTTGGAAGCTACTATGTTTTACTTGTGCTCAAGGTATTGATCGGTATTTAGAAGAAACAAAACTATTTTTTTGTTAAATTTTATCTTTTGTTTTGATTTATGACATGAACAAATTTCTTTTTCTCTATTATTTAATTTTATATTTTCTGATCTATTTGCGCTTTTCAAATAATTTTTTTTTTTTAGATTGTATTGATCTTGGTGCTATTGGAAGTTACTCGGATTTAGTTGGATTCAAGGTATTGATTTGTATTAAACTGTTTTGTTATTTCTTCAAATCAATTTTTTTAGTTTTATTTTCAACTTTTTTTTAACGAATACACAAATTCATATTATAATATAAAGTTTGATCCATTTGATTTTTATGTTGTTTTGTGATCATGATATATGTGGCAGGATTTTTTTTGTGAAATTCCTCATCAAAAACAAAATTCACTATTTTTTTTTTATATTGTATTGATCTTGGTATTGTTGGAAGCTATTCAGATTTAGTTGGGTGCAAGGTATTGATCTGTATTATATTATTTTGTTATTTCTTTAAACCTATTTTTTAAAGTTTTTTTTTTGTTTTTTCTTAATTAATCTTCTGTATCATAATAGATTTTATAACGAATAAAACCTATAGAAAATGAGAAATCAAAAAAACATTCTATAATACAAATGCTATATCATCATCGTAGAATCATGAAAATATTATATCTTGATCTAACTTTTTTTTAAAACTTCAATCAAAATTATCTCAAACAAGTTTGACAAAACTATGAGCTATGTTTATTTACGAAACTATTTTATTGTTTTTACTGATGCTATTTTTTTATAATATATAAAAGTATGTAATTATTTAACATCTACTTAATTATGAGTAGCTATCAAAATTTTGTTAGAAATTACATTTATTTATCCAAAAACATTACATTATTAATCTAAATTTAGTTTCTAATAAAAATAATATTAATTCTTAAAAATAATCACATAATTAAATTAAGCAAACATGTTTTACACGTTACGTTTATCTAGTACATTTATAAAATATGTAAATATTAGGTAATTATTTTAAAGTAAAATAGAGTTTGTTATTAAAAATTTCTTTTTTATATAAAATATGTATCTACTCACTTTTTTTAAAAAAATAATTATGAGATATTTACACGTTCTAGACTGAAAATATGAGATTATACCACTATTTTTGCTGGCTTTCTTTTGGAATCTGGATGTTATGTACCGAGTTCTGACTTCGACTCAATTCAAAGTTGAGATGAGATATTTTAAGATGGATTTTAAAAGTTAAATAAAATATTATTATTATTATTTTAAAATTTAAAAAGTTAAATTGAGATTTAAAAAAATTATATTGAAATTTATATTTTATATAAAAATTTAAAAAAATATAATATTTGAAATGAAATAAATTATGATAAGATGAATTTACAATCTAAATCGGGCCTTCGACAATCAAGCCCACCATGAACTTGCCTCCGAGAAAGTTCTGTGCATTCTCCGCACGTTTTTAGATCAGTCAGACCCTTTGACCCCACCCTCTTTGACCCCACCCTCGAGCACATTTATGGGCTTTACATGTTGCCAAATAGTTCGAAGGTTCGTACCCCTTTCCCTTTATGGTAGTAGTAGACTAGCAGTACAAAATCAACCAACGTACGTCTCGTGTTTGAATAAATTTCCATGTTGGGTTAAGGCCCCGTTTGGATTCGGAAGTGGGTTGAGCTCATCTCAACTCACTTCCATTTCATCATTACATTTTTATAACTTTTTATATAAAATACAAATTCCTATACACTTTTTTCAAATCCCAATACACATTTTTCAAATTCCAACACACTTTTTTCAAATCCCAAAATAATAATAATATTAAAAAAATAAATTAAACTCATCTCAACTCATCTCATATCCGAATCCAAGCGAGGCCAGGTTTCTGGGTCTTCAAAACTCTGTCTTTTAGTTCTTCACAAGAGAAAAGCACTTGCAATGTATAAGTGCTAGAGCACCCCTTGATGTGAGACTGTTGAGTGTGACTTCAATATAATATAGTTGAAACAATTCGTGATTTCGTTCGACTCTTATTTAATATTTTAAATACCATATAGGTGAACGTATCAATCAAGTCACTAGAACGTAATATTTTAAAATAATTTATATAAAAATAAATTATATATATACACACATAAATTATAACTTGAGACGGAGTCGCTATGAGGGTGACTACCAACTCTTTGCAAAAAAAAAAAATACACACATAAATTATAAAAAAATAAAATTACTAATCATTTTATGATTTATACAAACAAAATATACATTTTATATATATAAAAAGGAAAAAAATATTACAAATTTATATAAAAAAATTACTTAAAAAAAAAGAATCCCGAAATTCGGTATCGGCTGAAATTCGGTATTTCGACTGGTACCGACCGAAATGGCCGAAACTTTGACCGAAACGAAACATGTATTTTTCTATATCGGTCAACCGGCCCGTACAGCATATTTCAACCATACCGGCCGGTACAAAATGGGATTAAAAACTATGTTTTCGCTCAACTTCCAGCTCGAGCGAGATGCAAACTTTAGAAATCGCTTGAGCAAGATGTCGTTTTTTAGGATTACGCGCTGTTTGCACTATAAATACATGTTCTATCATTGTAATTAGTGAGTGAGATACTTTTGAGAGCAGCCATACACTTTGTGAGAGAGAGATTCATCTTGTTAACAATCCTGAGAGTGCACTGGATGTATTGGGATTTAGGAATTGTGAGGATTTGTGAAAGATCTCTTTGTACTCCATCTTTATGATAGTAAATTCATTCTGACCGACTCCAACAATAGACGTAGGCTCACATTGAGCCGAGCCACATAAATACTATATTCTTTACGTGATTGTTTAAATTTTCTTTTGTGCTTTTCTTTCCATTACAATACTTTAAATTTACTATTCGTAAGGCTTATTCCCAACCGAGACAACCAAGGAAAATACTAGAATTATGACATGGAATTGTTCAGTTGTTGAATTCACTAGTGCTGGTATTTAGATTTGTAACAAACAGAGGTGGACAGTAGTGTTGTTATATGTCACAGAAAAAAAAGGGCAGAAAGAAGAATTCTCTGTTCAAAGAAAGCGAAGATAAATTTTATACATGGTTTTCTGTCAAAGGCTGTTGGGCGAAAAATGCAGGACAATTAGTCCTGAGATGTGTTCTTGACCTCGATAAAAAAAAAAAAAAAAATGGCGCTGAAGAGGGATTTATCCAGGTGCTGCTACATATGGTTCATATTTTGCAGGACTGCAGCGGTTAGAGTGTGAGTAAACCATGTCGACATCAAGGTTTGTTATTGTAAGGATGATCCCTGACATGGACTTTATGAAGTACCTTGAAGCTATGGGGTTTCTGGTTGATTCCTTTTACATTTAGTTTGCGACAGCACCTATGCTTGAAAATGTTAATGTCCTCATTCCAAATTAATTTTCTCTATAAGCTGAATGCGAATGAGAGCAAAGAAAAAAAAAACTTTATGGCTTATGCAACAATAGCATGCAGTAATTAATTGGCTGTCAAGATGTCCCAATATTTGCTATAAGCATCCTATTGAAAATTAACCAGAAAGCATCACGTACATAGAGCTTTGCAGTCAGATGTTGCAGGCCTTCAATTTTTGAGACAAACATTAAGATTACCTTGTGCTTGAAGAGAACACTGATTTTGTCCAAGCTACTCATCACTTGGATTCTTCAAGTTATGACTCTTGTCTCTTGACCATGCCAGACTTTTGGCTTGTCCCAATCATGTTGCTTGTATGCAGCATACTGGGTTTGGTTCAGATATTATCTGTTGGGAGAGATGGATCATGATAATGACTAATGAGTGATAGAATTGGTAATGAATGCAGGCATATTAAGGAGCTCTAGCCTCAAATCATACCTGAGGGGAAATAAGGTCAATTATGCGGTTTAGCCTTTGCCAGGTGCTCATGATAGGAGTCAATTTATAAATTGCTACACGGATGAGGAAGGGGAACAAGGAGGGTGGTTGTGGTGGCAAGAAAAATTGTGATTATCTTTGATCCTGCAGTGTATGACTTTTGATGAGCTGAAATCCAAAAAAGACCACTCTGTTTCTCAAAAGCTAATAGTATGTTGATTTGAGCTGAAAATGTCTGTTACCATGAAAGAGCTTAAAAGGTTATTCATGGGCTCTTCTTACTGCAAGGAACTTAAAAACTTCCAACAGGAAATTCATCGCATGAGACTTGGAGTTGAGACTAGAAAAAGAATAAAGCATCAGGACTTGGTCATTTTTCTGATTTTTTTTTTTTTTTCCTCTGTTGTATATTTTGACAACTTTAATTTTTATTGTGGATATCGACATTATGGTTATTGTCAGGCAACACTATGGAGATGGGAAGATACCAAATTAGAATTCATGCAATAGCGCGTGGCTTACACATTCAAGACTATCCAGTCTCCATGGGGAAAGAAGGGGCAGAAAAGTAGGTCTAGATAACTCCAAAGGTGATGGAGCCCAATCTCTTGCAAGGCTAAGGCCTTTTTATATGGGATTCTCATCTCTGGTAATGAATGTCATACCTAACAGAAAGTGAGGATGGACCCCATTATTTGATAAGATTTGTTGAGCAGAGACAATTTTGATGGTCGCCTGAAAGTGTTGCTTAGGTAGTTTGATAATATCTACAATGTCTTTTGTTCTTTTTGTTGACATCTGTGAATAAGCTGTTGCTCTTTTGATCTGTGCAAGAAGAATAAGTGCACCTAATTGTGGGTTACCCTGAAAGAAACTGTATGTGGTGACAGGTGCTACTTGATACTGGATTCCTCTTTGTTATGAAAATTGTCAAAATGAAAGTGAAATTGGTGCATGAAGTCTCTACATGGGGAGAAGTTTTACCCAGGTAATAATTAGAGGTTGATGTCTGGTACTTTCTCACGAGGCAAAATTAAGCATTATTGTCTAAAATTAAATTTTAAAAAGTATATTTTTACACACATATTAAAAAAAATTAGTCATATTTGATTAAAAAAAAAAAAAAAGGAGAAGTTTGTAGAAAAAGGGGATAAAAGTATTTTTTATTTTTAAAAGTTAATAATAAAACTAAAAATTTTGCTAAATTTGGTCAATGTTAGACAAAATTTTAGCTTTACCATTCACAAAAATATTTTTATTCCATTTTTTTCACTTTTATCTTCTTCTTTTTAATTAAATATGATCAAGATTTTTTGTAAATATACAAATTTGTATTTTTTAAAAGATAACTTTAAACAATTTAATAAGAGTGCTCTTAAATAACATATGGAAACTCTTGATCTGATCCTTGAAAATGCTTGAAAAACATATTCTGCAGTTCCTTCTGATTAGAAGCACTAGAAAATAAATATGAATATTTTTCAGTGGTCCATGAACTCATGAGGAGGGATCATTTTCAAACTGTCAGATCAGTTGCGAGGAACTTTCACTGATGGGTACCCACATGCTTCAAATCCTCCGCATAAAATTTCAATATGATTGTTAATGGAATATCTGTATGCCACTGAGTGTTGAACTTTCAACTATGTTTCTTGTAGTCATAATTTTGTGGACCCGTTAGTCAATTCAAATGATAAAACATGATACGTCAATTTTGAGAAACAAAAAAACTAAAAAAACAAAAAATATATTTTTTTTTTATGGGTGAATGAGATTTTTCAAATGTATTCATGAAACATTACAAGCAGCCACAAATATGTGCTTTTATTGTGTTACCAGGTCAATCAACCTGTAACTTGCAAAACCTACATGCATCAAATTGCAAAGCAAACACTAACAAAAAAAAAAAGGATCAATAGTCTTCACATGCTGTCTGTCCAGTGGTTACTGGCCACCCAAGATCGCCTCCATTAGACTAAAGTTTTTTCTACATGCATGTTGGAAAATTCTAAACCAATTCATGTATGTTTACAGGTTTGAGATTAACACACATGAATCATATTCACAAAGTTTCATCCTTCTAGAGACACCGTAAAACGTCACGGATTATGTGGCAAGTCGCCGTTCAACAATTGCTGGTGCTCTCGTTGGATTCAAGACTAATGCAAACAGAATCGATTGGTTCTATTCAACAATGAAAATTATTCCTTAGGATACATGATGTTGATGTCTAAATAGAACAAACTTATCTTAAGTTCCATAAGAAGGCCGGCAGCCATATGTACACGACTACATAGGTTGAATAGGCAAATCAGAATATATATATATATATATATATATGTTCATGTTTATGTTTAATTTCACCATTTTTTTTATTGAATTTGCCTCCTTATATTCTCCTCTCTTATTCAGTAGAAAATATTTATTCTATTTTCATATATGTCTAAACTTTTCGAGTACAAACTACTCCTTATACGGCCGATAGATTAGGCCTGTCCAATTTCCGAGCTAGCTAGTATGGTTGCAGAGAAATTAATTTAATATATTTATAATTAAGCCTGCTCGATATATATATATATATATATATCTTGACCCTTGACCCTTGAATCGAAATTTGGAATGAAGCTTGTAATTTTATTAACTAAGCTCGTATTTTTTTGTCTAGGTATGAATTACATAATGATATGTCTTAATTATAATAAAGGACAAGGATATTATAATATTATTTTTAATATACATATATATATATATTATAGAGATGATAAGATTATCAATAAGAACCCCCCCCCCCTTCCCCTTTTTGTTTTTGACATAAGGAGGATTTAAACTAATTACTAGGGAAATAAAGCATTATACTTTTACAAAAATGGATATGCATTTTGGGACATCTTCAAAAGGAAGAATTATGACCATATATATCTATATATCTATATATAAGTTATGATGTTCCAAGAAAAAGAAACAATGTGCTAATTAGATTCATGATGAGATAACCGGCATATGTTTTAGGTAGAAATAAGAAACAAATCACACATAAAAATCCTTTTTTACACTTGACGCTTACAGAATTTGTTTCATCTCTCTTGATTTTAATCTCTAATTTCGAACTCTAATCTCTCTTACAATTTGAACTATCTTACTTGTATTTGCCTTCAAGACCACTCCCATTGCTGCACTTGAGGCGTCGTCACGTCGACTTTTGAATATTAAAAATCTTTCACTCTTTCACGTCTTTTATATTAATTTATTTTTTCAGTTTTTGTTTTATAAGTATTTGTGTTAAAGAATAGCCACATCAAGCATCACTGTAAATACTGTACTATTACACTATATTGAGGTTGAGTGACGAGATCGGAGGCAGTTCTGAAGTGCTTTTTTTTTTTTTTTCACTTTCACATTACGTAAAGTTCTGAAGCATTTTCATTGTTCACATTACTATTATTTCACGTTACTGTACGTACTGTTAGACTGTAAGTCTGTAAACACTACATAGTTTTTGAGGGTTTTTTTTTTTTTAACTGTATGAAGTTTTGAAGCACGTTATATCTTCTTCTGGTAAACGCTGATAACTTGCAAATTACATAGGCCATGGGTCATGTATTTATTAAATTTTTTTTTCAAAGTTTGTTCGTTTGTTTTTTTCAATTTCCCTAATAAAATAAAATAAAATAATATGTTATTTTATTAAGTAGATTAACAGTTTTATATAAAAGTAGAGCTCATTTGTTATATTAAAATGAAGTCCATTTACTAAATTAGGTTCAATTATTTTATGTTAATATCTATTTTATTCTAGAATATTTATAAGCATAGAATAATTTATATAGTAGACGTACATTGTTCTTTTTTACTATAAAATATATCTAATAAAAAATATGCATCTGGATATGAAAAACTTTTAAAAAAGAAAGAATGGAAAAATTGATTGAATCCCAAAAAGGATCTTTAAATAAATTTGTTACTAGTAATAAACAAAATATAACAAAAATTTTAAGTGAAACATCTATAGATGATCGAGAAATATGCCAAAAAGAACCAAAAAATAACAATATAAATCAAGAAACACAACAAAAAAAAAATACAGGGATAATGACACCATCCAACAAAAAGAATCTGAGGATAGTGCTCAAGAATGTGCTATTACAGTTCTTGCTGAAGAATTTGTGAACAGCGTAGAAGAAAATAAAAATATCGAAGATATGTCTGATTCTATTCCTTTAAATATTTATGACCATACTCAATGGAAACATATTAATATAAAATTAAAATATTTATTAGTAGAAAAAAAGTCCAATTAGATATAATGATATAAATTTTCCTAAGGATGAAAACTCTAGACATTTTTCTGCTACATATTATATACAAAACTTGTCAAATAGGGAGAAACATGATAGACAATGGCTAGTCTATTCAAAAGATTGAATAGAGTATTTTGCTTTTGTTGTAAGTTGTTTAATTCAAAGTCTAATATAAGTTAACTAGCTAATGAAAGAATAGACGATAAACAAATCTTAGAGTTAAAGTTTAAAAAACATGAAACAATCAGTAAACATATTACTAACATGGTTGCTTGGCTTGATTTAAAAATGAGATTATTAAAAAATAAAACAATTGACAAAAAAGTCCACGAACAAATTAACAAAGAAAAAGATCGTTGGAAAAAAATATTATTGAAAATTATTGTTGTAGTAAAAATTCTTGGTAAAAATAATTTACCATATCGAGAACAAAATAAAAAGATCTATCAAGAAAATAATGGAGATTTTTTAAGTTTAATTGCAATTATTTCTGAGTTTAATCCAGTAATGCAAGAACACATTCGATGTATTCAAGATTATAAAATTCATAATCATTATCTTGGGCATAATATACAAAATGAATTAATACACTTGCTAGAAACTGAAATTAAAAATCATATTATTAGAAAAACTAAAGAAGCAAAATATTTTTCAATTATACTTGATTGTATTCCAAATGTAAGTCATCAAGAACAAATGTCTCTTGTACTAAGATGTGTTAATATTTCAACAAACCCAATAAAAATAGAAGAATATTTTTTAGAACTTATAAAAGTAGATGATATTAGTGAAAAAGACATTTTCAATGAATTATTAGATGCAATAACAAATCTTGAACTTGATATAAATAATGTTCGAGGACAAGGTTATGATAATGGGTCTAATATGAAAGACAAAGAGCAAGGGGTGCAAAAAAGATTGTTTGATATAAACCCCAAATCATTTTATTCACTATGTGATTGTCATAATCTTAATCTTGTTATATGTGACATGACTAATTCTTATCTTAAAGCTATTTCATTTTTTGGAATAGTCCAACGTATTTATTATTTATTTTCTTCATCAACAAAGCGACAAAAATTTTTACAAGATAACGTGCCAATTCTAGCTCTTAAACCACTCTCACAAACACGTTGGAAAAGTCGAATTGAAAGTATCAAAGCAATACAATTTCAAACCCCACAAATAAAAGAAGTTTTATTGCAACTAGCAAAAACACCTAAAAATTCTAAAACAAAAAGTGAAGTTGATTGTTTGGTAGCATATGAAATTGAGAACTTTGAATTCATATTAGGCATGATTATATGATATGATATATTATTTACAGTTAATATTGTAAGTAAAATTATGCAATCTAGAGATATGCATATAGATGTTGCCATTGATAAATTAAAATGTCTTATTTCTTTTTTTCAAAATTATAAAGAAAATGAATTTAAATTTGTCATAACTTCATCAAAAGAGATTGCAATTAGTATGGAAATAAAACCTGTATTTAGAGAAAAGCAAATAATTCATAAAAAAAAAATAGGTTGATGAAAATGTCAACAAAGAAACATCACAATCTGCTGAAGAATCTTTTAGAATTAATTATTTCTTATTTATAATAGATTAAGAAATTTCTTCAATTCAACATAAGTTTGAACAATTTCAAATATATGAAAATATTTTTAGTTTTTTATTTAATTTCAAAAAACTGAAATTATTTGACGATGATAGTTTGAAAAAAAAAATGTCCTAGTCTTGAAAGCTTTTTGAAAAATGATATTAATGATTTAGATTTATTTTCTAGACTAAAAGTTTTAAAAGAATTTTTATCAATAGAAGAAAATACTCCAATTGATATATTAAATTATATAAAAAAAACTTGATTCTTTTTCAAATGCATTTTTTTCAAAAAGAATATTATTGACAATATCTATTACGTTGCTTCTGCATAAAGAAATTTTTCAAAAATAAAATTAATAAAACTTATCTAAGATCAATAATGTCCCAAGAAAGATTAAATTGATAAGTCATATTATCAATTGAGAAGAAAATATTAAAAAAACTTGAATATAAAAATTTGATTAATAATTTTGTATCTCAAAAAGTAAAAAGAATAATTTTTAAATAAAAATAATGAGATATAACTTAATTTAATTTAATATAAATAAAAAATTCCATTTTAACTTCTCGCCTTTTATCTTAAAATATTTTGAGCCGACCCTGGGTCATATTAATCCAATAGAACTCAAAGTCTCAAATCCTCACAAACTCTTGATCTGATGTTACAGGCTAAAGAATTTAAGGAATTAAATTTGTGTGTACGTGCGCGTGCACATGTAGATATATATTGATTGGTACCAGTCGACTAGAATAGACAAATACTTGCAATCAGAGACGTGGAATAATCAACGCCAGCTGAGTGGGGGTTTTTTCCTATGTGACGTAGGATTGGTGAAATTTTTGACAAATGCATGGAAGGTGGAAAATAACTTTGAAGATGAGAGTGACTGGAGAAAGGATTTTAACAGAGATTTATAGAGAGAGAGAGAGATTCTTTGGCTACCAACATGTGACTATTTGACCTTTGAAAAAGTTCTTTAAAATTGATAAATGAGAAATACTTTAATCTTAAATTAATTATATAAAACTATTAAATTTATAAATTAACGTGATTTTATATAATTTATTAAATTATAAAATTATTTTTGTTGTAAAATAAATCTAACGGATTACATAAAACAACATCAATTTGAGAAATTATTTCTATGTAATTTTTGTGTGACTATAATAGCCTTAATAAATTTGATAAAGGTTATAATAAACTTAGAAAAATTTGAAACTAAAAATAAAATGGGATCTTTAACAAACGGGATAAAAAAACATTATTATATTTTGATACAAGGCATTATATTATTATTTCGAAACAAGAAAGGATTATGTAAAATTACTTCTTATGTTATCACGTGGAAGGCTTAAAACACCCTCCTAGAATTCCTTATTTAATTCATTTGTTTATATTCTCCACTTTCTTATCTTATGTTGAGTATCTAGTTGAATTTGATTATATTTGAATACAAAACTATGACATTTTAATATGACAATAACCCTCAAATCTAATTCGCTACAAAAAAAATTATTTATTTGCTATTAGTTATTTTTAACAAAATAATTATTTCTAACTAAAATGAGTTGCAAATAGTATTTTCGTTAGAAATGATTAATCTCTAAAGCCCAATTCTCTTGGATTGAAAAATAAAGATTAAATTAAAGTTAAGTAGTCTTCTTTACAATATACATAGGCGGTACAAGGAATCACTGAACTCTAATCGAAAAATAAAAAAAGTAAAAGACTTTTTATAATTTTTTTGATTATACACAATTATATAAAAAATTATATAATTATATAAATATAATTGAATTTCTATCCTCATCTATAATACAATCTTTTATATAATTGAATTTATATCCTCATATATAATACGCTTCCATTGAATTGTTCATTGTTAAAGGACAATTTTAACCAATGTAACTTAAATTTTAATTTTTGACCATTCCATTTATATAACCAATGACTATTTTTTATTATATAATAATAAAATAATATAATAATAATTTAATTAACTATTCACATCAAATTTTCATATTAGATTGTTCATTTATGAAGATATATAATAATGAGTAATTAATAATTAAAAAAATATTATTTATAATTATTAATTTATTTTATTTTATCATGTTTTACCATTCTACTTATTATATATTAATTAATAATCACATTTTAATTAAATTATGAGTTAAAAATTTTATTAATAATCATATTCTATTTAAATTAAATAATTATTAAAAGCTTGGCAAGAGAGAAAAATTAATAAAAAATTAATTAGTAATTATATTATATTTAATAATAAATAAAATAAAAAAATTAGTAAAATAAGAATTTAGTTATCAACTTTGAGTCTCTAATTTTAAAATCTTTTTAGCATTACTATTTATTTAAAGTCATCCAATAAATATCTTCTAGTACAAGTATGAAGCAAATACTCTATTCATGATCAGCGATAGGAAGCTGCCCCGAGAGAGAGGGGGCTGCGCGGATATTTCCAACTTTTTCTTCTATGTTTTCTTCAAGATTCAAACCCACGTGCTCTCCGACGGCCCCACGACTTTCTTCGTTCCACAAACTTTATAAGGCCACGTGTGATTAAATGACTAAAGTATAAATTAATAAAATATGAAGCATTCAACATCTTTGGGCACGTTGATCAGTACAAAACATACGAATCGTATCCAGGCCAATACAAATTTAAATTTAAATTTATATGCCGGCACAAACACGCGCGCCCTCCCCTTCATTCACGTTAAATATAAGAGAGACGTTAGGGATCGGTTCGGCTGTCTCAGCGACTAAAGCAGCCTAATGTTAAGTGGACTGCTTGATGATGAAAAATATATTAAAATAAAATAAAAAATGAAGATTAAATAAAAAAATAAAGATTAAATATATACTAAAAAAATAAAATGAACAAAACATAATAAAAAACACAATAAAAAACACAATAAAAAAATAAAAACATAATAAAAAATATAATAAAAAAATAAAATGAAGATGAATTTAAGGGAATTCGACCATGGAACGAACGGAGCCGCCGCCGGTGGCAGTGGCGGGGGCTGCTCACTTTGAGGGGGGCAGACGGTCTCCCCTAGGAATTTCCTAAATATAATACAAACGTATACATATGCGTGTTTATGACGATTTATTTATAATAAAAATAGATTCAATCAATTGATAAAAAATAATTATTTTTATAAAAAATAACTGACGTCAAATAAATAATTTTTTTTTTTTTTTAATAATCTGACATGGATGTATGTATATATTATATATTTGTGTGTTTATGATTATAATAAGCGTTATATATGTTGCACTACTGCATGCATCCAGCACCCCTCAAGTTATAACTAGTTTAGTATTTTTCTTTCATTTAAGTTCGTAATTATATATAATCTCGAGGATTTCTAAAATTCCAAAACATGCACGTAGCTGTCGTAGGTCATTCTAGAATCTACACATACTAGAAAGTAGATACGTATGCAGGCCCGGCTCCGACCTTAGGTAAGTTAGATAATTGTTTAAGACTTCTAGTGATAAATGGCCTCAAAAATATTCTAAAGTAATTTTTTCTTTTAAAAATTTAATTAAAAAGAGTAATTAATTCAATAAGAAAATATAAGTATTAAATAGATAAAATATATATCCTTATTAGTTTTAAAAATATTCCATATATTAATTATTCCAAGTACTCTATTTATAAGAACACATTTTTCTTTTATTATTATTAGTTTAATATATAAAGTGAGAATTATAAATAACAAAATTTAATTTTTGAGTGTTAATAAAAATTTGTTGTATGATCCTTTGAAAAGACAAACACCTTTTTTTATAAAATTTTATTAATGATAATTATTGTAATTGTTTATAGGTCTCTTTGAGATAAGAATTCCTCAGAATATCTAAAATGATAGTGAATGAGTTTTAGTCAAGATGTTTTATTAAGTTTTGAGTGAGAAAAAAAATTAAATTTGAAAATATTTGAGAACACATAAAAATAGTGTTATTGAATAACTCTTAAAACTCAAGAACATGTCTTATAAAATTAGGTTTGATAAAATCTTCTCTAAATTATTTTTTTTTAATAAAGATTAAGTCGATTATTAGTTGAAAATGTAGTATAAATCTTAATTAGTAATTTTACTTGATAGACATTATTTTTAAATAATAATGTAATATAAAAATTAAAATTAATTAATTTGATTTTACTTTAATTAAAAAAAGCTTAATCAAAATTTTGGTGTTAGGCCTCCTAAGTTATTGAACAATGTCTGAAGCAGTACTAGAGCCAATATATATTTCCAGCTTGCGACTTGTCATCCTTAGTATTTTTCTCGAAGAATCTTTTGTCCTGATCTCTCCAATTAGTCCTTAATTAAATTAATGCTCCCCGTTAACGAGGATATATACTGCAAAGCTTTGATCGTGATCTTTGCACTAGATAGCAAGTTTATGCTTAATTAGTGCTCTATCAGTGGGCCGGTCTTCATCACAAATTTATAGAGTATTATATGCCACATTAATATATAATAGAAATAATTTACAATATCCATCTTTTGGAGTTTGAATGTGAAAAAACCAGACCACAGTTAAGAAAAGTGGTAATGGGAAGAATAGTATAAAGACACAGAATCTGCCACATTGATATCGTCATTCGAAAATACTTGGGAGATAAAATTATTAAGAAGATATTAAGACCGTCCGGTTTAGATAATGGAATGAGATAAAATGAGAATTAAAAATTGATTAAAAAATTATTAAAAAATTATTTTTTAATATTATAATTATTTAAAATTTAAAAATTTAAAAACGTTACATTATTTTTTATATTTTATATAAAAATTTAAAAAAAAATGAGATATCCAAATAAAATCTTAGAATTTTTTAAAATGCAGCAAACCCAATATTGGTCATGCCCCTCGTAGCTGTATCATGTCAACGACGTATCACGTTGTGCCATTTGTTCATGAAGAAGCTCAATTTTTTGTCCTTTTTGTTCTTTAATTTGGGCAAAGATTATGCACGGAAGTCAGAACTTTCTCGCAGTTTAATTCGGGTCTAGAAGTGTAAGAGAATTCTGCGTATTATTTCCATACAATTACATGCATGTATGTCTCACTAATTTTGAGTGATTTCTCATTCCATCGGCCTTGCAGGTAGGGCTATACAAATTTTTCGACCTCCGATTTTCAGTTGACTTTTGCTTCATTTATGATTTTGATTAGAGTCAGAAATTGAAAGTTGGAATCGAAACAATTTTGATTTCAAAGTTGGAATTTAAAGTCAGAACCGAAACCAATGAGAGTTCCAACTTCTAACTCTATTTTTGTATCTATTTTTTTTTTATTAAAAAAAATTAAAACGACGTAATTCTAATTAAATAAAAATGACGCGGTTTAGTTTGGCATGCATCTACTCTTCTAAGTCTTCTTCCCCTTCCTCTATTTTCTTCTTTCTTCTTTTTCTCTCTCGACTAGTGACTAGTACCTCTCTGAATCTCCCTTCTCCAAACACCGTCGTCAATTGCCTCCTCCTCGTCTCCACCAAGTTTTTCTGTGCTCATAGCTTCGCCTTTTTTGCCGTCGTTGTTTGTGTTCCTGTTGCCGCCATCATCTGATTTTCTCCATTTTACTATTTAGTAATGATCGAAATTTTAGGATTTTAAAATTAGGAATTTTAATTTGATTTTAAGTTTCATTTCTGGTTATTGATCGAAAATTGGAATTATTGGATTGTGTTGATTGAGAAATCTAGCTTGTATTTGTGATTTCTAGGGTTTTAAAATTGTGAATTTTAATTTATGATTTTAAATTTTATTTTTGATTATTGATTGGGAATTGGAATTATTGGATTGTGTTGAATCGTTAATTGAGATGACTGGCTGCTCTATTGTGTTGGATTTCATGTTTTATTTTAGTATAACTGTGTGTGCAAGATGTTTGTTGAAATGTCATTTTTAGTTTGAGAAATTTAGGTGTTCGCGTCCCACTATCCAAATACTTAGAATTGCATCATTTAGTTATGATAATTAAAATATATTTCCAAATGGAAAAAAAAAAAACACAATTCAAATCCAGTAATAAGAAAATAAAGAGCATACAGTTCTCTAATTTGCAATGATTTGATTGGGATAGGAATAATATAAGTTTTTCTTGTCATTCACATATATCAAATAATGCTAATAAACTGAAAAATAGAATGCAATACTGATAACCAAAATGAGTGAGGAAACACAATTAATTACTTCATTAATCCAATAAACAATCAATAAAATTAAAGGCCATGAAATTACATCAAGAGTTTGCATGTTTGGGAAGTAATACTGCTGGAGGCCAAGAATGCCAATAATTACAGAGTATTGTTCATAATCATAAGGTCCCTATATATATGCCTATTTACATAAGTACTACATATTTATGATTTCAAGCTGCTAAGAGAAGGTCCAATGGCACTCATGAAACTTACATAAAAAGAATTTATGATTAAATTACTTGAGTGGGTTTAAGGCCAAAGTGATTAGAAGAAGGTTGAAAAAGTGAAAAATTAATGCACGCATGGCAGTTAAAGAACTCAATTACTTTATTTAAACAGGAAAGAGGGAAGGATATATAACTTGTTGATAATGATACCTGAAGGCTGAGAAAATGCCTAAAAGTTATCACCAAAATATAGACATTGGTATGAAAGAGGGAGAGATTCTTACGCTTATAAATAAAAACTTCTATACTATTAGATTCCTTTGTTTATGTTACTTCATGTAATGTGCTGCAGTTTTGTATTAAGGAAAGCACACAAGTATAAATTAAATTGGTTTCTTGTTTTGGGAATATCATTAATTGATCAAAGAGGTGAATCGTAGAGATTGAATAAATGAAAAATCAAAATGGGAAAGGAAATAATAGTAAATGGTGCTGGTTTAGAAAAAAACTTGAGGACTAATGAAGAAGAAGATTATTCAGATGACTGAAAATATCTATTTTGCTATAGACTTCCACACTACCCCATAGGAGAAGGTACAAATCACCATTTGAAGAAGTATTCAAGCTACTTTGCTTAAACCAACTACAATGCTAATCTTGAAATATTAACTTATTAACTAAACACAATATATACATATATATATATATATATGAAAATGTGGGAGAAAAGTAACACAAATGGCTGCTTTAGCCTTTTAGGTATCTATAACAAGGCATGGCCAATTAGCCATATATGTAGCTTTAGCCTTGGGCTTGTTGGATTGGTATTAAGAGGAGGTAATTAAAATTTAAAGATGCAGGAGGCAAGATGTATTTCGGTTTATCAATATTATTATTGTGTATTTCAATTTGAGAAATGATAGATGCAGTCATGGAGTTGTAAGCGGCATGCAGTCGCTTTAGAAAAAAGTGAATATATATGGGACCCACGTGAAAAAGTTAATTTTTTTTCTAAAGCGACTGCACGCTGTTTGCAACTCCACGACTATATGTAGCATTACCCTTTCAATTTATACTCCATGAGGCATGATGTACGGAGACCAAGTTTCAATTAAGTTTTGTTTATTATGTTTTTTACCAACAATTCGTTATCTTTTGTACTTTACTAACATTTTTCCTTTTATTTTATTTGAATTTCAGACTTCATCACAGATGGATTCATCACCTAGTGTCAGTGGGACTCCGACTCCACATAAGACTCTGGATGCCAAGACTCGGAGTTGGAGTCGGCTACCCAGCTCTTCTCGAGCACAAACCTCATGTGCTACTAGTGGATTTTCACTTCCAGTCGACATGAAATTGGAAATAGAAGATTCTGATTAGTTTATGGAGTAGGAGAAGATGGGTCTTGGAGACGATCTGATTCATGATCTGAATGTATCAGTACACTCTTCAATTGCGAGTCCACCCCATTCATGATCAAATAAAAAAAAATCGTGGACATGAAAACATTTCACGAAGGTTGAGGGTGGAAATCCCCAGTAACCATGGGCTGAGTGGAACTATTGTAGCACTCGAGTTAGGTGTCATTCAAAAAGGTAAGGTAGTGTTTGCCTGTCATTACCACTGAACGGTTGCCACGGTACCAAATAGCAAAATGGATGGAGTCAAGAGGTTAGTGTCAGACTAATCTCATATGTATGCTACTTGATTTGTTCATTTAGTCCCATTTAATTTTCACTCAAAACCAATGTTGATAATAAATTATTAAACGCAACCGCAAGTTAGTCTCAAACTAATATATTTCCTACAAGACTTCTATAGCCATTGATGAGACAAGAACACAGACGAGAAACCTGGTGGTCCTTCAATACAGTGAAATTATGTACCTTGAGGCGCTTGCAAAAATGGTTATAGAGGATGAGCTGTTTTTTACCACTGTTGACAAGAGAGGGTTCCGGAAGTTTATAAAGCTGCTTGAGTCAAGATTTCCACTGCCATTCCGTTATATAGTGATGCACGACTATATGAAGAGGCATCTGAGAGAGAAGGCAGAGATGAAGAAGATGTTTATGACCACTGGCTAGAAAGTGTCCTTTACGACCAACACATGGACGTATAGAATACGTCGTATATGTATATCACAACACTCTATGTTGACAAAGAGTGGAACCTTAAAAAGATGATTATTGGGTTTAAAGAAATTATCAATCATAAGGGTGCATCGATATGGGCGGAGATGGATGATTGTTTGATAGATTGGGGCATCCAAGAAATGTTATGCATTACAATTGACAATGCCGGTGCCAATAAGACCGCTATTGAATGGTTTATGCGGAATATGAGAGTGAGATACGATGTGATTAAAAATCACCAGTATATCCACATTCAATGCACTACTCACATAATCGACCTTATTGTAGGTGAGCCTTTTTGTTTTGATCTTGTATTTTATATTTAAAAACTCTTATGATTAAAGTCTTCAAAAATTAGAATATTTTTTTATATTGTTATGATAATTTGGTGTTTTTCAATGATCAAACAGGTGAGAGGTTGAAAGATGTGGATGACATCAAGAAAGTTTGCAACATTGTGCAGCATGCGAGGACTTCTCTCCAAAAGCTGCAGAAGTTCAAGGCAATAGTAGATCAAGTTGGGGTTGAGTCTTCAAAAATGTTGTGTCTGAATGTTCCCACTTGATGGAACTCTACATATTTGATGTTGGATATACACAGAAGTACTAGAGGACATTTGAGCGGTCGGAGATTAAGGATGAGAGTCTAAAGTATGCCCTGCTAGAGCCTAATGGAAGGGGCCTCGGTCCGCTAGACAGTACAAATTGGCAACATGTGGGGGGAGTTTGTCAGCTTTTTACCGATCTTCTATGACATTACTATCCGGGTATCTGAATCCGCATATGCGACGGCAAACATGTGGTTCAGCAATATCTCGATGTTACACCATCACTTGAAAAAGGATTGTGCTAACCCAAGCGGACTGTTATCTGGTATGGCATTACAGATGTAATCGAAATATGATAAATATTCAGGGCAAGTTGAGAATATACATAGATTATTGTTCATAATGCAGATCATTGACCTCCGATTGAAGTTGGCGGTGATAGAATGGTGGGCAATTGAGGTTCTCGGGGTAGTGAAGGGTGTGTCGTTTATCATAGCGCTTAAAGCTAATCTGAACGACTTATACACCCACTATCGCACTAGTAGCCAGGCTACATCCTTAGCAACTGGAGGTACCTCACACTTCAGCTCGAGCTTAGGCCCTTCTTCAGATGCTTGTACTCGTTAGGCTAGTGCAACCAGTCAATCCCGAAGCATCAACGTTATGACGTTGTTCCATGCACAGTCAACAAGAAATCCACTACAGTGTACGAATGAGGTTGAACGATATTTACTGGCAGAGGTCGATAAGCCTAGTGATGAGTTTCATATTTTGATTTGGTAGAGAGCTAATTCCATCAAGTACCCGATCATTTCCCGTATTGCTCGAGATGTGCTAGCGGTTTCTATAACTACGATTGCATCTAAGTCGGTATTTAGCATCGGATGTCGAGTGTTGGATGCTTACTGGAGTTCATTGTCACCATCAATCGTGGAAGCTCTCATTTGCACATAGAACTGGATCAATAATGTACCTTCTGGACTAGAGAGCATTGGCATCGATGCTGAGAGCTATAGGCTTAAGTCGGATAAAATTAAATTAATTTGTTTTACTTGTTTTTTTTAATGATTAAAGTAACAAAGTTTATATAATTATTTAAGTATTTCAATGATTTTTTTTATAATTTCATAAATCTATTTAACTTATACTGTCTATGATTTCACAAATCAGTTATCAATCCCAACATAGTTGTCGATAACTGTTGAAGCAATTGACGGTTGCATATATTTTTTTTCTAATTTACGGTTGCTTATTTGGTTCATTTTTATTTTTATTGATAATATTACATTTTAATTTTATCTTAATCTCATGTATGAGTTCATATGACCAACGACAAAGTTACAACGTATAAACCATAAATTATTTTGCTATAGCGAATTTTTTTTAGTAACCTCAAATCCTAGTGGTAATGAATGGTTTAATTTGTATTTTGTACTATTTTTTATATTATTCAGTCTGAACTATTTTTTGTATTAGACTATTAGGCATTTAGGCTTAGCAATTAACATTGTAATTTGTATTATTTATATTTTGTTTAACTGCTTAAGACTAATTAGCAGTGAAACTTAATAGATAAATGGTTGTGGGATCTTACATATGAAAATGGGCTCAATTGGGACCATTTAGAATCGGAATGACCCATTTGGTTTCGGAATGGGCCTAATTTGGCCAATTTCGAATCGGATTTCGGATTGAATTGGAAGTCGGAGTTTGGAATTTCAATCGAAGCCAAACTCCAATTGCAGTCGAACTCCAACTCCATTTCGGAGTTAGAGTCGGAAACTTCGAACTCTGATTCCGTCAAAGTTGGAGCACAACCCTACTTGCAAGTATGTTCTAACTTGTAATTGATCGTTCCCATCGATCCACGCGCTTAAAACTATATCTTAATTTATGTACGTAATAGTTAAATTATTAATGTTCATCATTAATTTATGTATGTAACAGTTAAATTATTAATGTTCATCGTTAATCTTCAAAGGTAAACCCTTTCGACTGGAGCCTTCCTAAAAAGTTGAGTTATCGGAATCCAATAGAAAAAGACCACGTCAAATTAATGAATGAGAACAACGGACATAAGATGAGATTGAAAGCATGTGATTATGTAGATCACGCCCCCTCCCCCCGAAATGATTTCATCCCTCTCATTCCATAGTGTTTTCTCTCATTTTCTTGCGAGCCAAACGATGCCATCATAAGAGATTCTGTCCCTCCTGAACTCGTGCATCGCGAAAATGGAAATAGAAAATGAAATCGAAAATGGAAACAAAAATATAAACAAAATCATGAATTCCAAACCCTAATCTCCATCTTTTCCATAGTGTTTTCTCTAATTTTCCTGCGAGCCAAACAATGCCATCATCAACGCCATCATCAACGATTCCGTTCTTTTTGAACTCTAGCATCACGAAAATGAAAGTAGAAAATGAAATTGAAAATAGAAACGAAATCACGAATTCCAAACCCTAATCTCCATCTTTTCCATAGTGTTTTCTCTCATTTTCCTGCAAGCCAAACAACGCCATAATCAGCGATTCCATCCCTCCTGAACTCGAGCATTGCGAAAATGAAATCGAAAATGGAAATAAAAACAAAAACAAAATCACGAAAATAAAAATGATTATGTCAAAAAGGAAATGAAATTGAAAACGAAATGATTTCGCAAAAATAAAATTGCAAAATTGCGAAAATGATTTCGCGAAAATTGCTATGAACGATTTCTTATCTTCAAAAACGAAAACAATCGTTTTTGCGAAAGATTTCAAGGTCATTGTTTGGCTTCCTATTAGGTTTTTGTATGAGAGAGAGAGAGAGAGAGAGAGAGAGGTGTGAGACGCAAATCACCTGTGACGCGTCTTTCTCCTTTCTCTATCTATTTGCTTACGTGTCGATTTAGGATTGGCTTCCGATAACTCCACCTTTTAGGAGGGCTTTGGTCCAAAGGTTTTGCCATCTTCAAATGATCAGGGGAATAACAAGATATGTGTCAAGTGATTAATATTCTTTGCTATTAGATATTACAAAAAAAATTGATTATTTATATAATTAGTTATTTTTAGTAAAATAATTATTTTTAATTAAAATATATTACAAATAACTTTTTGATTGCAGATGATGAATCACAGAAATCTGAGTTTTTTGTAGTGAGACTAGGAAGTTAATTTATATTAATGAATCCAAATTATTGCATGCATGGTGTCAAGATCATGATCGTGAGGCAACAGCTAGCGGACGTACTTAATTATGTAGTGGTCCAGTTCTTATACGTACTTACACGTGAGCTCACATTTATAATTTTTAAGAGGAAATCATATTGAAGCCAAGTAATTAATTCCATGCATGCATCAAGGAGCGGCTACTTAATTTTAATCAAACGGCCGGTATATTGATCGATCAGTAGAGATTATGGCACAATAAATTAGGTTTGATTTATTTTTAGAGATGAAATGAGATAAGAATTTTAAAAAATAAAATATTATTATAATATATATTTTATTTTAAAATTTTAAAAAATTATTTTAAGATTTGAAAAAATTAAATTGTTTATTTTATTTTATATAAAAATTTAAAAAAATATAATTATAAATTTATAATAAAATAAATGAGATATTTTAAAAAAACAAACAAGTTGTAAGAACATTAATTTAATTTGAAAGAAAAACAGTACTGATCTTTCATGGAATCCATGATGCATGCATGGCCGCTTAATAGTTTTAGTACACGTGTGATATTGTCATATCTATATTAGTACTCCAATGGCAACTGCTACTAGTCTACGCCCTGACTAATTAATTTAAATCAGGCCCGCACCACCAACTCCCTCAATTTACAATTTACAAGCTAATTAAATCATATATATGTATATGCTTATTACTTAATAGTTAATATGATTAATCTTATGGATCATACGAAATTATTTTGTAGAAATTAATGTAAAACCAATAATATTATTATTCTTTCTACACGAAATACTTGTTTTTTAAGTCAAAAAGTATTATGTTTAACTCGTCCCGTACTAACGTAGTCTACCAATGATGCAGCCGCCGGTAGCCGCGCGTCAGTACTATTCTCAACTCTTTTTTCTTTTCATGTTATTAAATTATTAATTATATAATCCTTCTTCTAAACCCATGGACATGATTTTTCGTGCCGTTTACGACATTATTCCTCCTATATATATATACACATATTTATATCTCTAATTTGGAGTTTTCTTGTTATATATTAAGCACTACTGGATCGTAAATACATGGTCATGATCAATATTGTGGACGACGCTCCAGGTAGCCGCCCCCACTTTCTATATTAGAACAGTACAAGCTTTTCAGATTCATTCCCCTCCTGATCTTTCTTCTATCTTCTTTCTTCGTACGTTCAACTAGCTAGCTAGCTGCTTTCTATTATATGGAGAACTACCAAATGTTCTTCCCTTGTCCGTCTACTGGGCAGTCAAGTTATGATCCTTTGATTCCTAATTACTCAACAAACATGGGAAGCTTTAACGCTTTTCAAAATTTTCAAGGTGAGAGTTCAAATGGGACGACGTTCTTGGGGTTGAGGACAGATCAAAACCATGTCCCAAAAAGAGCAGAAGTTAAACAAATTTCTCATAATAGATCAAGCTTTTCTGGGAATGAAACCGATGAGGTGAAACCGGCCGGTAAAAAGATCAAGGGGCAGATCAAGAAGATTAGGAAGCCCAGATTTGCTTTTCAAACTAGGACTCAAGTTGACATACTCGATGATGGCTATCGGTGGAGGAAATATGGCCAAAAAGCTGTTAAGAACAACAAATTCCCGAGGTTAGCTTATAATGAATTTCTTTTCTTGGCTTCATATTGGTCAGGCATTTTTTTTTTTTTTTTGGTTGAAACCCTAGTATCATCAGATTTTTGCAAGTACTGTCATCTCGACCGGTGCTTGCTTGCTATATATATTTGATTTGTGTGTAAAGAACCGACCAAAATTCCCATCATTTCCTTGTTCCAAAAGGAGAGATGCTGGTTGATTTCCAGTACTAGGGTTTATATTGCCAAAACATATATATAAAGTGCATCCAATTGCATCATCACATATATATAGATATATATATATATATACATGCACCTTCGCGAGTACGTACGAAGCATTTGAGTTCTTTCAATAGTTTTCCACTTTTTATTCTAGGGTTTTTCCTTTCCTCTGGTGTTTTTTTTAAGACTTAATTGGTCTTACAAGGAATTCCCACAGAATCACAGGCCGTACTGCGAGACACCTTAAAGTACTTCTTGAATTGCCTTTCAATGTGTAATTATTTACACATTAATAGTTAATTAAATATGTTCTATATATCTGATTAATATTAAATCTTCAATATATATTTTAGCAGTTTAAAAACCAAGGATTAAAAGAAAAGAAAATCTGCTATAGCTAGCGAACTTATATATATCGAATTGTTGATAGACATATATCATATGCACTTAGACACTAGTAGACTTGACCCTAAATCACTAATTTATAAAGTTTTAACATAGCTTGAACTGAAGAACATAACTAAAAGTCTGTAAAACTTGATGGATCGCAATATAAAGAACAATTAACTAAAATGAGATCAGAACCTAATGGTTTAATCTCACAAATAAACCCACCCGCCCAATTTGGAAAACACGGCTGATTTGATCCTCCTAAGTAAATGTCCATCTTCCATACAGTTGGTGGCCAGTTTGCTTATTTTGACACATAACAAGATCATGAGGATGATGATTCTTTATCAGATCGACGCATGCGCATGAGATATGAATTATATATATAAATATATATATATATATATACACACACACACACAACATTACCAATCACATGCATTAGTGATTATTTGAATAATTTAAGATGCCGTCAAATGTCTAATTATAGATAGTACCAAGGTGTTTTTATGTCTAGAGTAATGCTTAAGGATGATAGTCAAATACCTTATTGGAAAAAAAATTTATCGATAGTTTACCTCATTTATTTGTTTAAGATGAACTTATTTATATCTCGAAACTCTTTAATTATGATGATTACACTTATGGTGATATTATTATATAATTAAGAAGCTTAGTATTAGTATATGCAATGATCAAAGAATGTTTCGACAATAGATGAAAAATAGTGAAAAAGTCAAATATAAAATGAGAAATTTTTGCGATTACATATGGTATCAATTGATCTTAATTTCTGTACATAAACTAGTATTGTTATTGACATTACAGTATATATATATATATATATACACACACACACACACACACGCACACACACAATATTACTAATCACATGCATTAGTGATTATTTGAATAATTTAAGATGTCATCAAATTTCTAATTATAGATAATACCAAGATGTTTTTATGTCTAGAGTAATGCTTAGGGATGATAGTCAAATACCTCATTGGAAAAAAAATTTATCGATAGTTTACCTCATTTATTTGTTCACAAAGTACTTAAGGATGAACTTATTTATATCTCAGAACTCTTTAATTATGATGATTATACTTATGGTGATATTGTTATATAATTAAGAAGCTTGGTATTAGTATATGTAATGATCAAAGAATGCTTCGACAATAGATGAAGAATAGTGAAAAAGTCAAATATAAAATGAGAAATTTTTGCGATTACATATGGTATCAATTGATCTTAATTTCTGCACATAAACTAGTACTGTTATTGACATTACAATATATATATATACACACACACACACACACAACATTACCAATCACATGCATTAGTAATTATTTGAATAATTTAAGATGCCGTCAAATGTCTAATTATAGATAGTACCAAGATGTTTTTATGTCTAGAGTATGCTTAAGGATGATAGTCAAATACCTTACTGGAAAAAAAAAATTATCGATAGTTTACCTCATTTATTTGTTCACAAAGTACTTAAGGATGAATTTATTTATATCTTGTAACTATTTAATTATGATGATTACACTTATGGTGATATTATTATATAATTAAGAAGCTTGGTATTAGTATATGTAATGATCAAAGAATGCTTCGACAATAGAATAAGAATAGTGAAAAAGTCAAATATAAAATGAGAAATTTTTGCGATTACATATGGTATCAATTGATCTTAATTTCTGCACATGAACCAGTACTGTTATTAACATTACAGTACTACTTCACATTAATTTGTTGGTTCGATGTTGAAATATTAGTCCATTGTAATTAATTTTGTAGGATGACAAGGTCTAAATTACGTATACCATTTCATTTACTAGATATATATCCACCTAGCTATCAGCTAGCTAGCCTGCATATATAATAACAGGCACCGGCCAGTAATCTAGCTTTTTGTGGTGCTCCGGAGCAGAGAATTGGAGATGAACATGATTCTCGATCTTTTATATATATATATATATATATATATATATATATATTAGAAAGTAGGGCGGAAAATTGGAAAATTATTGATTCTATTTTCTCGTTTAATTTGCAGAAGCTACTATCGTTGTACGTATCAAGGTTGCAATGTAAAGAAGCAAGTTCAACGATTAACCAAAGACGAAGGGGTTGTAGTGACTACTTATGAAGGGGTGCACACCCATTCTATAGAGAAGCAAAGTGACACTTTTGAGCACATATTGAGTCAGATGCAAATTTACACTCCCTTTTGATCATCAAGTGATCTTTCACGTTAGAATACTATATATATATATATATATATCGATAGTAACTATATAGGTCTGTAAAATATTACATATATTTTATACTCTTTGGCTACATAAAAATAATTAATTAAGCTTGCAGTACTGGTAGTAGAAATGGCAGCAGGAACTACCTGCCTTGAATTATTCCTTGGTTACTTACTTTAATACTGATCTTTAGAGTTCTTTATATTTCTTCTTGATCTTCTTTATATTTTCTTGAGTTAGTGCAGTGTAATTCAGCTTAATCTAATTAGATCCTGTTACCACCAAGCTATTAAGAAAATAAACACTACAAAGTTGCAAAAATTAGTTGTAAAGGGGATCCTTGCTGTATCTATATATGTTTCTTTCCATGATATATATATATATATATATATATATATATATATAAAGAATCATCGATATTATGCATGGCCGAATGAGAACCTGATCATCTTAAATTTCGAGATAGGCTTCATGAAGAACTCCTATATGCTAATATATGCTATTTCCCTAGCTCTTTATATATATATATTATATATTATATATATATATATATAGTATTGCTCAAGCTTGCAGTAATTAATTTTTGGCAAATTCAGCAGTTCGTCACGCCTACTGATCTTCATCGACCCTAGCTTGCTAGGTAGCTAAGGCGCTGAACATATATAGAGTACGTACTGATCAGCTATTGGGTTCAATTAAAGAGGCATCCACGTCTATGATCTAATTAATTCCCGAGCATATTAATGTTTTTGAGATTATCATATAAGGGCTAGCTTAAAAATTATTCATCATGTGCATATAAGAGAATTATCGAGCTTGTCTTTAATCAAGAGAACCGCCGGCAGCGTCCATGATCACGTATATACATGATATTTATGATACATGCATGCTAATAAAAAGGAGAAACTACTAAGAAAAAAACAAAGAGGCTCGAGGTCATGACGAAGATTGATCTACTTCTACAACGTACACCGTCCAACGTTCTCCCAGTCTGCTTGGCAAAAGAAAGCCACGTACCTGCGAACGTACAGCGCCAATCCGGCCCATTGATCATCTCTTTAATTAACAACGGACCACCTTCAGCGAGTAATTAGCAATTTTCAATTTTCCATAGTTTAATCAATCAAAAGCTTTGCACCCAAGCTGAAATGCGTGTGCGAGTGTGTAGGTTTGTCTTGGAAATTTCATATTGTCTAAGAATAAGTTTTTCTTGGACTTTGGATGATGTACCATCGTGATCTCCCATTTCTAATAAGAGTTTTTAGAAAATTGTACATGAGTTTTTTTTATAAATCAGAATCAAACATTCTAACAATGCGCTTTACCTATTGATTCAATAAAATTTACTTATAAGATCATAATAAAAATTGACCCACAAATGAGGTGGAGTAAAGAAAATCTCACATTGTCTAAGGAATAGCTCATTCTAGACTTTATATGAAGCACCATCTCCTCCTCTCTTCCTAACAAGACCTTTTAGAGAATGGTACATGAGTTTCAATTCTAACTAGCTGTGCATGTACAACATAATCAACAAGCTCACACAAGTGATTCTAACCTAACCAAATGATCATCACTCAAACAATATGAAGGAATAATCCTTGAGGATCGAACGGTTCAATCCATGCGTCATTAATTAGGCTAGCTAGCTCCAATGATCAATTACTAAATTATTAGGGCTGGCTCTTGCCTTAGGCAAGTTAGGCAATTGCCTAACGCTCCCTAGCGGTAAAAGCTCATTTTCAAAAAGTCTAAAATATGATTATTTTTTTATTAATTAAAAAATTAATTAACTTAATAAAAGAATAAAATTATTAAATACATATTATATGTCATTATTAATTTTAGAAGTATTCTATATAATAATTAGTTCAAATAATTTCTTTATAAGAATACATTTCTCTTTTATAATTCATAATTTAATATATATATCATAATTATAAATAACAAAATCTAATTTTTGAGTATTCATAAAATAACTTTGTATGATCATTTGAAGAGCAAGAGCCCACTTTTTTATAAAATCTTATTGATAACAATTATTATAATTGCTTCTAGATCTTTTTTAGATATTAAGATCAATACCTTTAAATATCTAGTATAGTAGTGAAATAGTTTGAATTAAAATATTTTATTAGGTTTTGAATGAGAAAAAAAAGTTGAATTTAAAAATATGTGAGAATACATACAAATAGTTGTGTTCCCAAACGACTTCTAAACTCAAGAGCATGTCTTATAAAACTAGATTTGATAAAAATTTTTCTAAACCGAATTTTTTTAATAAAGATTAAATTGGTTATTAGTATAAATCTTAATAAGTAATTTTACTTGACAAATGAAAACCATTGTTTTTAAATGAAAATGTATTGTAAAAATTAAAATTATTTTATTTTATTTTAATAAAATTATTTTATTTTATTTTAATAAAATAAATTATTTTATATTAATAAAATAAAAGGCCTCAATCAAAATTTTTGTCTTAGAACATTCTTATTGGATATACCAAAGCTAAATTTCAAAAAGTATAATTTTACACACATGTAAAAAAAATGGTTATATTTGATAAAAAATGAGTAGAAGTTTGTGGAGAAATAAAAATAAAAAAAAATCTTGTCTTCAAAAGTGAATAATAAAACTAAAAATTTTGCTAAATTTGGTCAATGTTGGATAAAGTTTTAGTTTTACTATTCACAAAAGTACTTTTATTCCCTTTTTTCACCTTTATCTCTCTACTTTTGATCAAATATGACCAAATTTTTTTGATAAATATGTAAATTTATACTTTTTAAAAGATAATTTTAGATAATTTAATGAAAGTGCTCTTAGGCCCTATAAATTAATAATTATAGACATGTATGATTCAAAACATTCTCATTGAATTGGTTAAAAGTCATCCTTTAAAACGACATTCTTGCACAAATATCAAAAAATAAATGTCACAATTGATTAAATATGACAATAAAATATGTGAAAAATGGTTCAAAAAGTACTTATTGTGAATAATAAAGTCAAAACAATTATCAAAAAGCTAAAACAATATTGGCATTTTGAATAAAATTTTAGGTTTACTATTCACAATAAGTACTTTTTGAACCTTTTATCATACACTTTATTGTCATATTTGATCAATTGTGACATTTATTTCTTGATATTTGTGTAAAAATATATTTTTTAAAGAATGATTTTTAATCAATCTAACGAGAATACTCTTATCCATCTAAACAACAAAAAGTACTACAAGTAGCTAGGGAAATTAAACGAGTTTTTTTTTGTTTTTTTCTTGGGCCGAACAAGACAAGTAGCAGTGGTAATTTATCAACAAGCTGCATGTTATATATTATATATAGGATAGGTTTCAAGGTTTCCACAAGAGTAAGTTCAATCGAAGTTTGAGTACCAAAGCCTGATCACGCAGGTTGGGCTTAGCTAAATATGCAAGGGAAATAATTAAGATGGATTTGGGATATCGAGTTACAAACCTTACCCAACAAATTACTACAATTAATGAAAAAGAAATTTAGGATCAGAGAATCACTTTGATCTGGAGATCATGGAAATCATGGAGTGATTAATGCAGGAGATTGAAAAAGGGCTGATCTCTTAATAAATATTCTCATCCCGGTAACATATTGAATTGCCATTAAAAAAGATTGACGGCCTAGCCTACCCATGAAGCTTGAAACATCAAGGAATCAATTAACATATTAATTATTATTAGTGGCTTTAAGCAATTTTCTCCGCACCGCCACAGCCTTTACACTCAGATCATCAGAATCTTGTCTGTCCAAAGTCTCAATATACATATATATATATATATATATATATATATATTAATAAAAAAGATAGACCTATACATGTTTAATAAGGCATATTACCTAAGTCAGCAAGTCTAAAGTGATATTGATCAACTGCTAACTAATTAGAGTTTGATCCTTACTTGATAAGAAATATATCATGCTGATCTCCTTTTTCTTTTCGTGGCAGATAATTATGCTGTCTGTTTCACTAAAAATTGGAAAAGGAACCCCGAACCATGCTTATTTTAAAGTAAGGGGCCCAAATTACACTTATTTTTTCCTTTAACTACGTCTATTATCATTGACAACTTTACCTTTAATAAAGGAAAACTCTTATCACATCTGCCCTATGTGACCGCTCCTAATGACTATTCTTCTAATTAGCTAAGTATTTTTACTTAATGGTTAAGAAAGAAATTTTAAATATATTAATATATATTTTTATTTTTTAAAAATATTAAAATATATTAAAAATATATAAAATGAAAAAGAATGAAAAAAAAAAAAAAACTAACGGTCTGCATGTAGCGATAAGTTACAGCGGACGGTATAACATCACCCTTTAATAAAAAAGCTCGCTCTCTCTAAAAAACTTATGCAATATTACATAAACTGATTACTAGGTGAAGATGTGCTTAATTAATTAATTTGCCTGGATGCCCTCATTCTATTTTGTGCTTTTTCTAGACTCTTCTGCTAGTATTATTTTAAGTCATGAGTTATGGTTTAAATAATTTCCAAGTAGGACTACCTGTCCTTCTCTTTGCCATTCCTACTTTCCCTTTCACATTTTTAGTGGTTTACTTGTTTATTTTCTACACCTACAGTTCACCAAATTTAATAATCCAACTAGGCATAGAAAAAGGGACAAACAGAGAAACACCACATAAATAAAAGAAAAGGAGAACAAAGATCACTAAAATCTGCCGAGATGGGCCAGTTTCCTGCTCGCAGTAATTCTCAGCTCTTATTTTATGCAGTCTAGTCTATGCTTTCTGTCCCTATAGCTCATCTCCACTTGAAACTTTCTCCTTGCCTTCTACTGGGCAGGGATATTGGAAGTTCCTTCGTTTGTTATCATTGAAATTGAGCTAACTGTTCCCTCTCTATCTGGCATTTCAGATTTCTATCTCCGAGCAGAGAAACAAAAGGGTTAAGTTTGTATTCATGTACCATTTTAGCTAGCTTCTCTTCAATTTGACTTTACCATAGTTGCCACCAAAAATTTCAAGAAACTGTGGTACACTGTTCTTGATCTGTAGGATTCTTTCTATAAAGCGCAATTTTCCACCAACTTCCTTTTGACCCAAAAAAAAAGAAAAAAAAAAAATTGGATCTTTCGTTTTCGGTCTTCTTGATCAAGTATTCATCACTTTTATGCGATTGTTTAAGGTGAATAAATTGTGAAAGAGCTTTACCCCCGACAAGCTATGGATTGGGACTGGAACGACTTTGCATGGGATTCAATTGAGTTGGCGGAAAAAGAGGATAGCGGCAGCCTTTCTGGCCTTGTTGGTTGCAGTACTAGTATAGGTGGGCATAAGAATAGAGAAGGAGTTGCGGTGGACTTGAAACTGGGCAGAGTATCTGATTTGGAGGAGATAGGCAGAGGGGCCTCAAAAACAATAGTACGGTCATCATCTTCAGGGCCATTGAAAAGGAATCGGGTGCTGAGTGGAACCCAGAATGTTTCGTGCTTAGTAGATGGATGCAAGTCAGACCTTAATATCTGCAGGGATTATCACCGCCGCCATAGGGTTTGCGAACTCCACTCTAAGACCCCAGTTGTGATTGTAAGGGGCAAAGAGCAGCGGTTCTGCCAACAATGCAGCAGGTTTGATATCAATAGCATTCTTTTGATAGACAAGAATTTTATTTCTTTTCTGTCGTCGGATTTGTAATTTTTCTTGATTATTACATATATAAGAAGTTTTGTGTCCAATCATGTGGGTTTTTTTTTTCTTTACGTGTTATAGATTCCATTCTCTGGGGGAGTTTGATGAGGTAAAGAGAAGCTGCCGGAAACGCCTTGATGGACACAACTTGCGCCGAAGAAAATCTCAACCTGAACCCCTTTACCTGAGTTCTGAGAAACTTCTCTCCAATCACAAAGGTCTTGGAATATTCTTTATCTAAGTACTCAGAAGACTATCTTATTACTGTGTTCAATGCGTAATTCTGCCCGTCAGTTTGAGGCTGAGAATGAAATTGGAACATGACATCATTACACATGATCTTGCCACTCACCTTTAGTTTAATCAAATTGCTAAGCTTTCTCAAAAGCTTCAACAGTTCATTGAGTTAATTAGGGAAGTAAGAGAATCTAGAATAAGTGGTTTTAGAGAGTCCATCTATTACTTCTTTTCTTATAGTATTTCTGGGGGAAAAGGTGAAGTTACCGAGTTCCTAAATTTGAGATTGCCAGTCACCGGATTCGAATCAATGAATATTCATTGATAACCATCCAATCCTTCCATTATTAATCAAACTCGAGTTACACTGATTCTGAAATATTTGACATTTCTGTGTGTAAACCAGGTCCCAGAATGTTGCAATTCAGTAGTCCACACATATATGCAACTACTTTGAGAGGCAGCACCTGGCCTGGGATAGCCGGCGGTGGCAACCGACAACGTCCCCTGAATTCCTTTGCCTTCATTTACAATGAGGGAAATAAAATGTTCTCTTTCATACAGGAAAATGGCCCGAGAGTAGGCAACCAAGCAGCCCCTGAAGCCTCTCTCTATCTGCAGGCACCTCCCAATAGCAATAATATTGCTTCAGCAGAAAGTGGAAGGGGCTGCCATAACATATTATCTGATGAGCTAACACAATCCATTGACTTGGGTTGTGCTCTCTATCTTCTGTCAACACATCAAACACAAACTCCAGCAATAGGTCTGAACCCCCTGGTTCAGTCCAGTGCGAGCCATCCGATTCAATCCTTGGACTCAGAACAGCAATTTCTTGCTGTAAACGACAAGTCTGCAGGTATAGTTTTGGTTCCTGATGCCAATGAATATTGCAATGGAGGGTCTCAAGGGGCGCTCGATGGCTTGTTTGAAAGTGAGGCCTCACGAGCGCTTCCATTCTGGTGGGAGTAGTCAGCTCCTGAGGTAATTTTAGCTCCAATGATGTAATGGGGAGTGGACAACTAAAGAAAACTCTCTTAGCTTCTTGTTCAGGAATTGAGCTGTCTTAGATGCTTGTATTGTGATGAATTTCGTTCTGTTTGTGCTCTTCTATCTCCATATCCATGTTTTCGAATTAAGATTTTCCTTGGTTCTCATTTAAGAAAAAAAAACATTTAAACTACATTCTGATCCATGAATTGTGTGCCAGATTTCAGTTTTAATCTTGAGCTGTCGATTACTCTTCATGAGTAAAGTTTGGGGAATATCGAGTTATAATCACTACACTAAATTAATTAATCATTTTATTTACATTTTGTACACGATATACTTTTTTACCTCTGCACACATCCTTATGATACTACTAATGGAGACAAATGAAAATATGAAACTTACTTTATGGTCTAGATACATACATCTCTATTCTCAAGTTTACTTTGATGTGATCACACAAACATGTCATCTATAACGACGCTGGTATAAGAGTTTTGAGTCTTGACAAATGAACAAATTATACATAGTTCAGAAACCAAAACTCAAGATTGGGAAAAAGAAGTTAAAAAAAAAAAAAAAACATAATCCTTTCGTCAAGTTACCTTAACTTATACGACTCTCAGCTAATGGCTTTGTCTTTTGTAGAATTTGACGAACCAACAATAGACGAGAGACCAGTTGACACACTTTCAAAGCTGAAAGACAAAAGGGCAATAATACTCTAATAGCTTCGCATTCATTGAACAAAGCAAACAGAGACCAGAACAAGTGTAGTCTTAACATAGACTTACCATTGCAGTAAAGGTTAGGAAAGACTTTGAATCTGTTTAGGCTTGGCCAAACTCAGGGAAATGTGACTGCCCTTTAGGGTTGATTTGGACAGACCTTGTCCAGCTCTGCCTGATCCCATTGAGAGGTCGATGTTATTTAGCATGCCATTATTTTTTTTCATACGTATACATAGAACATCATTATGAAGGGAGAAACAGAGGTTCCCTTTCTAAAACAAGGATGACCTTCTTCTTTGTAAATACACGTTAATAAGTAAGATGTCAAACGACAACCAAAACAAAATTAAGAAAAATTGGGTCCAAATAATCCCGGGGATCATCAAGACTTGTTCTAATAAAATAATCAACTAAAAAAGAGAGGAAAAGAAAACACAAAACTAGGTAACTCTTGTAGTGCGACAACAGAGCTCTCTCTATAGACACATCAGTGCTTGTCCTCCTTGGGAATGTCTTTTGGAGGAACCTTTGATTCCAGTTCCTTGGGAGTTGCCTTCTCTGCTGCCCTGCAAGATCCATCAAAGTTATTAAATGTCTATTTAGATGATACCAAAAGATAATCACCAGTTAGAAACTACGGGCAAAGAATGAGAAAAATCGGAGTAAAGAGCTGCTACAATAACACCCACTATTCTTCTTGATTGGAAATTCAAAAAATACCGACCACCAAAGATAGCTTTTGCCATATGTTTTCAAATCCTTTTTTTTTTTTTCATTTTTAATCAATGCAATTATAACTGATACTTGGGGATAAATCAATTAGCAAAGAAAACAGAGGTAGACCCAAAGTTGTTTAATTTAATTTTTTTGTTGTTGGGGGGAGGGGGGGCTGGGTTTAACTACTCATGTTGAGCAATCAAGGTTCAATTTTCAATTTCTACCAATAATTATGACCGGCCACGTTGTAAATGCATTTTTTCTCAATACAATGACAAAAAGACCATATCCACAGCTGCTGGGTGCTTTCTACATGCCTTTCCATTTGTAATTTGTAAAGGGAAAGAGTAAGAATCCAAACAATTATTTGCCTATTTCTATCAACAAAATTGATTTACTAATAAAAAAAAGAAGTTAAGAATGCAGACAATTCATGAAAGATGTGCCAAAGTTCAATAATTTTTTTTTTTTTTTGACAAGTAATAACTTTTATTGATTGAATGCAACTAGGCAAAGCTCAAGTGCACAGGAAGTATACAAAAGAGAAACCTAGTTACATTCTATTGAAATGAAAAAAAGTCAAAAACTCATGGACATCCCCTCCCTTTAGTACAATTGAAGAAAGCCATTGTACCAAAGAAGATACAAAAAAGTCCCAAATTTCCCCCCATGGTCCTTTCCTTGTTGTTGAAGCATCTCTCATTTCTTTCCAACCAAAGACACCACAGTAGACACAAAGGAATTATCCTCCACGTCGCAGCCAAAAGCTTGCACTGATGATATCTTTTCCAGCTAGCTAGGAGATCCGCCACACCTCTTGGCATTACCCAATGCAGCCCTACCCTTCCTATGATATCATTCCATAATTCTCTTGCCACATCACAATGTAAGAAAATATGATCGATGGTCTCCCTATTTTTCTTGCACAAATAGCACCATTCGACGACTATCATCTCTCGTTTTCTTAAGTTGTTGGCTGTCAAAATCTTGTCTAATGCCGCTGTCCATATGAAGAAAGCAACCTTAGGTGGTGTTGGGGCTTTACATATACCCTTCCATGGGAAGCCAACCAGTTGGTGTAGTTGATATGCTTGCATTGCCTTGTAGAATTGACTTAACAATCAGTAAACTTTTTTAGTCCGGTATGGTTCCACGACATTCTATCTCTTCCCCCTCCTCCTATTTGCCTGGAATAAAGGAAGCTGTACAAATTGACAATTTCCTGAACTTCCCAATCCTAAATATTCCTGGAGAAGGTCAAATTCCAATACACTGTGTCATTAACTCAACTCATTACATTAGAGATTGTAGCTTGCTGGTTTGCTGCTACACTAAAAGCCCTCGAGAATGCACAGGAGAGTGCTCGCTCACCACACCATTTGTTAAGCCAAAAGTTTATTCTTGTACCATCACCGACCTCATACGTAGTATGTGTTGAAAACACATTCCACCCCTTTCTAATAAACTTCCAAAGGCTCACTCCATAGGTCCCTCTCTCTCACCTCTTTTGTGCACCAACCCCCCCTCTCACACCCATATTTCTCTTCCACAACCATTTTCCACAACGATGACTCTTCCAATGAAAATCTCCACAACTACTTCCCCAACAAAACTATGTTGAAAGTGGTCAAATTGAGCACTCCCAAACCACTCAACTCCTTTGAAGTACACACTTGGGGCCATCCCACGAAATGAAATTTGAGTTCCTCCCCCATGCCCCTCCACAAAAACTCCCTAAAATTTTTTTCAATCCGAGTGGCAATTCTCGCCAGTATTGGGCAAAAGGGACAAATAATATGTAGGGAGGTTGGAGAGAGTGCTTTTGATAAATGTTAACCTCCCTCCCTTTGAAAGGTAGAGACGCTTCCACCCAGACAATCTTCTTTCCACCTTCTCTATCACCCCATCCCAAATAGATTTTACTTTAAAAGAAGCTCCAAAAGGAAGTCCGAGATATCGCATAGGAAGGGTAGCCATCTTACACCCCAATAAGTCGGCTAAGAGGTTGATATTCTCCACCCTCCCAACCGGAACCAATTCCGACTTTTCCAAATTGACCTTGAGGCCAGAAACAGCCAGAAACAGCCTCAAAACATAAAAGTACTGCTCTCAAAACTTTGATTTGCTCGCTGTCCGTATCGCAAAAAATTAGTGTATCATCGGCGTACAATAAATGTGTGATGGATAACCCATTATTACTGTTCCCCACTGCAAAACCTGCAACAAGACCATTACGAACAGCGACATCCATCATGCGACTCAAAGCCTCCATTACGAGGACAAATAGAAAAGGAAAAAATGGATCTCCATGTCTCAATCCCCTCGAACTAGATAAGAAACCACATGATTTGCCATTGACTAGCACGGAAAAGTGGACCGTCAAGATACAATGTTCAATCCAACCACACCACTTTCTTCCGAATCCACATCTCTTTAACATATAAAGCAAAAAGTCCTAATTCACATGGTCGTAAGCCTTCTCCATATCCAGCTTGCAAAGTACTCTGGGGCTTCCGTCTCTCAATCGGCTATCCAAACATTCATTTACGATCAAAACTGAATCCAAAATTTGTCTGCCCTGAACAAATGCATTCTGAGGTTTGGAAATTATCTTGTCCATCACCAAACTCATGCGGCTTGCCAACACTTTCGATATGATTTTATAGATCCCTCCAACCAAACTTATGGGGCGAAAGTCCTTTAACTCTATAGCACCCGCAATCTTTGGAATTAAAGCTATGAACGTTGCATTAAGAGATATCTCGAACTTGTGGCAGCGATGGAACTCATGAAACACCCGCATCACCTCCTCGTTCACCACATCCCAATATTCTTGAAAGAAGGCCAAGGAAAAGCCATCGGGACCCGGAGCTTTATCTTTTCCCATACTACATTCCACCTGGTGCACTTTGGTTTCCTCAAACGGTCTCTCCAACCACTCTGCTACACTATCCTCCAACTGATCAAAAATTAAACCGTCTAATTTAGGCCGACATCCCCCTGTTTCCTTGAGGAGTTCTTCATAATAGCTCACTATTTGTTCTTGGATTTCCTCTTGATCGTGGTATACCCTATCGCCTGAGTGGATCTCCTCAATAGCATTATACCTTCTATGTGAGTTTACCATTTTGTGAAAAAAGTTGGTGCATTTGTCTCCCTCCTTCAACCACTGCACCCTTGACTTTTGCCTCCATAAGATTTCTTCCCTAAACAAAACCTGCTCTAACTCCGCCACCACCTCAACCTTTCTTTCCTCATTACCCCCACCTGCTTTGAGAGACTGCAGTTCCTCCCAAAGAAGGTTTTTTTGCTTATCCGTGTGTCTGAACACCTCACTGTTCCACTTCTTTAAATCTAGTTTGAGAGCTTTGAGTTTATTGGTCACTATGAAGCTAGGAGTGCCATGAACTGAGTAGGAATTCCACCAATTCCTCACCCTTTCCTCAAAATCCGCCACTTGTAACCACATGTTTTCAAATTTAAAATAACATTTTCCTCCCTGAGTGCCCCCACCATCTAACAATAGGGGAAAATGGTCTGAGCAAACTCGGGGTAATCTCCTCTGACATAGATCTGGGAACTGAGACTCCCACGATGTAGATATTAAGAATCTATCCAATCGTGAGCTTCCTTTGCTGTTGGACCATGTAAAGGCTCCCCTTACCAAGGGAAGATCGATCAAGTTCAGATCAAAAATCAACTCTGAGAAGTCCTCCATCGCCCTTGTCGAAGACGTTGCCCCCTCCATTTCACTAGGGAATCGTATTACGTTAAAGTCCCCACACACAACCCACGAAAGTTCCCACAAAGAGTACAAACCCGCCAATTCCTCCCATAAGTAGATTCTCTCGCTATCAACATTAGGCCCATATACTCCCGCAAGAGCCCATTCCCAACCATCCTCAACGTTCTTGAATAATCCAGCTATGGAAAAATTCCCAATACAAACCTCAACTACATCAACCACCCTCCTATCCCACATCAACACCACCCTGCCTGAAGCCCCTGAAGAAGCTACAAACTCCACCCCACAAATACGCTACCCCATAAGCTGCGGATGATGCTTCTATCAACAAACTGTAATTTAGCCTCTTGTAAACACACGATATCTACCTTCCAATTGCGTAATAGGGATCGAATTCTAAGTCGTTTATTAATGTTATTGATCCCCCTCACATTCCGCGATAATATTCTAAGCTTCATAAGAAACATTGTTCCCCCATCCTTTCACTCTATCCCGGCCGACACTACCTTCCTTGTGATCATAGTTGATGGAGCACGTCCATCTTTTTAATTCCCTGTCTTTTTTGAAAGCTGACTTCATTGCCTTTGGTCTGCCTGCTTCAAGTGCCACTAATAAGGCTTTGAATTGTTCCTCATACCCTGCAACAGAGAGTCCTAGGAAATTGTGTATATTCGTTACTTTGTCCAGCACCCAGTCCAAAGATTCAATTACTGGGCTAGGGAGGATAGCGCATATGGGAGTAACACTGCCCTCAACATCCCAGTTCTTATCAAACTCAGCCTTCTCGAGTTCATCAGCTGGCTCCACCACGCCCATAAATTCTCCCGACCCGTGTTGCTGCTCCTCCCTTCTCCCTTGCCATGGAATTATCTCCTGCGAAGGTGACACCTCCTCGGGATGGCATCCGGCATATGTGACAGCCCAACATTTACGTTCGCGGCTCCAACCTCATCACACACCTCCTCCACCTCGCCTTCCTCACGATGCGACCCTCCACTCTGATCGACCCTTGCCGGCAACCGATTCTGTACCGAAGAAGAGACCATTAGGGCTTGTTCCGACGTCGACTAGTTGCTTAAGCCCTGAGCCGAAACCGATATATTGGTTTCGGAGGGCTTTAGTTTTTCTTGCCATATACAATTTGGGCCTGTGTGGCCCAACCCAAGGCCTGTCTGACCCTTACCCGAGTACACCGCCCCCTTGTTGAATCCCGGATCATGACCCAAGCCAAGGCCCGTCTCAACCGTTTTCTCAGGTCTTGAATCACGGCCCAAGCCCATGTCCATAACCCCTTTTCCTTTAACGCATCGTTTTAACTTCGAAATATCTTCCAGAAGTGCCCCTAACCTCCCCTCCATATCTGCCAATGCTTTTAAGTACATTTCTTCTTTTTGCCCCGACCATGCCCTGCAGGTGCACGTCCCCCTATGCTCAATGTACACCCATGGCAACGCTGCAGATTGCACGGCTCGAGATGCGTCCTTCTGAAGCACCTCACTATACGTTGGTATGCCTGCTTCACCGCCCTTCTCTCCACCACCCACCTTTCTGCCATTCACTGCCCTTCTCAGGCCAACCATGGCTCTGTTTCCAGCACCCAAAACAGGGGAAGCCGAGATAGTCTCCTTCAGCGTCTCGGTGAAGCTCATCCACCCCTCCCCTCTCCTACCTTCTGGCACCATTATCATTCTTCTCTTCTTCTCGTGTCCGAACTCCGAGAGAGAAAAGAACCTGCCTTTGGTGTTGCAACCTCGCTAAACAACTAGCACCATATTCCCATGTCTCTGAGTTCGAAGGAACTCTGGTTGGCCCAAGGACGCCAAACATTCCTTAACGACCGAGACCAGCCATCCGGAAGCTTCAACATCGACAAAAATATACTTCACCACCCTGTGACTTTTCTCTGTGATTTTTCACCACCACTCATTCTCTTTTTTGAACAAGAACACCTTTTGGTCGATAAAAACCTCTCTACACACCCCCATCTTAATCAGTATAACTTTATATGACTAAAGGAACTAAATCCATGGACAAACAACCACAGCAGATAAGTTCGAAAAATTTATCTTAGCGATTTCTTACTCTCAAGAGTATATCTTCTATCATCAATCTTCATAGCTTTGCTACCATATTTGAAATTGCAAGAAAAAAACTGATGAAGACAAGGCCCTGTATAAGAAGTCCCTTCAAGGGAGTAAATGGGGAAACACCGAATCTGCAGAATCAAATCACGATCACACCCAAAGTTCAATAATTTAAAGGTGTAGTTGTTTGCCCCCATGCTGTTGTTGACATGCTCAAGCAGAACCGTACTTTGAAGTGAAGCACCTTGACAAGACCCCAACAAAAAATGCCCAAAGACAGTCCCAAACAATCATGGACAACCGAGACTGGACCACTTTTGGGGACAAGCCCAACTTTGAAGGACTTTCCTAGGAGTCCAGAGAATGCCTTAGGAAGCTCGGAGGAAATGCACGAGTCAATCGGAACGTAGCTCAATTTTTCCCACTTGATCGTGCCATGGCTCGGCCCTGACAGCACCATGACATGCCTTGGACAGCCCCACAAGTATGCCATGACACGCCCACGACATTGTCGCTAACAAGATCGGATAGCCCTATGGGCCATGACTCGACACTATTGCTGACAGCCCTTTACAACCCAACGGCCTATGCCATGATAGCGAACGAAGTTAGTGACACACCAAGCAGCACCACGCTCCACGGGCGCACAGCAGGCTTGCAACAGCCTGCGCACAGCAGACACGGAGCTATGCACGCAACGTGCACGCCATAAACATGCAGACAGCGTGTGCCCAACGTGCAGCCAGTGCCCAGGCCCATGCCTGGGCCACTCTAGCCACTTGATAGCAAAGCCCAGGCCCCTTGCTTGGGCCATGCCAACAACATGTCAGCCATGCCCATAGCCCATGCCATGGGCCAGCCAAGGGCCAACCCATGCTAGAGGCCTATCATAAGGCCTATCCAATTCATCTTTTTCAAAGGGACCCATTAGGGTTTTCAAGTTTTTAATTGCTATAAATAAGTCTTTAGACATTTTATTTTCCATCTTTTGGCACATTTCCTAGAGAAACGGTTCATACATTTTAGAGATCATATCAATGCCTTTGTACTTGGGCTTCTTGGGTGCAATTCGTGAATCCCTTAAAGATAATCATCACTTGCACTTCGTAAATAGGTATGATTTATTTATCTATCAATTTATGAGTATGTGTTCCTTTCAATTCAATTGATTAGCATTTATTTATCTCTTGATCATATAATTTCTTGAACATTCATATATTTTCTCACACTTTCTCACTCACCAATCACATATTAAGCCTCCATCATTCCATATCATTATTTTCCATCCAAATACATTCCTAGAAAATACTTTCACTTCATCCAAATAACTATAGCCGAAATCCCTAGCCTCCCATAAGAATTCCTACAATTTAGGAATCCTAACCCTAGCTAACAAACTCAAATCCCTAAATTTTAGGAGTTGCCCTAACCAAGCCAAACACTATCATTCATCCTTCACTTACCTTATCCAAAACACTCCAACTCTAATTCTATCTTCCAAATCTCGAAATTCCCCTTATCCACCACCAAAATCCTAGCCTCTCTTCATCCCACAAGCCCTAAACATCATCTAAGAGGCCCCAACACCAAAGAACATCATCAAGCCGTTCCATAGTGCATCAAACTCACCAATTCATCACTTAGATCACCCTAATTAGTTATCATCATCAATTTCACTACTAAACACCATACCTCCATAAGCCTAGGGACCCTCTATTGCCATAAACAAGACAATACCAAGTAAGTCGACAAATAGCATTCGGTCATCACAAGGAGAGGCAAGCTTAAAGGACCTTAATGTTTAGGGACTAGACCGAGGTCCCTAACACACCTACGAATCTACAACGGTGAGAAATGGCAATCAAAGTTCAAAATTTCGATTTCTATCAATCATTATGACCTGTATATTGTTCTCAAGACAATGACAAAAAGACCATATCCACTGTTGAGTGCTTTCTACACACCCTTCCATTTGCAAAGGGGAAGAGTAAGAACATAAAATTATCATGAAATCTCTGCCAAACTTAGATAATTTGTTACACCCAGATTGCAGAGATCATTTCAAGCAGGCAGCAAAAATAAGAAATTCTTTTTCCCTCAAGTCAAATCAACATCAACAGTATTCTTTACAAAGATCAACCACGGGAGTGTTTAATCTTTCAGAGTTTTGGGAGTCCTATCCAAAATTTTTTTTTTTTTTAATAAGAGATAACTTTTATTAATGAGAATGAAATGGGCATAGCCCGTGTACACAGGGAGTATACAAAGGAACACCTAATTACATTCTATCCAATCCAAAACCTACCGGAAACTAGCATTCAGTCGCTAAATTCTATAACTTCAACTTTCTCACAAGGCCAAGAAAAAGATTTGTGAGTCACAGGAAAACGAATATCAGTAATCCAGTCATAACTGGAGCTGGTAATTGTGGAGTTTCAACACTTATCGCTATTGAAAATGTTACTGATAAAGCGAGAACCTAAGTTTAAAAGCTGAAGAGGAGATTTTTACTTGGAGGCAGAGGCAGATTCTTCTTCGAGCCAGTGGCGGATGTGCTTGACGTTGCGCCTGAAGATAGCGGCCGACTGCTTGACGTCGCTCCTCAGCAGGAGAACCACGGCGCTAACCCCAGCCACCGTAAGGATTAAGTTTGTCAACGCCATTGGCTTGTGTTTTTGGGCTCCGAAATGAGTTAGCTCTCTCTATCCAATAGCGAAGGATCAAAAATTTAAAGAGGACATTGGTTTTCGAGAGTTTAGGGGGTTCGGTTTCTACTTTCTTGGCGAAGAGAAGAATGTGCTCGGAGAAGATTGGATTTAGCCTTTATGTGGACTCATATTGGGCTTCAAAAGCGGGTCCAAAATCATGGGCTGCCAGTTCATAACCCAACCAGATAAAATGAGCTTCAACCAACCCAAAGGATTTGTAGCGCTTGCGTTTGGGGCAAAACACTGAAAGATCCCGTGATTGGGTCAAAATCTTTATTTATTATTAATTTTCTTAAGGGTCAAAATCTATATTTTAAGTGGTTGGTGAGCTATCACAATATAAAGAGAAGACAGAATTGATTTAAATCCCTTCTATCATACCATATTCAGATATATGAAGTATATGAGAAGCCTTGCATAAGAAAAAGACAGGAGTAAACCAATAATTGAAGCGTGCCAATCTTTGTTTGTCAATAATACACTTTGGAACACGTGATGCCAATTTTCTAAGCCAAATATATATATATATTTTTTTATAATTTTGAAGATAAATAGACACATGTTAATCCTACTGTATTAAATGTTAGGTAGAATGTATATTATCTGGGCAACATTTAAGGCAGTGGAGTGTACATGATGTGTCTTCAAATTGTAGAAAGTATTTGAATAAAATAAATGTTGAAAATCTAGGACAAAATCTTCTTTCAAAGTTGGAGGAAATTTCCTCCTATTTATCTATAAATTGACATGAGTTTTTTGAGCATGTAGTAAGCATATTTTAAAAAAAAAAAATCAAGTTAAAAAGGCGTTATGAATGTGCTCATTCATTAAAGTCATGTTCTTGTCACATATTCAAGGAACGCATGACAAGTTTTTAAATGAATTTGAGGAGGTTTCATCTAATGCAATTTAGGTTTCGTTTGGATTCGGAGTTAAAATGAGATGAGTTTTGAAAATTGAATAAATATTATTATTATTATTATTTTGATATTTGAAAAGACTATATTGAGATTTGTATTTTGTATGAGAATTTGAAAAAAATGTAATGATGAGTTGAGACGAGCTCAACTCGTCTTCAGATAAACGGGACAGGAAAACTCTTGTCAAAAAATTTAAATCAAAACTAAATATGAACATATCATTTTAGAGTCAATTCAGCTTGCATGCCAAGGTAGGACCGTGCATCCGTATCCGAAGCCTGTTATTGAAGAAGATTCAGATATGGATTCGGCTTTTTAAAAGTGGGCTGATATCTACAGGAGAAACTTGGCCAAAACCCATGTGGATATGTGGATTGAAACCGGATATTTGGATTTGATACCTAGTTTTTTTTAATATTTTTAACACTTTTAAAACTTTTTTAACATTTTTTAAAAGACTTTTTTATAAGCCTGATATATGAATTTTACATCAGGTTTTTTTTAAATAAATCTTTTTAACACTTTTCAAACCTCTTTTTAAAAAAAAAACATTTTAACACTTTTTAAAAGGCTTTTTTATAGGCCTTAATGTTTTAGGAATTTTTTTTATTGCCTATTCTATTTTTATAAAATAAAATAAAATAAATAATAATAGACATCAACATACACAATATACTACATACTTTACAATATTGTTACTTACATCATAATGCAAAACGTCAACTTTACAAGGAACAAATTAATTGTGAAAATTTCAAGAGGGGGGCAACAGTAAAAACACTGTTCATGTGAGGGGGCTACACATAGGGGTGTAAATGGTTCGGTCCGGTCCGGGAAATTTGTGGACCGATTCCATTCGGTCCAAAAATTCTCTTACCTTGGACCGGACTAAACTCCTATTCGGTCCATATCAGTCCGATCTAATTCGGTCCAAGGGCGGTCCGATCCGGTCTAGGGGTATCCTATATGATTTAATGTGCTAAATTTAATTTAAAATTCTGTAATGATCAATTTTTTATTTATCCAAATTTAATTATTTTCAGTCCAATTTACTTATTTATCACATATTTAAGCCAAAAAATATTAAAAAAACTTACTCTTAGTATATTATAAGAGTATATATTAAATATGTTAATATTATAAGATTATATATTATATATTAAGTATGTTAGTAAACTATAACTAATAACACTATTATATTAGTATATTATATATTTATATGTTAGTAAATAGTGACAAATTAGTAATAATATAGTAAATAATAATAATACACTTATTATTTATAAGTTATTATTAATATTCTATATAAATATACTATAATTTATATTTTTATACTACAATTAGTCAACTATTATAAATTATAATATGTTAATATTATAAGAGTATATATTATATATTAATATGTTAATATATATTATATATTAATATGTTATTATATTAATCTATATTAATATTAATATTTAAATTTATATACTATTATTTATATATACATAAATTTTAAAAAAAAAAGTTTAAAAATTTGGTCCGGTCCAGTCCAGGGAGATCCCCCTGGACCGAGACCGAACCGGAATCATTCGGTCCATATATATTTTGGACTGGACCAGACCGAACTCCAACCGGTCCGGTCCGGTCTCGGTCCGATCCGGTCTATCGGTCTAGTTCAATCTTTTTACAGTTCTAGTTGCACATGAACAGTGAAAACACTGTTTATGTGAGGGGGGCTGCTGCGGCTGCTGAAAACAGTGGCTGCTGCAAATCTTTTTGTCAAATTTCAAATGCAGCAATTAAGTACTGTGGCAAAACATTTGATGTCAAGTCCCCTCTCATCTACATTTTGAGTTGTGGGAAACAAAGAACTGAAAATAATAAAGATTAGTAAAAAATTCACATCCCAACTAATATGCATATATATAGAGATATTACAAGAAAAATGAATATTCGTAATAGATTATTTATGATAAAAATAATTATTTATTGCGAAAATATACTCATTTTGACAGAAAATAATTATTTTAACAAGAAATAACTGATCACAGATAACTAATTTTTTTATAGTGAGAGAAAATAAAATACTTGTGGAATGTGTCGACAAGGAATGGAAGGTTAGAGAAATGGCTTAAGTCTTTGTTGCCATGTCAGTGTCACATGTGCTATTGTTCATGATTATGCTCCCGTTGTTAACTTAGCATATACAATGGAATGAACTTAATTCATCACAAAATAATCATATAAAACCATTCATTTATTTGTTGTGTGGGGGAGGGTTGAATATAATGCTCCATGCGGAGTGAACTTCAACACAAAATAATGATGTCAGCAAGCCACCAGAAACCATTACTTAGCAGGTCATGAAGTTGACTAAAAATACTAAAAACTTTCATGGTTTGTACAGAAGAGAAACTACAGATACCTGAACGAGACTAGAGACCAAGTGAGGCTTTTTATTAAATTGGAGTATCTGTTAGGGTTTCTGATCAGATTTCTCTAGACCGAGATTCAAACCAAAAGGAAGAGAAAAAAGTTTATTGAACACAATCACAACATCTAGAGAGATATATAGCAAGAAATAATCAAAAACAAGCTAGAGATCATTAGAGAAAAGAACAAAACCAAACCAAAAAGGAAGGAAAAAAGTTTAATGAACGCAATGGAGAAATAGAGAACGTCGTATTATTGACATATGCATACAAAATTCAGAGAAATTAATAGTAAGAAAAAAAAAAAAAAGATCAATGTAGATTAGGAGAAAAAAAAAAACCAAACCCAGATACAAACCAAACCCAGATCCAAACCAAAAAGGAAGGAAAAAATGTTTAATGAACACAATCACAACATCCAAAGAGATGACTAGCTAGGAAGAAAAAAAATCGAAAATAGACTAGAGATTAGAAAATAATAATAATAATAAATAATTCCAAACCCAATTCCAAACCTAAAGGCCCACGCCCAAGGGGGAAAAAAGTTCAATAAACGCGGTGGAGAAATAGATAAATTCAGATTCTTGACACTCAATATCTAATAACAAGCCTCAACTAACGTAAAGGCCACCTATAAAGACAAATGAACTGCTAATCAATACCCAAATCAATCGATACAAGAAATTTTACATATATTAATAGAGATTTTTAGAGTTCGTCGATGAACCTGGAAACAATGTCATGATGGGGGATGGGTCTATATTGTTGATGACTCTAAAGAGAGAGAGACGATCGAGACTGAAGAAAGCTGGGTGAAAATGGCTTAGGTGGTCGCATACAAAATAGAAGAAACGAAAACAAAATTAAAGAACTAGATGTAAAATAGGAGTGATCTCATACCTGTGATGGTAACCGACGACGACGATGTTCTATGCATTATTAACCGAAGATGACAGCTTTGCTTTTGCCTTAGGGTTTTGGCCAAAGAGAGCAAGGAGAGAGCGAGGAAATCACCTCATTTGGGACGAAAAAATGTTTCGTTTAACCTAATGTTTCAATTACCCAGTCCTGATTAATCGCATGGCCAAACAGAATCCGGACACGGATTCGAGCACTTACAAAATTATTTTAACCGCCTAATCCGGGCAATTAAACGTCCAGGACCCACTGGATATCCGAATTGAGGACCAGACTGTAAAAAAAATTTGGTCAGGATGCACATGACCCCTATGCCAAGGAAGCTTCAGCTCCTAATTAAGCCTTGTGGAAAAAGTGATGGCAACAAACTGAATTGTTTTTCAGACCTTCGGTTGTATGCATTAATGGGGGTGATCTGATCCCTAAGAAAATCGTGAAATATTACACGTACGTACAGGAACACCGTTAGTTTTCAAGCTGGGGCTCGGGGGCAAAGATATAAAGAAACATGCTTGGCTCTCATTTCCGATGATCACCTGAAAATGAAGAATAATAATGCTGTACCGTGATGACATTAAACTGATCATCACTGCTTTCATGAAAGGTTAAGCCCATCTATGATCATCACTGGTACGACGCACATATTATAACGAACACACGTACAGAAATTAGTATCTGATCCCAGTTGATTCATATAGAAGAATCAAGAACAAATACAATCGGCCGGGACCCTAGCTAGCTGGTATAATTCGTATGCGGAATCAGAATTCCCCTTTTTCCCCAAAAAGATCATAAAGAAAATAAAAGGAAGATAAAAGAATATAAGAATCAAAGTTTCTTCTTCTACTTCTTCTTCTTTTCCTTCTTTTTTTTTTTTTTTTTGGTCTGTCATGTGTAAGTGTGTGTTTTTGACATAGTATATGACATTTTTTGTGTCTCCGGCCCTTTTTTTCTCCCTGATATACGGTTTCGAAAGTTGTTACTAGATTCACAGTATAACTAGTTGCAGGTGATATCATGGGAATGCTTGCCCTAAATGCTATAAATGGTGATCTATAGATCAGAGAGTACTGAACATGATTAACATATATGATATTGGCACGGCTCAATCAAGCTAAAGGACCCAACCATTGAGAACTTTGATTTGATTGAGCCTTGCCAACATCATGATGAACTGTTCCTCGTACTGCCAACAAACTTTTACAAACCCAATGCCATAAACGTCTAGCTAACCTTCCTCAATATTGTTAATGCAGGATCGTACGTGCCGATGCAGCCATGCATTGAGAGATCAATTGATCAGTTCGGGACGAACCCAAAGAAAACACATGCAGGATAAACCAGCCAGAAACCAGAAATTGACAAAGTGGTTTTACAGGCGAAACAAGAAGAGAAAGCTGTCCAAAATGTTCAAAGTAACATTACCATATATATGAGAGATGAGAAATGGATATATATGCTTTTTATAAGGAAGGGGCAGATCAGCGCGCGCTAGATAAAAAACATATTACTAGTTTCTTTTTTTCTTGGATAGCGATTGATCTAGATATATTGCCGTTGAGAGCATTTAACGTTTCTAGCTAAAGGTCCCACAGATTTCCATTTGAATTTTTCAGAATAATTATCATCACCATTGTTGTCAGCATTGCATCATTTATATATATTTTTACCTGGTTTTCTTATGGCATATATATATATATATATATATATATATTATATGATTAAGTTTCTCTTTGATTCTGCCAAGATCTTTTAGATCAATTGGCAATACTTTAGTTTCTCATTAAGAGAATCAAGGATCGAATCCCCCCTTCCCATGTATTAACAAAAAAAAAAAAAGTTCTCTTTGATTCCCTTTATCTAGAAATGCACGTAATGTAGATCGCTCGGCCATGTTGTCTAAAGAATCGAGATTTCATACGTACAACATTAAATATTAGAGGACCACTTTGGAGCCGTCGGTCTGTTATGTAGGCTTTAACAGCCTCCAATGAAACAGTAACCAAGCATCTTTTAAAATTTACAAAGAAGGAGACACAACTTTCACAACATGATCCTCAATGTCTATAGTATCTGGTTCTGCTTCAAATCCCAGTTCAGTGCAATTTGATTTCACTTCATTCCCAATTATAAGCTCCACATCAAAGTGCATGTCCCTCTTCCAAAGTGCCCATTTACATATCTCAAAGCCCCCAAATTAATAACACAATTCCAGTTACCAAATTCAACAAACGAACTGAAATAAATAAATCCTCTTAATAACCAAAAGTAAGCAATAATCATAAGTAAAACTTAAAATCAGAGGCACCCACTACAAGGGATGTGAGCTTTTGTGACTAATGAATAACGAAAAAAATATTATTTGTGACTAATTTTAACTGTAAATAATTATTTGGCTGAAATTAACTAGTTACAAAAAATCATTTTTCGTATAATGACCAACATAAGGAATAAGGGCAAAGGAGAGGGCTTCTAGTTGTGGGTTTATTACAAGAAAAATGGATAAAAACAATTAATCTGATATATCAAATTGATTATTTCTAATTTTTTATTTTTAGTGGTTGCGAGCGAAAGGGAGGGTTATAGGTGGAGAGGGCTTGTTGTTGTGGCCTTGAAAAACTTGTATATTGGGCAGGATATATGGTGTTACATAAAGTTTTGTGAGGGCAACATCAGTTTATTAGATACCGATCGACCAAATGGGAGGACTAATAAAGAAATGCGTTGGAAATGAGCCTGCACATAAATCTTAAATTTTCTTAAAATCAGTTGTAAGGACGAAATAGTAGTATGCAGGCGAAATAAGTCGTGTTGACAAACTGATCAATTGCAATCCGCAATTTCTGACAGGGTTTTTGAAATTATAGTTAATATTATAAAAAATAATATTTATAATCATAAATTATTAATGTCGTATAATTTTTTTAGAAAAAAAAAATTAAATATGAGATTTATATGAAAAAAATAAATCTTTTAATTATAAATTTTACTTTTATTTTAAAAATAATTAGAAGATATTTATACATTCTAAAAATGTATGTAACGTTATTTTAATATTATAAGCAAAAGATTAAAAGGTACCGGACCGCGTGAAGATGATCCTCTGTTGTTTTGCCTCTTCGTGTGTCATTTCAAAATTCATATCATGCAAGCTGTGAAGATCAAGACAACCCATAAACTCTACTGAAGAAGACAAGAACAAAAGGCTCGCCACCAAACAATCCGGTTACCTAAATTTATCCTGATTTAATGGACAAGACATCACCTTCTGGCCATGCCTTCATAATTCTAAAAGTTTTCTAGGCCCATTTTATGATGGTGGGTTGGCTAGCTGTTTGGAACGACAGAAGTGCGGCCTCAAACTATACTTTTGGACCTGAGGCCTCGGAACCCAAGCACAGTCGCGATCTTCCTGATTTCGGAGTTTTTTTTTTAAGATTACGTGCGGAGATATGAAGAGTTAATTTTAGATGAGTTAATTAAATTTATACATAATAATATTTTATAAATTTTATTGAGATATATTTAAATATAAATATATTGATATCTGTATTTGAATATATAAAGTAAGTTTAGATGAATTTAAATTTTCTATAAAATTAAAGTTGAAAAAGATTGATTTGTGATATGCTTGCCTACATTTTGAATTTGAAGTACAAATAAAAAAGAACTGCACGAGTATTTATAAATCTCAAGTAGAACTTGATCTTGAGTTTCTTACAAATATTTATAAATATATTGATATCTTAAGAGAAGGACGATTAAAATAATAATAAATAATAGATTTTTTTATTAAAAAAAAAAAAGGATTACTGGTAAAAAAAAATACAATGAATTAGTCAGCCCTCTATCAGGGGATACATGAGCTAGTAAATCGTTCATATTATAGATAAGATTTTGATGATTTGATTAGGAATTTTTTTTTTTGAACTTATTAATTAAGTAAATATTTTTTAATAATATTCTAATTTTAAAAAAATATATATTTATTAAAAAAAAAACGAAAGCAAACAAAATGCACTTATCGGATATAATATTCCAGTACCTCATACGTGGCCGGTCGTCTTTTACAGGTTGGTGACAAAACAGAGATCCCAATTCCCAAAAAAGGGACCGCCATGGCTAGCTATGTAGTACATGAAATTCCTTAACGATTGAGACCCAACAATAGCCCCTAAAAAGGTCTACAAAGAACAATATCTTATTAGACCATTAATATTATTTTTATTAAAAATTAATAAAAAAATATAAATGTATACCCACATTAAAATTCTTTTAATGAGTTACTATATAAAAATTAAATAAAAAGTATTTTTATGCTAAATCAAGAAAAAAATATTTTTATGTTATTCTTCCTACTTTTTTTTTTATTAAATACGACAAAAAAAATTTAATATATATATATATATAAATTTGTACTTTTTATTAATTTTTAATAATAAATCTTGATTAGACTAATATCAATATTCTTAGCACTTCGGTCCAGCAAAAACAATATGGATCTCGCTTTAGCCTTGGGCAGGCATGGCATCAAAAGCAGAACAAAGACCGGGGAGCGGGGGGGTGGGGTGGGGTGGGGTGGGGTGGGAATAGCATCGTAACCGGTTTATGGACCTGAACACTGAAACGTCCTTGGGCTTGGATGCCATTCTGGGAAATGTTAATGCTTGAAAACAAACTCTTATTTGTTTCCTATGTCATCCAGATAACAGATAATCATGTACCGTGTACTTACGTGTACGGTTCAGAACACAGAGGAAGAATATTAAAAAAATTAGAAACCCCCAACTTGCAATATGCGGAGGTTGGTGCGATCTGTGACGTGACTGCAACATGCATCCTAGAATATCTTATCCTTTGACCGTTCAAAAGTACTATATAGTGCAAAAACTTTATCACTACTACTGCCAGTAGTGTCTGAGTAAAGCAAAGCAACACAAGTTGCAAGACGGACGTATATAGTAATATTAAAGGAATCGTGGATGGGATACTCTTATAATTGCTCTAATGCAAATACATTAATTATTCTCTTACAATTAAGAGCATATATAATAGATAGCTTATAGATCAATGCAAGTGTAAATTGGATCTCGTATCTCTTACCGATTAAGTTATGCATTTCCTGCAATCTGAAAACTGAAAACTACTACTCGTATTCGGCCTGCAGTAAGATGCTCAACATATAATATTGTACTCATGCACACGCAAGAGTTAAAGCAGCTAGGGTGTTGAAAAGGACACCATTCTTATCCATATCTAGCTAGCTAGCTACAAGCATGCATGGCTAGCTGTTTACTTTTTACTTCATTTTCTGTGGGAAATTGAGATCAATACGTAGGAGATGGTATTGGGAGTGGCAATTATGAATCTTTTAAAGTACTTTATCTTCTTGACGATCATGGATGTTGTACTGTCGTATCTCAGTCTATCCTTTACTAAGAGTGCAAAAAAAGCTTAAAGATTCAGACGCAAAAACTATCAGGATATGGTACCATCTGCTGCCTCCCATGAATGATCAGCTCAAGCCTCGAGCCATGCTTTTGTGCCCCGGCCGCCCCCATAGTGCTATTAACAATTAATTTTCCGTAAAAACAGAAATATGATATTTTCTTATCTTCTTATCTGGACTGAATATAATATATAGCTCGCACTGATCTACAAGTAAAGCTATATTCCATATTCCCCAAAGTAACACATTAATTAGCAGATGTGGCACCCCTTCGGTCCAGCTTTATCTCTATACAATTGCTTAGTGCCGGTCCCATTTGATTGTTGAACTGTATTAAAATCAATTTAATTTAATCTAATTTTAAGAAATGTCTAATATTCAAGTACTCAACTCTTAAATCATTAAATTCATCTCAATTTAAAATTGTACTCATAATTTTTTTTTATTCACTATCTTTTTACGCACGAAATTCACAATCTTTTTTAAATTCTAAATATATCTAAACTCATTTTAATATTTAAATACATTTAAACTCATATTAAGGAGCCCCACAAAATTTACTTCACTATCTCAATTATTACTATTCATAATTACTCTAACTAGTCACACGCATATATTCACTATCTCAATTCACTAGTGTAAATATTGATGCGCATGCTCCGATCTACTAGCTAGAGAATTGCCAGTCCATATTTATACTAACAAAGCAAACAGTGAGAATAATGCATTTGGATGTTGAGTTAAAATAAGTTAAAATGAGTTAAATTTTTTATAAATTTATAATGAGTTGAGATAGTAGGATAAGTTTTGTGAGGTGATCTGCTTAAGATGAGTTTAGATATATTAGAATGTTAAAATAAGTTTAATGGATATATTAATGAAAATTAATAAAAAAGTTGTGAGTCTCGTATATAAAAAAATATTAAATTTAAATTGGTTATTGATCTCATATATAAAGAGACTAATTTGAATTAAAATAAATTTAATAGTTTAAGAGTTAAATATTTAAATATTATACTCAATTTTAAATTAAACTGAACTGAATTATTCTCAGGACGGTCCAACAAATTAAGATTTTTCAGTTTTCATATTATTCTGATTGAGATCAGGGTAGAGACAAGTTTTCATATTATTCTGCTTGAGATCAGGGTTTCAATGTGCAGGGGTAGCCTATAGCTAGCCAACTTACATATACAGCAGCTAGTGCTTGAAATATCTCAACAAGATGGATTATTGGAATAAATTCCAAATATATATAATGTTCGTTAGGGTAGTGTAAAGACGAAGTTGATCTCCATATCTTGGAAAGCGTATTTACTGTTTGACATATTGATATTATTGGAAGATATATATATATATATATATATATATATATCCCGCAAAAGAGTGTAGTTAAAGAAAATTATGCTTCGAGATATTTAGTCTAGGGACCACGCACAACTCAGTCACAGTTTTCATGTCAATCTGCAAAGCCCTTTATACCAGGAAGCAACCAGTGTGTTTATATATAGACCCGGCCTCTTGAAGTAATTAGATCAACATTCGAGTTCGATATCAAAGAAGTTGAGCGATTAAGATGGAGGCACACCGTAAGCGAAGAGGGTTCGTTAAAGGGAAGCTGATGTCATTCCAACGAGCAGCGCCGAAGCCTAATTCCTCAATTGTGCAATATACCAGCAAGGCTAAGCCAAGACAGTCTTCTCCTTCAACTGCCTCAGTCGGCTTTCTGGTCCACCAAGATCACTGTGTCGTTTCTCAGCCGAAACAGAAGGTCATGTCGTTTATAGTACCTGCAGCCGATAACGGCCGCGACTTGATAAGCAGCCAATACGACAGCCAGCTATATGGTATAGCGGCTGATGAGGCCGTCGATACAAAGGCTGCAACGTATATATCTTCTGTTCAAGAACGTTTCAAGCTTGAAAGAATGAAATCGGAACACAAGAAGTGCCAGGTGGATGCACTACTCACGTAGATCGAGGCCGTGATCTCTTTAGTCTTTTAATAAAAATAAATAAGCTGATTTCATCGTTTAAAAGAAAAAAAAATATGGTTCCGAAATTAAGGAGTTCTGTACTTGGTGTTATGTATCTCCAGCCAACCTTAAATTAAGTTAGTACCGTCTGTACTCTGTCCAGTTTAATTGTTCTCAAATTCACTTCAACTGATTTTATTTTATTATTATATTTTTTTATAATTTTTATATATTTTTTAAAATTTTCATATAAAATATAATAAATAATTTAATTTTTTTTTAATTTTAAAATACTTTCCATAAAAGCAATCGGCCAGGTGGTTATACGTATATATATATGCGTAGTAGTAAAGCACGTATTTAGGTATTCAAGAATACAAATTTATATACTGAGCGTTAGCTTTCATGGCTTTTCCAGAATTCTCCCGCTTTTGGGGACTAAAATGATAATTTAATATTTGAAATATTTTCTATTTAAATTTGAAAAATGCTATCCATCATTTCATATTATAAGTTTTATAAATTTTTATTTTATTTTTACTAAATTAATTAGATTGTCTTATTCATCACTCATATATTATATATTTATTATAAAAAAAAATTAAAAAGATATTATGTACAATATATAAGATGATAAATAAAATTAATCTTTTAAGATTTACAGAAACCAAATAACTGCTAGATATTTCATTTTTTTGCAAGGCCGAGAACATGCTCATTTATAAGGTAATATGTCCAAGACGATAATGTTTCTCCACTTTTTGAAATGGAATCTTGATAATATCAATGGCTCAAATCCTTGCATATCCAGAATAAATACACTCTATTGATTAAAAGCTAAATTTAATAAGGATTTAAATATTAAAACTGTTTTTTTTTTTTTTTGAAAAGAGAAAAGAAATATTAAAACTTATTTTAAAAGCATATTAAATTGTTCAAAAGTCAAATAATTTAAATTTTATGAACAATAAACTCAAATCAAATGTCAAATATAGTCAATTAAATACAATGATCAAATTTTTATTTTTTTCTTTCTCTTTCTTATTTTACTCTCTTTCTATAATTTTTGGATAGATAAATTAAGTTGATAAAAAAATATAGTTTGGTGAGAAATAAGTAGAAATAATTTTTTTGTAAATATCGATTAGTAATTTAATTTAAATATAATATTATTACTAATTTTTTTAAAAAAAAACTCATATGTTAATTAAAATATGATTATTAATTAATATATAATAGATAGAATAGTCAAATATGATAAAATTAATTAATTTAATTAATTTAATAATTGTAAACAATTAAAAAAGATTTAATTATTAATTACTCAATATTATATATCTTTATAAATAAATAATCTAATATGAAAATTTGATGTGAATAGTCAAAGTCAAAAGTTAGTTATATTATTTTATTGTTATATTTTGAAAAAATAACTATTTCAATGTGGGGATTTATATGAATGGAATGATCAGAAGTCAAAATGAGAGTTACATTGATTAAAACTATACTTTAACAATGACCAATCCAATAAAAGTACTTTTAAGAGAGATTTGATCAAAAGGAATAGATCTGGTTTGGATTCAAAGTTGAGGCTAAGTGTAAGGAAATCCCAATTCATTATTTCATTTCATTTTAAATTTATTATTATATTTTTCTAAATTTTCACACAAAATATAAAATTTAACTTTTTTAAATTCTACTTCAATTTTTTTAAATTTTAAAATAATAATAATATCAAAAAATAATATTTTATTTTATTTTTGGAACTCATCTCAATTAGTCTATTCTCATCTCTTAATCTAAACGAGGCCAAAGGTCAACAAATATAAGCAGCGTCTACCTTTTTTTTTATTATTGAATGGCAGCGTCTACTTCTTATCGATGCTGCTACATATTCATGGTGAAACCATGATGATATTTAACCAATAAGTGTAGATTTATTTATTTTTAGTTTTTTTCATAAATATAATTTATTCATATATAGGCTATTTTAAAATAGTATATGAAATGATATCAATAGTAAAATCTTTCATTCTAGTATCTTGACCGGTACGACCTCTAATACAGTATTCAAAACTTTGGTTTGCGCGCCGCCGATCACTTGCCTCTGCCTTCCAGCACGCCATTGGTAAACATTGCGATTAGAAAAATTTCTCCAAAAAATCCTCCACAAGATGAAGGTACATCTTAATGGTTGAAGAAGCAGTTCCAAAGACAAATGCATTTAGAAAATCAGGCCTCTAACTATTTCTGAGATCACAAAGAAATGGGTCAGAAGAAAGAAAATGAGGCTGACTTCCATTGTCTTAGATTTTGGGAAGAATTTGATTTATTTCTTTTAATTTTTTAACCGGTTTCGAATTTAAAAAACAAAACATAAAACCTTCTCTTCTCCATAGAAATTGTTTTTTTTTTTTTTTTTTTCAGGGGACAAAAGTTAAGGGCAATAAATTCCTTTCAATTCAAGAGAGAGATGTAATATGATAAATTTGATGGAGGTTTTGGTGGAGGAATCGAACAAGGGAGAGTTGGTTTCGATGTAGGAATCGTAAGAAAGAGAGAGAATTAAGATTACAGGTGAGAAAGGTTTGGTGGCCTAAATCTCGAGTTTCAGTTGACCTCAGTTGCCCAGATGACTAATACAATAGGGGGGGTGAATTGGGTTATATTAAAAAATGAATACTTATAAACCAAATATACAATATAAAATATAAACAGAATATGAGCAGCAGGAAATATAAAGAGTAAGGGAAAGAAGAAGCAAACTCAGTATTTTAACGAGGTTCAGCCCCACTGCTTACGTTCTCGCCTCAAGCTACCCCTTGAGAATCCCAAATTCACTATTCAATTTCTTTTAGGTAGAGATAGAAACCTATTACACCTTTAAGCAATACCGGTACAAAGAATCCGTATAAAACACCATCTACATTTGCAATCACTTCACATTTGGTGATTCAACTATTCCCTGTGTAGAACACATTTTACATACACAAGGGTTATACGCACCCTCTTACAAATACAAGAGCTGATAGTGGTTAGATTATCAGAATACACTCCTTAATGAGTTAAATAAGAACAATACAGCACAATCTATATATCTCTCAGAATGAATAAGAATTAAGGCATAAAACTTAGAGAAGAGAGAATTAGGGATTTGAGAAAATGATACAAAACTTAACAATTGATGTGTAAACTCTTGTTGTGATTTTTGCAAAACTCAAGTGAGATATTTATAGGCAAATGAGTATTCATATTCAAATTTGAAAAGGTTCACATATCAAATAAGAGCACTATTCACTTTTCAAAAGATTCAAATAAAAACATCTCATTTTTATATTTGTCAAAAACAACTCCATTCATTTTTCAAAGAAATCAAACATAATCTTTTACTTTTCATACATGACAAAATAAACATAATTTATTTTTCAAATCAAATCATCTTCTTTTTGCATATGTAAAAAAAACACACAACCACCTTTCAATATTTTCAAACAAATCATCTATCTTTTACATTTGTCAAAAAAATACACAACCATCCTTCAAGATTTTCAAACAAAATCATCTATATTTTGTATTTGTTAAAAAAACACACAATTACTTTTCAAGATTTTCAAATAACACATGCACATGTTAAAGATGATAATCAATCATCTTACAAATTCAAATCTTTATACATATGTGGAAAAATAATAATAAATTTTGAAATTAAATATTTTAATAAAGTTATGCAAATGTAAAAAATGCAATTTGATGCTTTATAAGAAAATATTAATTTTGAACATTAATCCAATTTCAAATTTTAAGAGATGTACAAAATTACTTTATGAGATTTATTTGTAGACTTGTTCTTCTTTTTACTCATGCTTGATTTCTTGATGTGCTTAGCTCTCTTCATGCGTAGACAACTTGAGCTTGAGTCTTGAATTTATTTGTTATCATCAAAATTTAAACATAAATATGATATTTGAAACATTGGGTTCAACAGCTTTCTTCTCGAGCTTCGATGGCCTGAACCTCTTCCAGTAAGAGTCGCCTGAAACTCAAATCTTTCGACGAGGGTCTTCAAGCCTTCTTCACAAGAGAGTTTAGCGAGGGAGAGAGTAAAGCTGGGTCTTGAAGACTAACTCAATAAGCTATTTTATATAATGCAGAACATGTTTGTATCATATTCCCTCTACATGGTAAGCACTTATTGGTGTCTGCTATATGTAGAAAAATGGATAAGATCGATCTGAAAATTTTCTCTTTTTTTGATATATTAAATAATTTCTTTTTTGACTTTTTGAATTAGGGTTGAAGTCCTAACACGAGCCCCCTCCTCTCATTTATTCTCTATTCGTCGTGTTGTTTATTTCTCATTTCTCAACCTTTCGATTATCCTTTTGCATTCATACAAACTTCTCTACTGTTGTTGTTCATCTTGGCCCATCGTCCATCTTTTGTCACTATTTTTCTCATGCTCTCTCTTTATTTCATGTCTTTGACATTTCTTGAATTTCTCTTTCTCTAGACTTCACCAATGATCAGCCCGCCTTTACTCTCTCTCTCATTTTGAAATCGACAATATTGTGTGTATTCTTCTCTTAAAAGCATTAGTATTGGATCGATCAAACAACTTATTAAATACAAATTTGTTAGTTTTAAAGCATGATGAATTTATGTTGTATTTCATCAGCAAAGTCTAAAATCAACTAAAAATTGTCGAATTGATAACAACTAAAAATTGTCGAATCGATCATAATCGGCTCAATTAGTTTTCAATCTTTTAGTCAATCGATTGTTAGTTCGACTTCAAAACCAACCAACTCAACTTTCTCAGCTCTACCAAAAGGAAAGATGCAAATATAATTATATAAAAAATAATAATTCCCAAACAAAGGAAGGCACTGGACCTTCAAAAAGAATGGGGTTGACCTGCAAGTGACTGCAACTACTTAAAAACAGCCGAAATTACTTCATAATTGTAACTATAGAAGAATTAAGTATAAAGGACGGAGATTAGAAAAAAAAAAAAAAGAATAAAGTACGGAGATGGCCCAATACGAACATAGATAAATGAGATGGGCCAGACAGGGAGAGAATGAGAGGGGTAGGTTTGTGAACTTGATCAAATTAAACTAGCTGGTAAGGCGCCACTGAAGAGGTCCGAGGACAACCTTGATAACATAGAAAACACAACTTGATAATTGGTATGATTGCTCAAAATATATTATATTAACATATAGCCCAAAAAAAGCAAGAATAATTTCCTACAAACTGTGGGTCATCTCTTCCACACTCTGCCACGCATGAATAAGCAACTTACAGTTAAAGTTATATATAGATCAAGTTGGCAAAGATTAATTAAATTTCAAGCGTCCAATCAAGCTGAAATATATATATATATATATATATAGGAATATCCTGGAGTTCGGTCACCGAACCCTCCCAATTGCAGCCTCTGTCGTCTCCGACGATAGGTTGAAGCCAAAACTCCTTAAAAATTAATTTTCATTTTATTTTTTTATTATATTTTTTTCATTATATTTTTTTATTATATTTTCTAAATTTTATTTATTTTTTTGTATTCTTTAATATTTTTTATTATATTTTTATAATAATTATAGTAGTTTAGAAAGTGGGCTGCAAAACGCTGCACCCGATTGCATCCCAGCGTCAATCATATATATATATATATATATATATATATATATATATATCTAGTCAACAGTTCAACGTGCGGGGGACACATTTGCACAATTTAAAAAAAAAAATCTTCAAAATAACATTTATATACATGAAAAGTAATATATACATATTTTCAATAATAATATATTTATCATATTTGTATAGGATATATACAAGAAAAATATAAAATAATTATTTGTTTTGTGATTCATACAAACAAAAAAATATATTTTATATATATAGAAAGGAAATAAAATGCAAACCTATTCAAAAATCACTTTTTAAAAATATAAATATATGCTGAAATTCGATATTAGTCGAAATTTAATATTTCGACAGAAACAAGCCAAAATGCCAAAAAAAAGGAAAAAAATTAAATGCAACATTTTATGTATTTATCAGATAGTTGATACAACACATTTCTGACATATTAGCCAGTACAATATTCAAAATTTTGATGCGAACTTCGACATGAGGTGACTGATGATTTGCTGCAAGGTCAAAGGTTGCAAGAGGTTGACTCAGTGAGTCGTGAAAGTTGTAAAGGGAGAGAATTGTTTGGGTGTAATGTTAGTATAATTAATCGAAATGCCCTTGTTATGGTGTAACAAGATTTAGATCTCAGTTGTATATAATGCTGACATGTCAATTTTTTATTGATGTCGTATAAAATCCCTATAGCAGATGTTCCCCCATCCAAAGATGCTCCCTTAAACTAAAGGATTATAATTGTACAGAATGAAAATTATATTTACAATCATAAAATAAATGTATAAATATTATAAAATTATTTCAAAAGATATAAGTAAATACGGATTCTATATAAAAAAATAAAATAACATTATTGTTAATTATCCTGTTAAAGTCCAAAAAACACCGTCCAATTAAGCGTTGGCATGTCGTCTTCCCATGGAACATAGGTTAAACCGCATAACACAGAATTCATTGCTTTGTCTCCTCTTCCAGACCCTCAACCAATACCCTCTCCCATAAAGTTAAAAACTGAACTTTCTCTCCGATAGTTGTCGTTGTTGCCTCTGCCTCGACCCATTACCTGCAACGACGAGAAATGTCCTATATAACAAAATTGGTGGGTGGCAACATAACACTCGTTTTTATAATGACATTTTCCAGTTGTGGCAGTGACGAAATTTTGTTTCCAGCGGCAGTCTGGATTCTTGCTACGAGGCACACAAGTTCATAATCATAAAATACAAAACAGACGAGTTTTCTGATTTTATTGGGGTGTGTGTTAACTCACTTAAATTAATCAATCATTTTATAAAATAATAATATTATATATTACCAGTTAATTTATTGATTTGCTCATTGTTTAACTCAATATCAAACCGACTCTTGATTTTTATTAATTTGAACTGTTGCTCGACCCTCACCAATTTCGACCGATTTCGAGATGGTCGGTTTCCATAGTTTCTTTACGTACAATCCATTGTATGGTACAAGTTATTAAATTTGGGATTAGAACAATTACAAAAACTTAAAACTTAATAATTTCATTATGCGAATTAAGAAGACAAATTCATTATATTTTTATTCATTATATTTAATAAAAAAGGATTTGAGACGCACCTTCTACCGAGAAAGTTAGAAAAGGAAACTTATAAAAATGCACAAATATCAAATCAAGAAAAACCCATCGTCCAAAAAAGACATACTGCAATTCACAAACACAAATTAACAACTAGCCCACAAAAATCAACTATCAATGTTCACCCAAAAAATCAATTCCACCTGCCCTACATTGAAAGATCTACCACTACCAAAAAGCAATTCCGAGCCGATTTGGGAGAAAGAGATAAGTAGAAAAGAAGAAGAGATAAACATGAAAACGGCGAGGAACAGAGTAGGAAAGGATTGAAAATATCAGTGAAGGTTGGGGAGAGAAAAAAGAAAAAGAAAAAAGATCTCTCCTCTATGTACGAATACTCGTAACATGAAAACCGACAACAGGACTTCTCTAGTCTTATCTTGACTTGTTTTTTTTTTTTTTTCCTTCAATCCGACACGTGTCTGTAACCTCGGTCGCTAGCCTATTATCTGACGTGGCTCTGGCATACAAAATGGAAATCCCGTGTAAAATTAGATCGTCGACTCGTGATATATTAATTCCAAAATACTTCTATATTTGGGCCGTGGTCCCATATTGACCGTTGGGGCCTACCGCCCCAGTTAGTTTTTTTTTTTTTTAAAGATATTTATAAAAATATCTTTATACTCATAATTATTTGAAAAAAAATTAAAAAATAAAAATAAAACTAAAAAATATATATGAGATATCAAAAATAAATATCAAATAGACTGATTTTTTATATTTTGTCTCCCAAAAATGTTTTTTATTCAGAAGATTTGGCACCATATAGATCTTCCGAATGGGATTTTTTTTTTTTAATTTTTTTTTTACTTAGTGATTAAGTAATTCTTTTTTAATAATAATATATATTGTTTTATTTTTAAAAAAATATTAAATAAATATTAAATAAATAAATAAATAAAAACAATTAAAAAAACAATTGCACCGTCGGTACACATTCGGGCTACATCTCCCACCGCTCGGTGGTCCACTCGTGCTGCAACTTATAGAGAAAACAGAGAGTAAAGAAAGGGGATATTTTGAGTAATTATATAGAGTCCTAGGACTAGGGAGAAGAAAGCAAAACCATGACAAGTTTTTACCTCCCTTCGTTGGCACGTGTGAGAACTGTTCGTATTGCCGTGATGCGTCCCAAAAGATCTATTGCCCTGCGCTCGACATGGAAACGGAACTACAAATCGAAGAGCGCCACTTGTCGATCAATTGAAATCACCGGGTTCACCCGGTGAGAGTACTGGATTCGATGTCCCTGAAGATCTTTAATTCCCTCCACTAAAAACACAACCTGTAACTGGCTCTTTGTTTTCCCAAATTGATAGCCGAAAAGACCCCGTTTATTGTTCTCGAATCTCGATTCGATTGTCGTCGGGAAGGATACAGCTAGGGTTAGGGTTTGGAGGTTAGACACCAGAAGAGACGAAATGGGAAGGGGAAAAGTGCAGATGAAACGAATCGAGGACAAGACGAGCCGCCAAGTGACGTTCTCGAAGCGGAAGGGCGGGCTGATGAAGAAGGCTCGCGAACTCGCCGTGCTCTGCGACGTGGAGGTCGCGCTGATGATATTCTCCGACCGAGGGAGGCTCTACGAGTTCTCTAGTGCTGAGAGGTTGGTGTTTCTTGAAATTTTCACACGCTCCGTTTCAAATCAGTTGTAAATTTCTCATTATCTATGAGCTCCATCCTAATCTTTGAGCTCATACTCGCTTTCAAATCAGTTGTAAATATCTCTGTGCTCTGTTCTTGCTTTCCGTTTCCATAAATATCTTTGCTTGCTTTGAGATTCGGATTTGTTTAAATATCTTAGCACCCAAGATATTCTTTTTCTCCAAATCCTCACACGTGCTTCGTGCTAGTTGCATAACCAAACCCTAGTTAACTCCGGAAAATATCGATTGGTCTGATCGACTGATCCCTCGATCCACTCGAGCCCTGTTTGATTTCGCTCATTAAAATATATTGTTAAGTCCTGCTACCGTGTGGCATGCACACCGAAGCCTTTTCAATTTCAGTATAAATATATGGTTTTACTCCATTCCGGGTTTCCCTTTGGGAAAATATCTAGGCCTGCCTTTATTGTCATGCAGCCTACTGGCTGACATGATGTCTTAGTCTCGTAGATGGATCAGCTGAGGTCGTACGCTCTGCTCTATGCCTTCAACTGTTTGTGCTTTATTGGAGACCAACAATTTTATGGGAAAACGTGCTCCAGTCTCTTGTCGTGGACATGCTAAAACGTAGATGGATCAGCGTCTTGCCGTGTGTTATAAAATTAAAAAGATAACTACTACTATTGCAAGAGAAATATAAAAGAAATTCTCTGAAACTTTCTTTCTCTCTCTATTTTCTTATGAATTTCATTACAACTGAAGCCCATATTTATAGGCGTTGAAGTTACTATACAAGTTACTATGCAAGTCACTATGCAAGTTACTATGCAGATTTTAAAATAATAGTGGTGGAGTCATTCACATAATTTTAGTGGTGGGACAGGGGGCGGCTGCCGTCCCTCCACTTACAGAATTCATAACACTCCCCCTTGAATGACCACCCATAAACAATCTGCCTCGTTAAAACCTTGCCAAGGAAAAACCCAGTGGGAAGAAAAACCAATGGCGAAGGAAAAAGAGTACAGTCTTCTTATGTATCCACAAGTGCTTTTAAGATTGCCTCATTAAAACCTTGCAAAGGAAAACCCAATGGGATAAAACCTTAGCGAAGGAAAAAGAGTACAATCAACACAAGTCTTCAGGACTTTTACTCCCCCTGGAAAGTGCATGACGATAGATTTTGAGTCTTCACATTTTAATATTCTGCACAATTTTCTTGAATGTCGCAGTTGGTGATGTCTTCGTGAATAAATCTGCCAGATTATCACTTGATCGTATCTTTGATATATTCTCCTTTGATTTGAGTGATACAAGCAGCATTATCTTCGTATAAAATTGTTGAGCTATCAAAATACCACACTTTTCTTGGATATGTTGAGTCATTGATCTCAGCCAAATATACTCTCGACTTGTTTCATGAATTGCAATAATCTCTGAGTGATTTGAAGATGAAAAATAATATCTGGTTGACAAACTTAATAGAAATCTGATACCTGCAGTAATACTTAAACTCCCCCTGATAATATGCATTAGTGTTTCAAGTAATAAGCAAATATAATTTCAGTATATATAACAAGTTAAGAATTCAAACACGATCTCCAACTAAATAATGCATTAGAGAGAGTATGATAATATTTTCATCTAAAATTTTCTCCCCCTCATTCGGCGTTATTAGGAAGAACTTGTTTATATACGGCGGAAATAACATTGGAAACCATCTATGTATGATAAAAGCTGTAAAAGCTTTGAGGTCTAATATTATCGGTTCGGCGGAAAATCAAATCCGCTTGACATTGTGGACAAACGAGATCTTGAAGAGATTTGAAGCCTTCGGGTTGTTGTTTAAATATAACCAATTTTACCATTGGTTTACTCCAGCAAAAAGATTTCGCATTCCTCATAGATTCAGTTGTTGTTCATTCAGAATGATATTATGTCTGATAGAAATTCTAATGTCCCAGATTTGAACCATGAACCTTTTATACCTCAACCACTCATATTTTCTCCTGAGGCTGTCAACACCATGATAGGAGCAGAGATATATCTATCTAGTAAATCTGATCCTGAAATTGTTGCAGCATCAAGAACCCTCAGTGCTCAATATGCTGCCTCTCTTACAACCATGTCTCAGAGGCTATTGGCGAGAACGAGTGAGGTTGATCATCTTAAAACTCAAATATCTGAGTTGCATCAAACGCTTGCAACTAAAGATAGTAAAAATAAAGATTTAAGACAAGAAAACAAGGAGCTGAAGAAACTTGTAGATTGGTATTCTCGTGACCTGAAAACACGAGTAGAAGAGTTGGAACGAGAGAGAGCTCAGATACAAAGTCAACAACAGCAGCTAACGGCAGAGGTTCAACGTTTACAAGAAAATAGGGATAGCTGTAATTAATTTCGCTGGCTTTTGAAATTATGCATCCAGCATATCTTGTAAAGTGAGATTTGAAGAGATGATGCTTTGTCTTGTTCTTATTTCCATTTCTATAAGAACCGTCTTTAGCTTCATTTAGTACGCATCAAATCTTCTTCTCATATCTATAATTCATCTGTATTTGTATTCTTATTCTACAAATTTCCAATGGCTCATCAATTTCCTTTTACTATTTCTCACAATCAACATATGAGGTATCCTTCGCCTCAATTACAAGTTGTTCCTGCATATTCCGCAGGTGCCATGTTGCAGCAAGCAAATGATCTGGCTAATAAGTCAGATCGTGAAGCTGTTTATGAGCTGGTGACTCTCGGCACCAGATACTCCTCCTCTATTGTCGGATTTTCCAACCGATTACAATCCAAAAATCGTCAGATTGAGGAGCTTAACGAGAAGGTTTCCGTACTTCAACGACTCGTTCAAGAGTCTGACAGAAAAATTACAGACTTAAAGCAAGAGAATAAGGATTTAAAATCCTTACTTGCCTCTTCATTTCGACTGCCCAATCCTTTAGATAAGGATGGTATGTTGCTTTATGAAGAGCAAATGCATTTGAGAGATGAGGCTAGAAGTCTCAAATTCTTGTAACTCATCTATCAATTGAATAATAAGATCTTTCCTTTTCAAATGCATTCCTTAAATTTATAGTAACTCTTGTAATCTCTTCAGGAGTTCTAACAAGGTAAATCATCAACGTAAACTGGAATAATGGCAAATCCGGATTCTGATAAACATATGGGCATATAGGATTATTCTTAAATCCTTCTTTCAATAGATACTCGTTGATTCAATTATACCGCATGCGTCCGGATTGCTTTAACCCATATAAAGATCTTTGAAGCTTTATAAAGTACATACTCCTAAATGTACTTGGATTAAATGCTTCAAGTATCGTATATCTTTATATATGTAATGATCTAATGATCCTTATAAATATGCAGGGACCACATTCATTAACTGCATATCTAATCCTTTTGTAATAACCAAATCGATTAAAAATATGAATGTGATTGCATTCATACCAAGGAAATATGTTTCCTCATAACTATTCTCGGGTTTCTGCAGGAAACCTTGTGCGACAAATTATACCGCACAATTTCATTTCGCATTACGCTTTCGTATAAATACTCATTTATATCTGACAGATATTACACCCTTTGGTGTTTGGACAACAGGTCCAAATGCATCTCGCTTCACTAGCGAGTTTAATTCAGTTTTAATAACTGCTTTCCATTTTGGCCAATCATTTCTACGTCGACATTCTTCGACGGATTTTGGCTCACTTTCTTCATTACTTCTGGTAATGTCACGTGTTATCATATATGTTGTCGACAACAGTTTTATTTCTATCCATAAATTTTCCAGTACTCATGAAATGTATTGAGATCTCATTGTTCCTCTCCAGGGGAAAACATTTCATGAAACACCTCTACAGGAGGTTCCTCTTCAGGAGGTTTATACTCTTCAGGAGTTTTCTCTTCAGGAATTATACTCTTCAGGAGTTACACTCTTCAGGAGTTACCTCTTCAGGAGTTACCTCTTCAGGAGGATTAGAAAATACGGTCTCTTCATGAGCACCGATTTTTATTTTTCTTGTGCACCAATAGGTCTTCAACGCTTCAGGTGTATCTTAGACTCATTTATTGCTGTTTTAACAACTCGTCCTTCAGGGACTTCAATTCTTGCTTAAGCATTAACAGCAGTAATATATGATTTTACAACACCTTTAGTGTCAGTAAATACATCATGTAATTGATTTGCAACACTTTGCAGATAAATAATCCTCTGAACTTCTGGTTCACATTTATTTATAAGAGGATCAAATTTAAACAGGACTTTATTATCCCAAGTAATTTCTTGTCGTGCTTCAGGCACTGATATTTCATTATTTCAAAACATGATGAAATATTAATAAACTTATATATAAAAGCTTAGTATAAGTAAATCAAGTGCATGGCCGTACAACAGGTACGTGACTACTGTTTAGTCATATCACATCTATGACAAACATCTTCATTTTTTTTTTATGAAGAATTATTCTGAGGGCCTTTACCCTTTTATGAGTTTGATCACTTCTGGTGATACGATATATTTTTATCATCTTTAGTGTTGTCGCTTTTGGGACCAACACTTCTATAATTTTTCTACCATGTCTACGCCTTTAGTTCCCGTTCACTTCTGGGAATTGTGTAAATTCGATATCATTAATAGGACGTAACTGGTGTAACAAAAACTCATTATTTAGCTCAATCACTGGAAGACAAAACAAAAGTTCAGAATATTTGTTGAACTTTCACTCTCGATATTGCTACTGCAGGAGCACATTCGAAGTATGAAAAATAATGTCTTCTTTTATATATCATCATCAGTGACATTTTCACTGCATAATTTTAATATTGAGCTGATTTTAAAGAGTGCAGAATATTCAATACCACTCTTAAAATCTTGCAACTTCAGGTGCAATAAATCATAATGATCTTTTGAGAGGATTACATCTTCTGGTGCTTATATCACTCTCTTAATTCATTTCACACAGTAAGATGATTTTTCATCATGAGATACACAGCACGGTCCTTCAGGGACACATGATTTTCTTCTATGATTGTATCTTTCAAGTTCATCATCATATCCAAATAGATCTCATCAAGGATCCTGGATAAATAACATTTTTCAGAAATGTCAATAGTAATAAATATCAATATTTGACATTATATTACAAAAATAAATCTGTGAATTTAAGAAATATATTCACATTATCATGAGAATAAAAATAAAATTTTATCAAGTAATATTCAGAAATATTACCTTTAATATTTATCTCAAGGACTGCAAATAATATATTGAAAAACTTACTTGAAGTAGAAGACCACTAGCTTAAGTATCGGTAGAACCTCGTGCTGATAACGTGTTATAAAACTAAAAAGAAAACTACTACTATTGCAAAAGAAATATAAAAGAAATTCTCTGAAACTTTCTTTCTCTCTCTATTTTCTTATGAATTTCATTACAACTGAAGCCCATATTTATAGGCGTTGAAGTTACTATGCAAGTTACTATGCAAGTCACTATGCAAGTTACTATGCAGATTTTAAAATAATAGTGGTGGGGTCATTCACATAATTTTAGTGGTGGGACAGGGGGCGGCTGCCGTCCCTCCACTTACAGAATTCATAACACCGTGAACATAATAAAAATTTCTGTACTTGGTTTTGTGTAATTTTTGTGGCTATGCCTATCAGCATGTAATTTGTGGATTTATTGTGTAGCGTTTTTACTGTCCTTGCCTTGTTGAACACAAACTCTGTTAAATTTTTGTATGCTAAAATTATTATTTGGATGCTATTTTGTGATATTCTATACAGTAAAGATAAAAATAAATAGCGAGTAAGATTCTATATTATTTAAGAAGAAAGAACTCTTGTTTTATAAGATTTTAATAAATTTTCAATTATATTATTAATTAATATTTTTAGAATATAAATTATATAATTTGAGTATTTTATTAGGATTTTATAAATAGTATCAGTTTATCTTAATCAGAAATGTAGAATTTGAGTCATTATATCACGATAAACTAACCTTACAAAGTGGTCGAAAATTTAAGGAGATAGTTTATGATACTCTATATGACAAAGATAACGATAGATAATATATGATATCTCAAATTACTTGAAAATGAAAATTTCTTGTTTTTTATAAAATTCTAATAAAATTTTAAATATATTAATAATTAATATTTTTAAAATATAGACTATATAATTTAAACTGTTACACATTCTTTATTAGGGCTTATGATTTGCTTTTTAATAAAATGACTATTTCATCATTGTAAATTTGGGAGTCAATATCCTAATGACATTTCTTTTCTCCATGAGGATGGAGTGAGCATAATTATAAAACTCGAATTATCAAATACCTTTATAATTTATCAACAAATAAAAGTTTATAACCCCAGATATATTGAAGTTTTAATAATATATAAGCTTAAAATTTATTGAATATGTGAGTCTATCGCAAATAGTCTAAATTATTACTAAAGAAATGTAATTCATTTGTATGCACTTTCCTGTTTCCATACGTCGGTTGTCGGTTGTCGGTTGTCGGTTGTCAGTTGTCAGTTGTCGATGTTGTGGAGTCGTCGTCGTTTCCCCCGACACATGATATGAGTTAGGAGTAATACTACTTATAATTGTGACTTGCATTGACTTTTAGGTTTTAAGCCTATGTTTTTTATTGATAACTAAGTAGGCTTTTGTCATTTTTATCTCTCGGCCCAAATCTTGCTAAATCTTGGGATGTTTGACCCAAAAAGCAACGCCTCTATGGCAGATCTCTATAAAAATAAGGTTTTTGTCACCATAATTGAGAATTTGTTAGTTCTTAGACGGAGGTCAATTAGGTTTTTTGCGCATTATTATTATTATTATTGCAAGATTATATAATTTTTTGAGTAATTTAAAACCTCATTGAAACTAGTACATAGGTGTAGTCTACACATGAAGTGTATAAACAAAAAACATCTATTTACAAGTTAGGAGCTGGAAAGCGTTACACGAGAATCAGGAAAGTTGGCTCCATTAAAAATACTGACTAGAAACCCAAAAAAACAAAGTATGAAAGAATAAACTTCTCACTCGTTCATAGAATGTTCTCCATCTTAAAAGTTCCAACCATTCCTTTCATCCAAAAAGCCACATAATATATAAATGAATTATTCTCCATACATCCATAATATGGGGATTGCCTCAGATATTTTGCCAACAAGTGAACAAATCTACGATCCTCTTATGCATTATCCATGTAATTTCTAATCCTGTTAAAAATCCACCCATAACATCTTTGCCACCTCACAATGAAATAAAACATAATCTACTGACTCACTATTCTTCTTACATATATGGTATCAATACATCATGACGAGTCCACACTTTCTCAAATTGTCCCTAGGCAATATTTTCGCAAGAAATGCTTTCCAATAAAATAAAAAAAAAAATTAATTTTGGGCGACCCATTACTTTTCTAAATGCACTTGCACGAAAGTGGAATATAATCTTGACATGACAAAACCTTGTACAAAGATCGCACTTTTAATTTTCTAGTCTCAGTATTCATCCATAGCATCATGGCCGCCTTAATGCTACCAATGTTCAAAGTAAGCAATAATTTGAAAAATCATAAATAATTCATCTTTTCCATCATGAGTAGTTGTATGAAAACAAACATTCCACTATGAGGATCCACTAGAGCTCTTTGACACTGGTGTCTCCTGATCAAGAGTCATCCAAAGAAGATCATGAAACACAGTCTTGAGAGCTGAATTACAGCACCAAGTATCATGCTAAAATCTAATCCAAGATCCTTCCCGAATCGTGACGATAATAAATTGAAAAAGAACTTCTGATTCATTTCTACCATTCTTTGACAAACTTTCACCATGCCAACTCTTAGTTGGTTGGAACACTACCGCCACCCCCCACCCCTTCCCCCCAAAACGAGCTCATGTACTTCAACTCAATAATAGCCTACCACAAGATCTAGAAGCAGTGGAGGACGGTGATTACATGTAAATACGAAGATACTTGGTGGGATGGAGTACTCAAGATGCTAGAAGCACTTATGGAGTGGGCTTATGGAAACATCTAAGAAGAGGTTTGGGAGTGCTCCTTCGTCACACTCGCTTCCAGTTAGGGACAGGCACTCGGACCAAATTTTGAAAAGATATTTGGTGTGGAAAAACATCATTCAAGACTTATTTTCCACTCTTTCAGATTGCTTGTGCAAAGATGACTCAGTGGCAGACATTCTGGGGACATCGAGTTGGCATATCCACTAGATTATCAGATTTAGTAGGACAGCACAAGATTGAGAGGTGAGTAACTTTCCTTATTTTTATGGCCTCCTACACTTTGTAAGATCGAACATGCTATAAGAAGATGAGTTGTGGTGGCTACCAATTAGGAAATGTATTTTTTCTGTTTGATCCTATTATAAGGCTACCCATGAGCCTAACATTCAGTTCCCTTCAGAAGGCTTTGGAGACACAAGGCACCTTCCAAAGCGGCTCTCTTCATGTGGATAACATTCTTGGGCAAGATTTTTACTACTGACAACCTCAAGAAATAAAGACTTATCATTGTAGGCCGATGCTATATGCGCAGGAGTGGGGGGTAGGTCGGTAGATCACCTTCTATTACATTGTGAGATAGCCAAGTCTTTGTAGAATGAGGTGTTTGGTAGATTAGAGATGGCTTGGGTTATGCCGAAGACAATGGTGGATGCAATGGCCAGCTGGACTTCTATAGGTGGCACATATCACATTAAAGTGGTGTGGAAGATGATTTCCATCTGTATCATGTGGTGCTTGTACAAGAGTGCAATGCACAGACATTCGAAGATCAGGAGAGGTCAAGAGCGGAATTTGTAGTTTTATTTTTTAGCACTTTATGTATTTGGTCCATTGCTTTCAATGGCATGGAGCTTCACGATTTTCTTGTCTCTATGTGGCCCTCTTAGTTAGGGTATATAGTTTTGTTCTCGTGTATGTATACTGGGCAAGGCCTATTGAGCAATAAAGTTTTATTTTACTAATAAAAAGAATATAGTGCATCTCGCCTTCCCCAACCATTCTTGACTCTTTCCAACCAATTGGCATTAGGATTATCAGTAATCTTCAAAGCCAAACCATCAAACTTTGGCTTCCACGTATGCCATTATCAAAGAATTGCCTAATAATAGTGAACAACATGGTTTTTAGTCTCAGAATGGCCATCGATATATGACCCTTAGAATGAAGCATCTCATAGTGGATCTAAAAACCTTGTCTTCAGTTCTCCCTCGTATGAGTAGTACACTAGACTATAAAACTCAGAAAAAGCGTCAACTTTCCAAAATTGGGCATTTCTAATGAGTGTGTTTTTTTTTTTTGAGGAATACCTCTGTATAGAACTAAGAGGTTTGCAACTGAAAATTCTTTCATTCTTGCGATACCGTGAAATTATAATTAAGTTTAGTTGAGTGCCTTGTTGCGACATCCTATGTCACGCCAAGATTTGATTTAGAGCCACCATTCACCTCAAAGCAGGATTTTCTAGAATATTATTCCAATCTCTTCTTATGTGCTTCCAGAGCCTCATTTCACTTCAATGCGGTTTTAACTACTTCAGAATTAATTTTTAGAAAAACGTAAGTTTTTTGGCTCTTTTAGTACAGATAATGGCAATCCATCATTATGAGGATTCTTTTTTTTCAAAAAAAGCCACACTCAATAGAGACTTGTCATGCTAGATGTTTTTCATGGAAAGGGAACAATTGTTAATGGATGGCAGGAATGTCATAAAGTTCTAACCTCAAACATCCACTTCTAGGAAGGGATCCAACCAAATTTGTACTCACCATTTGTTCTTAATCTCAAGAGTACAATAGATTATAGAATGAAGAGACCACTTCCTAATCATGCACTAATCTAATAAAGACTACATTACATTATCAAGTATCATTGGAGAATTGTAGATAGGTTAGATTCCACCTTCCAATCTCATCAAACAAATAGGCTACATATAGCCTTGTCATGTCCACTATGAACAAAATCCCGCATGTCCATAAAATCACACCTAGACCATCCATTGTAATTTATACAAGATGGTCATCTTGTACTCTCGATTTTCTTCAAGACATCCCACTGGTGCCTCTTACTTTTGCAAAACCACCAAGAGGCATTGATCAAAATAATCTCTTTAAGATCAAGCTATTGTATCAAGCAAGCAAAGTTGGGCTTAGATGAGTTGAGGACTCGATGAGTGGGAGGCAATGAATAATTACTATAAGGCAGAGGAAGTGGAAAACTATTGAGACTACTTTTAGCTACATCCCCATTTAGTGTAAGTAAGCTAACCAACAACTGATTGCCAAATATGTTAATAACTAGTGATGTTCCCCTTGCAGGTGAACTACCAATAGCACTTGAAACTACTTATGCCCCGCCTCATTCTCCCATTCCTCTTTGATATAGATGAATATCCTTTCATATAACAACTTGATACACTATGAGCTAGAAAGGGAGCCAAATCTTATTTTTAGCAAATGATGATATATTAATAATATGTAAAGTCAGAAATGAGAAAAGAGAGAGGACCCTAATTACCACCTCAATTTAGCTATTACAAATCAAGAAAATGTTTATATATAATCACTTTGTAAACCCTTAGGAGTTGGTTTTAGTGGTAAAGGCCTTGGCCTTGGTGATATGCTCCCTCCAAGATCCAAAGTTTGAATTCCATTGGATGCAAACAGTCTTTAGGGACTTTTGGGATGATGAGTTTTTCCCTCAAATTACCGTGGATGTATTTGCCAAAACCTATTTACTGAGACCTTATGCACTTCAGATTAGTCAAGACGTTGTTTTTGGACAACCTGTACTAATAAAAAACAAATAAATACTACTCTATAATAAACTGCCTCAAAGTAACTACAAAATCTTAAAATAATCTAAAAAGGTCAAACCTAGAAAGATCGACATGATACTCCATATTGGGTGAGTATATGTGGTGAATGAGACCACCTTGCTTAAGAGGAAGAAATTCTTATTCTTTATAATAATTCATAACTATAATTTTACCATGAAAAAACCCTTTTAAGAGTATAGGCTTATGTATTATTTGGGTCTCCCTTAGGTTGTTACTAATGATATCAGATGATATAAAGCCAATGACAATAAACGATATGTGATGACTTGAATTGTGCCACCTATGATAGAATTGCTTGATGAGGATGTCGGATTTGAATGTAATTGCTCCAATGGCATCATCTATTGTTTCCATAATTGAGACCGATATTGCCACTCTGTAGTCCGTCAAAATTAGTGGTTATACGAGAGTTAATGGTATATGTGGCAAAGGAAAGACTTGAGAAAGAGACTTTAACTATTTGAAAATGTGTTAAACTTTTAAAAAATTCTATTTATCATCCTCACACACTAGACACTATATTTTTTTTATTTATTATTATTTTCTTTTAACAAATGTTTGGTGTATGGATAATGAGTAGAAGAATTCAATTAGTTTAATAAGAATAAATCCAAAATTAAAAAAAAAAATTATAGTGTTTGTGAGAAGTCTAATATTACTACCAAATTCAAACATACAATAGGATAATAGGAGGATGAGAGCCTATTGAGCCAACTATTACAGAGTATAAAAATAGATCAAGAAATTGAGCCAACGAATTGTTTCAACTCAATATATAGTTTCTGGGCCATAAGAGCAGGAAAAGGGCCACTTGAAGGCTGTTACTGAAGTAGTCAATTGGACTGTTTTGAATTGCTAAGGTGCAAACTCTAAACAAAAGTGAATGGGAATGGATTAGCATATCTTTTTACGTAATCCATTCTATACCACTTGTATGTACCTCATGGATGGGAATTGGTTAGAATTTATAGAATTTATTTATATTTAAACTTTGTTTATAAAGTAAAAATCTACTTGAAGATACATAAGAAGGTTAAATTACCACTTATACATACATACATACATACGTAAAAATCTACTTGAAGATACATAAGAAGGTACCAATTCTTATTTGACGATACTTATTCATTTGCACCTTAAGAACTATAAATCATATATCAAAGAATCCTTAAATTACAATGACAATGACCTTTAGACTATATATCACTTTTCTATGTAGACAAAGCTACGTCTGGATGTTAAAATGAGTTGAATTATAAATAGTAATATTTTGTGGATCTTATTGAAATGTGTTTTAACTTTTTAGATTGAGATAAGTTTAACTTTTTAGATATATATATATATATGTATGTATGTATATAAGGATCTGAGTTATACTTACCCAATATTGACCAATTTGTAATTGAAAAACACTTGGCTTCTCCTTATCTTCCTCTCTCTTAAAAAATCAAGGACTCTAGATTTGATCTTGCCAGAGAGGGAAGAGGCCTCGGCTTCTCCTCCTTCTCTCATTCATCTAGTCACTTACTTTGTCTATCAATGTTTCTTTTACTTAGTTTTATTTTCCTTTCTTCAAGGTTGAAAGAGACAAATTTATAGTTTTTTGGTAACTCTTGAGAGACAGCACAACACAAGTAGACTCACAGGCCTCAAATCATTCGAAAGAAAGTAGTGGCTTTGCGAAAATCACCACACGTGGTTATCACGCGCCACCCACATCTACATGTGGTCGTCATGCGCCACCCATTTCGGTAGCTTTTCTCTACATATGTGCCAGACTCTCCACCCCCAGACCTTTGATATCCGACTTTTGTGTCTGAAGAGAGACAAGTGTGTTGCATTCACGTGCCGTCACAGACTTCGAAAGTCTACTAGAGTTGGTTCAAATTATAATCTGTCTGTTTTCGCATCCATCTTACTACTTTTCTTTTTGGTTTCTATATTGTTAATTAAAGTAAAAAAAGAGTTCGTCTCTCAAACTTTTGTCTGTGGAGGTTGAGTAATCTCTTTTTATAAAGGGTGAGGTTGAGTCTCTATCTAGGATGAGAGTGTTGTCTCTGACTCTCTTAGACGTTTTTCTGTAAAAGAGTTCAACAGTAGTAAAGATTAGACCAATCACAAAAGAAAATAATGTTCTGGTGGAGCTCCAAATTTATTATTTTGATTTATGATATCATATTTGATATAAAAACATCCCATAATATATCCGGTTATAAGTATGAGTTTTTCTGAAGAATTAAATATAACAATTTTCTTTAAAAAAAGAAGAAGGAAGAATCATAATAACAGACAAATAATTTCCAAACTACTTTACCTTATAGAAACCCTGTTAATAGAAGAATTCCAAATTTTAAAAGATGATAAATTCCGGTCCTCGATGGGGTCAAATAGGGAATTTGCCCTAAAATATTAAAAATGGGGTATTGAATGAGGTTGTGCTTTTAAAACTTGTAGTGTAGGAAAATAATAACGTGTCTCGTGGTCTAAGTAGATAAGAGACTTTTGAACAAAATGGAAACTTCAGCGCGCATTAAATTGATCTTAACTTTAGTAGCAACTAGATTTGTGATAGAGGACAGATAGTAAGGAATTACCTGGTTTAGCTTCCTATCTATAAATTTGTGAAATTGGAGTCCAATCATCTAGTTCTTGTTTCCAAAGGAGCATGTTGTATTGTTATGCTTAGGGCTCTAATACATATGCGTACACTTATCATATTGCATTACGAAGGTATTAACCTTTTCTTCTGGTGGCAGGTGTCTAGAGTTGAATTAACTTCATTTAAACACTTGGTCATCTTGCTAAAAGGACTGCATGATCGAAAATGGCAATTTGTCTACCAACTAAGAGGGGTTGTTCCTTCTTTTGTTGTGTTTGTATATGGACCTATGGAAATCATTGTCCAAGGAAGTAGATACTATCTAAAAATAAGGTTTGAGACTTGATTGTTTTATTTTCTAAAGTTTTATAATTACATTTCTTAGAAGTTCCCCAACATTATGAACCCTAATATTGTTATTAAAGCTAATTTAAGATCTTGATTTAAACAAAAAGAGAAAAAATAACATTTTTTGTGTTTATGAAGACAAAGAATACTAAGGAACTTGAACTAATTTAAATTGAGACTAAACTATTGTAAAAAGCACTTGGTTGAAGTTCGACAACTAAGTAAGAATTGAATTATTATGTATTAAAATGCGTGGGCTCCTAAGATTATGACTATTAAGCTGCAAGGAAAAAGTTCACTAGAAAACCCTTATATCTAAGTTAATGAATTCTAAAAATCACGTCATTAGTCTTTTAACGGATAGTTAACTTGAATGGTTTTCGGTAGCATGATGCTACTTTAGAAGCCAATAATCAAACCAAAGTCAAAGAATCTTCTTTTAGTTGGACTTAACTGAAATACATAAAAATGACTACTTAGGGAATCATGATATTGTTAATAGCATCCTATAGGAAACATTTTTTAAGGAGTTCGTACGCCTGTTTGGATATAGAGATCATCTCATCTCAATTTATTACAACTCAACAACTTCATTACTATTCTTAAATTATTTGATCTTATCTCATTTCATCTCACTCTCTAAACCATTTTACTCTTTTTTACAGCTTTTGATACCTTAGAGAGAGTCCTAATTTAAGAAGTAAGAACTATTATTGAAAACTACAGCTGCAGTTAAAGTCCTAGTTCTTTAAAACCTAGCCATGATGCACAAGCAAAATACATATTTTGAGGTTATTTTGGAGTGATTTTGGTTTTTGTGCCAACTTTATTGGAATAATATCATGCAGTTTTCTTTTTATTTTTTTTTTTAAAAAAGTCGTGTGAATTCTTGATGAATATAGTTCATTTCTATTCTCATTTATTAGTTTTAAGACCAAGGTCTTTCCATGTATTTTTATCCAATAGATTGCCTAAGATAATGATTTTGAAGGAAATCACACTTTATATTCTTGAGCTATCACTTTTTTTTGCAATATGCATTCATCAGTAGGTTAGGGAGCACACTACAACTTTACATGGTTTAAGATGAAGATTACCAAAGAGAATAGTTTGAGAGGTATAATGTGGTTTCTGTTATGTGTTTTCTGTTTTTAGGATTGTGCTAAATAGTTTTTCAGACTCAACAAACTAGGCCAATCTATATAAAACTTACTTATCTTATAATAAGAACATGTGGAGCATTGTATCGTGAGTTAAAAGTAGTAGGTGATGTGTAACTTCCCTTTTCAAATTAAAAAAAGAAAAATAGCGCATATTCCTTTTAAAACTTAAGGCATACACCTTGTTTATATTTCATTTAACCTATTTGGAACAATCCTAAAAAAAGAAAACACAATCAGAAATCACACACTTTACCTCTCAAAACTACCATTTCTTTAATAATCTTCATCCTAAACTATGTAAAGTTGTAAGAAAACATTTTGAGAGCAGCCACTATTTGGCAGAATCCATTATATACATGAGGTGACTTAAATAAATTAATCTTAAGTAGCCATTATTTGATAACATCCATTGCACATATAAAGTGGTTTAAATAAATTGACCAATTTCTCCCTAAACAAACTGACTAATTGACTAATTGCTCCTCTTCCTTACTCTTGCTATAGAGTAGCCACTTCATGTATGTAATAGATGCTGTCCAACAGTAGCTGTTCTGTAGCAAGACTCAAAGTTATAATGTGCAATCTATAGCAAACTAGGCCAAACTAATGTTCATTAGATGCCTTTTGCCTTTCGCCTTTTGCACATTTTCTGTCTTTTCTTTTTCTTTTTACAATTTTCTGTCTGGCATCAGCTCCTTCAGCTTCACTTCTTCCTAACATTGTCGAACCCATTTTTATAAAAGGCAAGGCCTAATTTGGAAACCTATACAAAAGGTAACCCCAGAAAGTGGTAAGATTTTAGCAGTTACTTCCCTTCAGTTAGAGATGAAAGGGACGCTTTCAATGAACTCAAACCATGCAGTAATGTTGAAACAGAGTGTCTTGGCTATGGAATAGTGGCCTACCCTGTTTCAATCAAAGGAGTTAGGTTCAGTAGATCGATTTGAACCGAAGGATAAAACATGAAATGGCCTTTACTCGTCAGATACGTACGAATTGTGAAATGGATTTATTCTAGCAAAGTACAAAAGAACTGCCTAAGAGCAATTTTCTTCAAGCCTTACTCTGCTTCGTTCTGGTGCCATTTAAGGAAAGCAACGTTTCGTAGCCTAAAATCATGAATTGTTATGTATAGAAGAACTCAAATCTTCTGGCTCGAACTTTTAAGTTATCAAAGCGGGCGGAAATGGACTGCTGATGCACTCGTGTTACCCAAGTTAACCATATCTCAGCACAGCACAAAGGACAGCCCATTCTTCAAAGGCCACTTGCGTGTTTGTATTCATTGTTATGTGCAAGTTTTGTTGCTATAGCTTGGGTTCAATGCTCAAACTCATTGCCAAAAAAACATTCAGATGAGTCATATTTTGTTTGAAAGAATGATTGGTCTGCAAGTGGTTTAATATGATCTTTTTATTATTGTAAAATAAATCTGTTGTATTATATTAAACTGTATGAGTGCTTAAACTTTTATTTGTAAGATTGACCTAACACTTATTTTTTCAAATAACACATAAGGCAATGCTGTGTTTTCCTTGTGCTACAGTATTGGAAAAATCCTGGAGCGGTATAGGATACATGTAGAAGAAGAAATTGCTGTCCGCCAGAGTGCTGAGAAAGAAAATGTTAGTCATTTGTTTTTGTAGGTGTGATGAAATGAGTTGAGATAAAAATTAAAATTTAAATAAAAAATTATTAGAATATATTTTAAATATTATTTTTGTTTTAATTTTTTTTAAAATGAATTATTTATTTATTTTTATATAAAAATAAATTATAATGATTAAATAAAATGAGGCATAAAGATCAGTATTTTGACAGAAGAACAGACAGTAGCCACCATCTACTCCGTGTTTTTAAGGGTCTCCAATTTCGGTCAAGAAAAGTAGAATTTCAGCCTTTTGACTTGTGCAACAGCAGCTATTTCATATGTAAACCCATGGAAATCCTGACTTAGTAACTCAATTGATCCTTTTTTTTTTTCCATTACAAATTGTGTGAAGTTCAGATTCTGATGATGGAAGAACAATCATGACCCTTTGTAAGAATGATGTATCCAGTAAGTTTGGTGTCAGTTACAAATAGATCAGAGGGTGTTTGATCTTAAAATCAAACGGATGAGATGCCACAACAGTGACGATTATTTTCTGCAGATTTTTTCTCTCGATAGTTTTAAGTCACCTGCAGATTCTTTGCTATTTAATTGGGGTCATGAAGAAAAGAAACGACGTCACTGTAACTTGATCCCTCTCCCCAAGCAGGGTTAGCGAATATGACTTTTCTCTATCACGAGTCGTTCCAGTTTATTTTTCCACACTAACGAGAATCTAAATCAGGACTGAGCCCTGGATAGAACCTAATAGATTGGGATGAGGCATGAGGAAAAGGAACACGAATTTTCAATACTGAAAGGAAGATTATAATGACAATTTGTCGTTCAGAAGCCTAAAAAAAAAAAAACAGATTGCTTTAAATATCTCTCTCTTACGTTTTGCTTGTCATTCAGAGGAATGATGGTGGCTTCCCAGGTCAACAGATGGACACTAGCCCGCAACAAATAATACAAAGGTAGGATCTTTATGGTCCATACACATGTGCTGCAATTGGCACAGTGGAAATAAATAACTCAAGTAACAGGTTAAACTGCCGATTCATCTTTTACATTGGTTCATAGGTAACATCTAGGAAATCAGGTTTCCTTTTACATAATATTTTCCTCAACTATATTAATATGATCCTTTTGTTAATATTGACAAGCTATAGCTCCTCATTAACATAGCAGCATCTTTGGCAGGTACCTTCCAGATCAAAACATCGAAGACAAGAACATGATAGAACTTACCCAGCTCGAGAAAGAACTGGATATCATATTGAGGCAAACAAGATTCAAAAAGGTTTAATTCTTACAATCTTCCTGCTTTTCTTGTTTTTTTGAGGTTGAAATATCCAAGTTTAGTGTTAAAGCCTTGATCAATGATTAGCTGTAGCACTGAGGTGTCATTCTATCAATAGTCTGCAAGATTGTTCTCATGAAAGCAAAGCCAGATAAAAATTAGATTTGTTCTAAGATTGTGTTCTCATATGCAGAAGTAGATAATAGACAAGTTGATCTGAGCTTCAAAAGTCTTCGAGCATGTCATAGATAATCATGGAATCTTGGTTTGGAGAATACTGAAAAACTGGTCAAAAAATATGGGACTGATAGCAGTGAAATATTCCTATAGAGAGAATTAAAATAAGAACACTCTAAGCATCATACTTGGGCTGAAGAATAATTGTGTGACCTCTACATTCATTTTTTGATTGGTGAGAGTGGCCTGTGTATATTTGAAGTTGTGTGACCATCCTGAAGTTGTTATGATGTGTGGTCTTCACGTGTCATCTCATTAACTAACTCATTTAACTTTCTTGCGTATGGCCTTTAAATCCTAGTTAGTACATATCATTCCACCCAAGAAGTTTTCGTGTGCTTTGATAGTTTGTTCTCTATATTCTTCAACTTTTTCTGGTACACAATAATTAGACGCCCTGACCAATGGGATACAATATGATTTACGGAGAAGAACAGAATATGTTCAGTTCTTGAGCTTTTATTTTTATTTTTATTTTTTAATCCGTTGATACTAAAGAATATTTGCCCTTTTCACAGATTTTGGAGACATTTATTGAGGTTCTTAAATATCCTATCAAAGGGACCTGAGAATTTCGCCCTTTTCACAGACCAATAAATATTTTCCCTTTCCTCATGTTTTCCTTTCTATTCCCGTTACAAGCCAGCTATGTGTATGATAAAAAGTGTGGATTAATAATGTCGAATGCTCAACCATCCAATGTTGACCTCCACTCATGCTGGCTCCGTAAGAAGATTCTCATAGAAAAGGAAAATGGGCTCTTTAATGTGATCTTTTGAGTGCTCAATGGATTGAACGACCTTTTGAGGAGAAAGAAGTTCTTTATGTTGTTACAGGGATGGTCAAAGATAAGACTTTTGGCCCTGATTATTTTACTGTTGCGTTCTTTCTGGATCGTTGGGAGGATGTTATAAAGGTGTTTCATGAACTATACGTGTTTGATAATTTCAAAAAGAGTCTAAATGAAACTTTCATTGCACTTATTTCAAAGAGGGTGTGAGCTACTGATGTGAAGGTTTTCCACTCCATTAGTCTTGTTAATGGGGTTTATAAAATGATCTCTAAAGTTGTTGCCAAATGTTTAAGCAGGCATGATTGCATCAAAGTCTCAGAATGCGTTCATTAAGGGAAGACAGATTCTGAATTTTATTGTAATTGCAAATGAATGTTTGGACAATAGATTTAAATCAATTATTTTATGTAAGTTTGATATGGAGAAAGTTATGATCAAATCAATTGAAATTGTTTGTTTTATCTTATAGGTATATGTGCTTTAGGGGAAGGTGTTGTAGTTGGATCAAACATTGCACTTCAACTACTCGTTTCTTAGTACTAGTGAATGGTTCTCGTGAAGGGATTTTTACAGTTCATGTGGTTTAAACAAAAGGACACATTGTCTCCCTTTCTTTCTGTCATAATGATGGATGCTCTTAGCCATATGTTGGGACTGTGGTTGGTGGTGGTTTGTTGTCAGGCTTATCGATGGAAGGGCCTCATGATGGTTTGATTACTGTTTATCGCATTTTGTTTACAAATCTTATGTTGATGTTTTGTGATGTGAACCTTAGTCATGTGCAGACTCTACGACTGCTCCTGCTTTGTTTTGAGATTATATCTGGTCTTAAGGTAAATTTAAGTAAGTCTGAGATGGTATCAATGGGTCATATGAGAGATAAGATCGATAAAATATCTTGGGCTTCTTTTGAGGGATACGTTTAAGTCTAGCACAATTTGAAATGAGTTGTTGAAAAAGGTAGAGAGAAGTTTGACAAGCTGGCAGATATTGTATTTGTCAAAATGGGAAAAATCACTCTTATTAAAAGTATTTTGTCTAAGGCCTCAATTGGTTATATGGATAAGATAAAATGAAAGTTGAAAATTGAATAAAATATTATTAAAATGTAACTTTTTTAATTTTATTTTTGCTTTAGAATTTGAACGAATTAAATTGTTTATTATATTTTGTGTGAGTTTGAAAATGTTTTAATAATTAGATGAAATGGGATAAGATAAGATGATTTGTATAACCAAACAAGACGTAAGTTTTCTACATATTTTCTATCTATGTTTTCTATTGCAATTGATGTAGCAAAACGGTTGGAGAAGTCATTTGGAGACTTCTTGTGGGGAGGGATTGAAGAGGAAGTCAAGTTTCATTTGGTTAGTTGGGATACGATTATACTCCTTTATTGTGTGGTGGGTTGAGAGTTCGAAAGTTGAGTATCTTTACTAAAACCCTCCTTGGATGGTAGTTGTGGTGGTATCAAAATGATTGTGAATCATTGTAAAGAGTTGAGTGATTCTAAATATGAGAGTACCTGGAGGATGGAGTTCTAATGAGGTAAGAGATACTTATGATGTGGGGGTGTGAAAAAATATAAGGAGTGGTTGGGATGCTTTCATAAAATACATTAATTTCGTGGTTGGTGATGGTTCCAAAATTCTTTTTTCGCACGATCCATGGTGTGATGGTAGGGTTTTTAGTGTGGTTTTTCCATACCTCTTTCGTATCTCCAAGGCTCTGGAAGCTTTTGTGGCCGAGATTTTCGATTGTTCTAGTGGTTCAAGCCCGATGAAACGTTTAGTTCACTAGAGTTGTAAGTGACGTGAAAATGGATGAAGTTTCTTGTTTGTTTGGCTCATTGTATGCTACACATTTTAGGAGGGATGTGAGTGATGAGATGGTTTTGGATTCATACTGGTAAAAGGTTTTCAGTTTGTTCTTTGTACATGATGTTGTCGAGGTTGAAGTTGGTATATTATTTTCCTTGGAAGAGTATTTAAGTGCAAGGCGCTATGAAATATGGTCTTCATTGATTGTTCTGCTTCTTTAGAGAAAATTTTGACTTTGGACAATCTCAGGTGAAGAAATTTATGGCCTAACTCATCTCATAAAACTAGTTTAACAAGAGATGATTGTTCGTTCCTTATAAACCTGCTCAAGGCCTTGTCAGTAGGCAATGCGAAATTTATTCTTCAACACCCTCTCTTACATGTAGACTAGTATTTCTTCTAGTTCTTGTTACGGGGTAGTAATGTCGGTTCTCATTCGTTCTGTGACAGGCTTTTATATTATAAAGAAATTTATGGGCTTAACTCATCTTATAAAACCGGTCTAACAAGAGATGATTGTTTACTTCTTATAGATATGTCCAAGACCTTATTCACAAGCAATATAAAATTTATTTCTTAACATCAATAAATGTGGTTAAATGTTATGGATTGATGTGTCTTATGTAAAAAATCTAGAGAATTAGTGAATCATTTGTTATTATATTATGAGGTGGCTAGAGTGTCATGGTATAAAATGTTTAGTAGGAGTAAATGACTTGGGCGATGCCCAGGAGGGTGGTGAATCTTTTTGTTTGTTGGAGATGTTTAAGGGGTAATTTGTAGATTGCCATTGTTTGGAAGTTTGGAACATGTTTCTTTTTAGTCTTATGTGGTGTATATGGGTAGAGATAAATTGTTAATACTTTGAAGAAAATGAATGCTTTGTGTATGAACTTAGATTTTTTATTTTATTTATTATTTCATTAATGGGCTTCGGCTGTTGTCTTTAATGGAACTAATATTTATGATTATCTTTTCTAGTTTTTGACTTGTAACTAGGTTTCATATTTGTATACTTTCTATATATTTGGCTTTTTTTTTTTATTTGTCTTAATAAAGTTTTGTTATTTCTGAAAAAATAAAAAGAAAAAAGAAAGAGTGTGTACTAATGATTACTGTTTGAATGTTAACAGACACAGCTAATGATGGAAGCTGTAAAAGCGCTCCAGGAAGAGGTATGCCCTTCTGACTCTTTTGTTGATTTGATGGTTGATGCATTTTATAAGTAAACAGGGGTCTCAAATAAGGACAAAATTTCACACAGCTTTCATGGTTTATTTAAGAGAAGGGATGTATTGTTTCAGCCCAACTTGAAAGTGTTATTAATTTAGTTGATCTATAAATAGTTTCTTAGGGTGGTCTTTTCTAGTGCTTGTGAGTAGTATGCAATTTAAATAAGGTTGTGTGATTTAGTTCGCTTAAGATGCTTCAAAATGTTCTATCCTCGTATAATCATGTCGTCTAATTGTAGCAGCCATGGAAATAGAGTTTGAATCAAACTCTGTTGATCTAATTGTAGTTATTCTATATACTGCCGGGTGCTATACCTGATATTCCTTGATAGATTCAATTATCCGCCATTACAATAGTCTAGGACTATACACATACAAAAAGACAGAGAGAACACCCTCTCAGATCTTACACGTATACACATAGATCAGACCTTCCGTCATTCTCACGGCAACATGTTAGCATCTACATATTCCAGCCCCAACAAAAGTTAACAAGGATAAAAACCCAGCCCAAAAGGCCTGTATATTCCATCCCAAAAACTCCACCTCGGATAAAAATCCTGGATTTTCACAGGAAATGTTGACATTGATTAGAGTTGACTAGAAGAACCACCAATAATGAGTTCATGGCAAACATTAGAAGCATACTTTCAAACCTTAGACGACTTTTATCACTTGGGTCAATATAGGGATTCAAATATAAAATTACTTTTCAATTTCAAATCTTTAATTTTTTTCATCTAACTAATTAGTTAATCATTATCGAACATAAAATTCTATACGACTTTCTCGAACTTCTAAACAAAATATAAAAAAATAATAAAATCTTTTCAAATTTTAAACAACAATAATATTAAAAAATTTATGTCCAACTAATAAAATATCATACCTCAAATTATTTTATTATTATTAACAAAATTATGAGATATTCTAAATGTCCAAACTAGACTTGAAAAGAGTTTAAAAAGCAAGACCCTTTTTATGCACTAATATTGGTTACATAAGGGACTCGGCTCATTAATTTCTTTCTTGTTGCCATGTCACTTGGATATATGCATAGATGGTTCGCAAACCAACTGTCAAACTAGCTTTAGATCAGATTGGTCCCTATTAGTTATAGGGATTTACAAACACTGTATTTTTAACCCTTTTTACAACTAACGGAGGGATTGTTTTGGTGCACAAATATGAGACACATACAATTTTTTGCGTACGTCGTTTTACATTAATTTTGTTTTAAATTTAGTGCATTTAGGTAGAAGAGTGTAGATCTTAGTACTGAACATAAGATGTAATAACGTGGATATAATATTTGCTTGTGTTGATATATTGTAGCAATCATTTTTTCTGTACAAAGTAAACCAGCAAATAATGCAATCTTATTCACAGATTAATTAGAACACTTTAGACCCACATAGAAAACTTGAAGATGCAAATATACAAGTATGTGAGCATTAATAATTAAAGAGAAGAAATATTCACACACAGCATGTTGTTTATTCACCGTGAAATCATGAAATAATCGTTTTTCAAACTTCCAACTACAATGATGAACAGCAACAAAATCTGAGAAGAGAGAAGAGTCAAGTGGAGGAAGAGGTACGTAATAAAAGGAAAGAAAATCCGATGGGGGAGAACTTTACTCATGATAAGCATCGTGTTCTTACTTTGTGTCATGGCCTTTCAGATGGCTGCAATGAGGAGTAATCAGAACCCGAACGATGATGATCACCACCATAGCCATGCTCTGGAACTGGAACTGGAACTGGAACTGGAGTCCAACCCCCATGCAAATGACTATACCCCTCAACTCCAGGAGGCCATGCTCAATCTGTTTTAACCTGACAAAACAACACCCTGCCCTGCCATTAGTGGATGCAAAGCATGGGAAAAAAAAAGTGTCGCTGCTTTCTACAACTAAAGTTCTGTATATCTGCAAAGCCTCGTCAATCGATGCACCTTACTAGCAACTCGTAGTCCTGGATTATTATATACAATAATATTAGCACTTATTATGTATGATTATTATAGAGAACTGACTCTTGAGTGTTCACTTTGGCGGGGACCCTTAGGCATGTGTGTCTCCTGAAAAGTGTGGCATATCCACCTATCTGCTCCTAACTTTGGGTTCTTATTGGACCGCTGTCCTTCTCTTGGCTTGTAATATCAGATGTAACAGTCCCTGCAGAGAATAATATTAGCATCCATGTGTAATAAAATATAACTTAACTATGTAAATATGCTCAATGGTGATTTGCGAAAGTATCATGTGTAATAAAATATACTTATCCAAACTCCAATGAACAAAATGCTGGACCAGTACATCTGCTATTTCCCTTTTTGTTGTCGGGGGTCATATGGTTTTATAATTTTTTATAATATATAAATTCTTATATATATATTTTAAATTTTAATATATTTTTTAAAATTTTAACATATCTTTTTTTAAATTTAAAATAATGACAATATTAAAAAATAAACTAAACTAATCTCAACTCATCTTATTTTCGAATCCAAACGAGCCTATAAAATTATCTCCAAACAATTGTTTCGACAGTACTATGATTTGCAGAGTGGGACCGACCTTTCTGATTAATATTTTGCAGAGCAGTGTTATATGTATACGGTTAGATAATATGATAATAGCATTTATGTTGATTTTATTAAAATAAATCATATAATATAAAATATAAATTTATAAATTTATAAATTTAATAATTTATTATTTAAAAGTTAAACAAAAAATATTTATATATATATATATATTTTTTCGTCATATTTGATTAAATATGATCAAAAAATTTTGATATGTGTATAAATTTATACTTTTCATTAAAATTTGATGATAAGATTAATGGGATGCTTTAAGAATATTACATCAGTTAAAATATTAAAAAATATATGTTAAAAATTTAAAAATATGAATAATTAAATTAAAAGATGTGTATGTGTGCAAAAAATACACAAATTATATATAAATAATATTTTTTGTATTTTGCAAAGAAGACAGAGCAAGTGGACTTCACTTTTTTTTTTCAAAAGAAAAAAAGTGGGCTCCACTTTTTACATGGTTTTAGGAAAAATGCCCATTATCTGATACCAATCTCGATAGGATTACAGTTCTCTCTCTATCTTTCTGTACCTACTCATTATTGAAGTATTTTATTTAGAAAATAACTCATAACAAGTAATACTTATAAACAATACTTATTGAAAATCAATAACAAATTATTATGTAAGGTTGGCCTCTTAAAACCTTTACTCCACGCTACAGGAGATCTCTCTCTCTCTCTCAAATAGAAACCCTTCCTCTCTGGCAAATATCTTTCTGCGCAAATGAACCCAGACCAAATCCCCTCCCCTGCAAATCTCCCTCTCCTTCCATGAAACTGAACCCCCTCCCTTGCAAATCTCTATTTGCGCAAAAGTTTATAATTTGACACTTATTTTATTTTAGGTTTTGTAGAATAGTTGTCTTTTACTTACGAAAAATTTATACCTTTTTTACACTTATATTCAGCTACAAGATTTATCGATATTAGAGTTAAGGGTGTAAATGGTATGGTCCGGTTCGAGAAAAATGTGGACCGATTATATTCGATCCAAAATTTTTTCCACTCTGGATCGAACCGAACTCCTGTTCGGTCCATACTGGTCCGGTCCAAGGGCGGTCTGGTCCAGGAGCACCTGATATGATTTAATGGATTTAATACTGGTCCAAAAATTTTTCCACTTTGGATCGAACCAAACTCCTGTTCGGTCCATACTGATCCAAATCTTGTAGTGATGAAAAATAATTTTAGTCCAAATTTAATTATTTTCAGCCCAATTTATATATTTATTACAGATTTAAGCCAAATAATATTAAAAAAAACTTAAAAAAAATTATATTTTTTATACTACAACTAGTCAACTACTATAAATTATAGTATGTTAATATTATAAGAGTATATATTATATATTAATATATTATACTATCAATCTTAATCTATATTAATATTAATATTATAATTTATATTATATTATTTCTATATACATATATAAAAAAAAAAAGTCATTCGGTCTGATCCGATAGGAAAATGTCATAGACAGGAATCATACCGAAAATATTCGGTCCATGCAAAAAATGGACCAGACCAGAGCAAATTCCATCCGGTCCGGTCCAATCTCGATTCGGTCCATGAAAACCAGTCCATCGATCCGGTTCGATCTGCTTACACATCTAACCATAATATTTTATTTCTACTGTTCTTTAAAAAAGGTAGTAAAAATCATCGCTATGATTTTACCAACTTTTTATTGTCCTTTAATTGTAAGTACATTACTTTTTTATGCGTGTGGAAGACATGACCCATAGTTTGTAAGAAGTTATTCTTACTTTTTTTCGGTCGAGATGTTAATATAATATATGAGCAACTGTACAGCCACTCATCCACTCGACACATGAGTTCCCAACCATAGATACAAAACAGATAAGCTCTTTGAGCTATATTTTCCTTCACCTATGTGGATTTTTATTCAATACGATAAATCTTTTGAGAATGTCTATTTTTATGAGTAGAATGTCCCGTAAGAGTCATATGACTCTATTTAAAATACGAAACAATATAAAAATTGATATAGTGCTTTTGGATAAAATCTTAAATTGGTTTATATATTTTTATATAAGAAAAGAAATGAAACTTAAAAACTACAATAGTTCATAATGAAATATTACTTTTAAAAATATTATTATTTTATAAACATAACACTTCAAGTTTAATAGGTATAATGCCTACTTCCATGAATAAAATGTCATGTCGAAATCATATGACTTTGCTTTTATATATAATAATAAATGGATAGAATGCTTACTTTTATGATTAGAATACCACGTCAAAATCATATGATTTCGCTTAAAATACAAAACAATATAAAAGTTGATAAAGTGTTTTCGAATGGAGTCTTAAATCGATTTATATTTTATATGTAAGAAAAGAAATCAAAATTTAAAAATTACAATAATTCATAATGATATACTACTTTTTAAAAATTACGTAATGTTTTTAAATTATTATTATATTATTGCTAATTCTACCATTATTGCTAGCTCTTTTATCTTCCAGCTTGTACTTTCCTTAGCAAAAGTTCCTCCTATGCTAATATCTGAAAGAGAAAAAGTAGTATTAATAAAATAAGAAATTTTATTTAAAAACATTATAACTAAGAGGGAATTAGAGAGGCATGCACATTAAGAACTAACAAAGCTCAATATACAACGACACTGAAAAAATTGAAAATTATATATCTAAAAGACATAATTTTTAAGGGAGAGATATAATTAGAGAGGCATGCATAATGTGAATGATTTATAGATTCGATGGACGGTTAAAAGATGAGTGCTGGAAGATGGCTTGAAGAGCTGGCAATGGCGAGGAACAGAGTAGGAAAGGATTGAAAATGTCAGTGATCAAGGTTGAGAGTCTCTGACCGTTAAAAAAAAAAAAATTAGTCATTCCTTCGATTTAGGCTGATGAGAGGGGTTCAGATAAGTTTTAAAAATTAAATAAAATTTTATTTTTTAATATTATTATTATTTCAAAAATTAAAAAAAAATATATATATATATTGATATTAAAAAAAAAATTATATTAAATTAAAGTAAAAATATAATAATAAATTAAAAATAAGATGACCCACAACTTACGATAACTTGCCAAATTTAGATTTTACTTTAGATCTCTAGTACTCTAGCTCCAATACTAAAAAAAGAAAAAAAGAAGAAGCAAAACACAGGAATACTCTAAAAAACGAAAACGGACACGTGTCTGTAACCTCAGTCGCTAGCCTATTATCTGACGTGAGCTGGCATACAAAATGGAAACCCCTGTAAAATTAGATTGTCGACACGTGGAAAAAATCTATCCACGTGGCACAATATGGACCTCGTGATATAATTCCTAAATACTTTTATATTTTGTCTCCACCCGGGTGGTCCACTCGAGAAAAAACAGAGAGGAAAGAAAGGGGAAATTTTTAGTAATTATGTAGTCCTAGGATTAGGATGTAGGAAGAAGAACGCAAAACATGACAAAATTTTACCTCCCTCCGTTGGCACGTGTGAGAACCATTCGTATCGCCGTGAGAGTACTGGATTCGATGGCCCTGAAGATCTTTAATTCCCTCCACTAAAAGCACGCTCTGTAACTGGCTCTTCGTTTCCAAAATTGATAGCCGAAAAGACGCCGTTTATTGTTCTCGATTCGATTGTCGTCGGGCGGGAAGGATACTGCTAGGGTTAGGGTTCGGAGGTTAGACACCTGAAGAGACGAAATGGGAAGGGGAAAAGTGCAGATGAAACGAATTGAGGACAAGACGAGCCGGCAAGTGACGTTCTCGAAGCGGAAGGGTGGGCTGATGAAGAAGGCTCGCGAACTCGCCGTGCTCTGCGATGTGGAGGTCGCGCTGATGATATTCTCCGACCGAGGGAGGCTCTACGAGTTCTCCAGTGCTGAGAGGTTGGTGTTTCTTGAATTTTTCACACACACTCCGTTTCAAATCAGTTGTAAATATCTCATAATCTTTGAGCCCCATCCTAATCTTTGAGCCCATACTCGCTTTCAAATCAGTTGTAAATATTTCTGTGCTCTGTTCTTGCTTCCCGTTTCCATAAATATCTTTGCTTGCTTCGAGATTCGGATTTGTATAAATATCTTAGCACCCAAGATATTCTTTTTCTCCAAATCTTCACACGTGTTCCGTGCTAGTTGCATAACCAAACCCTAGTTAACTCTGGAAGATGTCGATTGGTCTGATCGCTCGATCCACTCGATTGCCCTTGTTTGATTTCGCTCATTAAAGTATATTGTTAAGCCCTGCTACCGTGTGACATGCACACCGAAGCCTTTTTCAATTTCAGTATAAATATATGGTTTTACTCATTCCGGATTCCCTTGGGAAAATATCTAGGCCTGCTTTTATTGTCATGCAGCCTACTGGCTGTCATATTGATGTCGTAGTCTCGTAGATGGATCAGCTGAGGTCGTATGCTCTATTCCGTCAACTGTTTGTGTTTTACTGGAGACAAACAATTTTTTGGGAAAACGTACTGTTCCAGTCTCTCGTCGTGAACTTGCTAAAATTGTTGTACTCGCTTTAGTTTAATTTATGTGGCTAAGCCAATCAGCGTCTTGCCGTGAACATAATAAAAATTGTTGTACTTGGTTATGGTTTAGTGTAATTTATGTGGCTATGCCAATCAGCATGTAATTTGTGGATTTATTATGTAGCGTTTTTACTGTGCTTGCCTTGTTGAACACAAACTCTGTTAAATCTTTGTATGCTAAAATTATTATTTGAATGCTATTTTGTGATATTATCAGAATAAGTAGGGTATAAGATTTTATAATGTATAAGATACTATACAATATATATATATATATATGTAGTTTGAGTATTTTATTAGAGCTTTACAAATAATATCATAATTTATCTTAGTCAGAAATATAGAATTTGAGTTATGTGACGGACGATAGACTAGCCCGACGAAAAAATTGCAAATTTAAGGAGGTAGCTTGTGATATTTTATAAGATAATGATAAGAATAGGTGGTGAATGAAAATTCTTATTTTTTATAAAGTTCTAAAAAAACTTTAATTATATTAATAATTAATCCTTTTTAAATAAAAGCCTTATAAATTCTTTATTAGGGCTTATAATTTGCTTTTTAATAAAATGACTATTTCATAATTGTAAATTTGGGGGTCAATATCCTAATGTCATTTCTTTTCTCATGAGATGGAGTTAGTATAATTATAAAATTCGAATTATCAAATACATTTATAATTTATTAACGAATAAAAGTTTATAACTCCAGATATATTGAAGTTTTAATAATATATAAGCTTAAAATTTACTGAGTTAATGAGTCTATCGTAAATAGTCTAAATTATTGTTAAAGAAGTGTAATTCATTCGTATGAACTTTTCTTTTTTCCATGTCGGTTGTCAGCTGTCAGCGTTGTGGATGAGTCGACTTTTTCCCCCAGCCACATGAGGTAAGTTAGACGTATCTCTCCCCTGCCCGGAAGAGTGCATTGCCTTTTAGGTTTTAAGGTTTTGGGCTTGGGCTTTTTATTGGTAACTAAGTAGGCTTTTGTCATTTTTATCTCTCGGCTTAAATTTTGCTAAATCTTGGGATGTGTGACCCTAAAAGTAAGGCCTCTATAGCAGATCTCTATAAAAATAAGTCTCCTGTCACCGTAAATGAGAATTCGTCACTTCTTAGATGGATGTCAAGTAGGTTTTTTTGTGCATTATTATTATTATTTTTGCAATACTATATAATCTTTTATGAGTAATATAAAACCTCATCGAAACTAGTAAATAGGTATAGTCTACACAAAGTGTATAAACAACAAACATCTAATTATAAGTTAGGAGCTATAAAACGATACATGAGAATCATGAAAACTTCATTAAAAATAGACTAAAAATCTAAAAAAATAAAGTATGGAAGAATAAACTTTTCACTCATTCGTAGAACGTTTCCTATCTTAAAAGTTTCGACCATTCTTTTCATCCAAAAAACCACATAATAGATAAAGTAACTATTCTCCTTCATCAAAATATGGGGATTACTTCAGATCTTTTGCCAACAAGCGAACAAATTTACAATCCTCTTAAGCATTATCTATGTAATTTCTAATCCTGTTAAAAACCCACACATAACATCTTTGCCACCTCATAGTGAAATAAAATATGATCTACTGACTCACCATTCTTCTTACATATATGGTATCAATACATCATGATGAGTCCACGCTTTCTCAAATTGTCCCTAGGGAATATTTTCGTAAGAAATGTTTTCCAATAAAAGAAAAAGCAATTTTAGGCGACCCGTTATTTTCCTAAATGCACTTGCAAGAAAATGAAATATAATTTTTACATGACAAAACGTTGTACAAAGGTCGCACTTTGAGTTTTCTACTCTCAGTATTCATCCATAGCATCATGGCCGCCTTAATGCTACCAATGTTCAAAGTAAGCAATAAATTGAAAAAATCATAAAGAACTCATCTTTTCCAATCATGAGCAGTTTTATGAAAACAAACATTCCACTGTGATGATCCAATAGAGCTCATTGACAATGATGTCTCCTAATCAAGAGTCATTCAAAAAAGAGCATGAAACATAGTCTTGAGAGCTTAATTACAACACCAAATAATATGCTAAAATCTGTTCTGAGATCTTTCCCCAACCACGAAGATAATAAATTGAGAAAGAACTTCCGATTCATTTATACCATTATTTTACAAACTTACACCATGCCAACTCTCTGTTGGTTGGAACACTACCACCACCGCCACCCCCTCCTCCAAAACGAACTCATGTACTTTAACTCAATAATAGTCTCTACCACAAAGACTTCCATTTTTTATGATACCTCTATAGCAATTTTTCAAGAAGCGCCTTTGGAAGTTGATTTCTACTCCAAAACCTTTCCACAAAAAAGCTAGAGAAGTTTTCCCAATTTGATTAGCCATACTAGCAAACAAGAGAAATAGAGATAGAAAGTATGTAGGAAGATTAGAGTGTACTGTTGATTAGTATGATTATTCTCCTAGCTTTTTACAATTACAACATTTCCATCTTATTATCTTGTGTCGATCTTTTTCAGCACCTCATCCTAAAATAGCCTTGGCCATGAAAGAGTCCCCAAGTGGAAGACCTGGATATTTCATAGGCAATGAAGCTACCTTATAATCTAAAATATATACCAAACTTGTAATGCTCCTCACTTCGCCAACCGGCACCATACCGGACTTCCCTAAATTCTCACATTTTGGCCATAGACAACTTCAAAATGAATCAAAAGAGGCTTCATTGCCTAAATATGACGTGAATCCATATAAAAAAAAATAGTGTGTCATTCGCAAAGTAAAGATGGGAAGCATTGGTAAAATCACTATTAGTACATCCCATTGAGAAGCTAAATAGAAATCTTGTATCAACCACAACACCCTAACATCTGACAAAACGTATCCATAATAATTACAAAGGAAAAAGGGACATCAGTCCCCTTGTCTCAAGCAATGTGAGTTGTTAAAGAAACCAACAACGGTACTATTTACCATGACGGAGAACCAAACAATAGTAACACAATGCTTGACCCACACATACCACCTCTTTCCAAAATAGAAAATCCCAATTTATTTGGTCGTAAACATTTTCCATATCCATCTTACATATTATGCATTGCGCCCTCGTTCTCAATCTACTCTCCAAACATTCACTTGCTATAGGTACGAAATCAAGAATTGTCTTCTCATAACAAAGACATTTTAAAGGTTTTAATATTATCTTCTCCATGACCGTGGTCATATGATTAGCTAGTACTTTGTACGTAATCTTATACACCCTATTTACAAGACCAATTGGGAAAGTCCTTCACATCCGAAGCACCTGCCCTCTTTGGAATGAGTGCTATGAGTGTTGTATTGAGACTTTTCTTGAACTTTCTAAATTAAAATAATTCATGAAAGACACTCAGAGAATCCTTCTTCATGATATCCCAATACTCCTAAAAAAGGCCTTGGAACCCCCCTATGTGTGGCCTAAGTTGTAAGGGTAAACTTGTGTGGATGACCTCCATGTCACATGTTCAATTCTATTTCGGATCAAATTGCGATTTAAGTAGGAGGCCATGGTGGTGGGTTGCTTTGCTAGTCTCCTTAGAGGTGTAGATTTTTTTTTAAGGGTTCTTCTCTTCATTTGACTGTTTACAGTGATGCCGATTGGGCTGGTTGTTCAGACTCTCGACGTTCTACTACTAGATGATGTATCTTCCTTAAGGACTCTCTTATCTCTTGAAGTGTAAAAAGCAAAATTGTGTATCCAAATTATTACAGAGGCTGAATATTGGGTAATGTCTACTGTATGTTAAGAACTCAAGTTTGCACAAACACTTCCTACGCCTCTTCATGGTGATAATACAAGTGCCATTCAAATTATAGACAACCCAATTTTTCATGAACATATGAAGCACATCGAGATTGATTGTTATTATATTCGAGATGCCTATGAGTTTAAAGTTATCATTTTCCCTCATGTGCCCACTGAACACCAAGTAATTGATATCTTCACCTAATCCTTGACTCAACAACGATATCAATACTTAGTTAGCAAATTGCTATTAGTCGACTCACTAACATCAATCTGAGGGAGGGTATTAAAGAAAATTAGGATTTTCTTTATTATGATGTGGCAGTCTCTTAATAAGATATGTTTTCTAAGTTTATGTTGTATTTAAATCAAACTTGTACAATATAAGTTTTATAACCCTAAAAATTTTATTTATTTTAATGAGAAGGAAACATCTCAATTGAGGTACTTCGGCCAAATTTGACAGTCCCACCTAAGCAAAGAATCCATTCTACAAGGTCATTGAAACTCACAATGAAGTAGTAGATGATTAATGGACTTTCAACTTATTTTGCATTTACAAAACCAATCAATCACAATGATTCAGCCTTTCCTTAAGTTGCCTATTGTGAGGATCTTTTTCAAGTAAGCCCTCTATACAAAGAAGATTGCCTTTAGTGGTGTTTTATGCATATTCTTGGCTTGGTAAAAAGAGCGAATGGTGAATTCCCCTCTCATAGAGAGGCTCTAAAAAGTCTTGTCCTTAGTACTCCCTCGTATGAGTAGTATACTAGACTATAAAACTCAGAAAAACGTCAACTTTCTAAAATTGGGCATTTCTAATGATTGTGTTCTTTTATTGAGGAGTACCATTGTATAGAACTAAGAGGCTTGCAACTGACAATTCTTTCATTCTTGCAATACCATGAAATTATAATTAAGTTTAGTTGAGTGCCTTGTTGCGACACCCTATGTCATGCGAAGATTTGATTTGGAGCCACCATTCACCTCAAAGCGGGATTTTCTAAAATATTATCCCAATCTCTTTTTATGTGCTTCCAAAGCCTCACGTTACTTCAATGTGGTTCTAACTGCTTCAGAATTAAGTTTTAGAAAAACATAAGTTTTCTAGCTCTTTTAGTACAAATAATGCAATCCATCATTATGAGGAGATTTTTTTTTTTTTTTTATTATCAAAGAAAGCCACACTCAATTGAGACTTGTCATGCTAGATGCTTTTTCATGGAAAGGGAACAATTGTTAAGGGATGGAAGGAATGTTATAGAGTTCTAACCTCAAACATCCACTTCTAGGAAGGAATCCACCAAATTTTGTCCTCACTATTTGCTCTTAATCTCAAGAGCACAATAGATTATTGAATGAAGAGACCACTTCCACTTCCTAATCATGCACTAATCTAATAAAGACTATATTACATTATCAAGTATCATCGGAGTTATAAATAAGCTAGATTCCAATTTTCAATCTCATCAAACAAATAGGGTAGCATATAGCTCGGTCATGCCCACTATGAACAAAATACCTTTTTTTTTTTTTTATTATCAAAGAAAGCCACACTCAATCGAGACTTGTCATGCTAGATGCTTTTTCATGGAAAGGGAACAATTGTTAAGGGATGGAAGGAATGTTATAGAGTTCTAACCTCAAACGTCCACTTCTAGGAAAGAATCCACCAAATTTTGTCCTCACTATTTGCTCTTAATCTCAAGAGCACAATAGATTATTGAATGAAGAGACCACTTCCACTTCCTAATCATGCACTAATCTAATAAAGACTATATTACATTATCAAGTATCATCGGAGTTATAAATAAGCTAGATTCCAATTTTCAATCTCATCAAACAAATAGGGTAGCATATAGCTCGGTCATGCCCACTATGAACAAAATACCTTTTTTTTTTTTTATTATCAAAGAAAGCCACACTCAATCGAGACGCATGTGCATAAAAGCACACCTATACCATCCATTTTAATTTAATACAAGATGGTCATCTTATACTCTTAATTTTCCTCAAAACATCCCATTGGTGCGTCTTGCTTTTGTAAAACCACCATGAGGCATTGATAAAAACAATCTCTACAGGATCAAGATATTGTATCAAGCAAGGCAAAGTTGGGCTTAGATGAGTTGAGGACTCGATGAGTGGGAGGCAGTGAATAATTACTATAAGGCAGAGAAAGTGGAAAGCTATTGAGACTAGTTTTAGCTACATCCTCATTTAGTGTAGGTAAGCTAACCAACAATTGATTACCAAACATGTTAATAACTAATGATGTTCCCATTGCAGGTGAACTACCAATGGCAATTGAAACTAATGATGTCCCGCCTCATTCTCCCCAAAAAATGAAAGGATTGTAGTTTTGGAACGAGTGGATATCCCATTCCTGCTTGATATAGATGAATGTCCTTTCTTATAATAACTTGATACATTATGAGCTAGAGAGGGAGCCAATTTTTATTTTTAGCAAATGATGATATATTAATAATATGTAAAGTCACAAATGATAAAGGAGAGGGGTCCCCAATTACCACCTTCAATTGGCTTAAGTGGTAAAGGCCTTGGTTTTGATAGTATGCTCCCTCCAAGATCTAAGGTTTGAATTCCACTGGATGGAAACAGTCTCTAAGGACTATCGGGATGATGAATTTTTCCTTTAAATTACCCTGGATGTCTTTGCCAAAAACTATTTATCGAGAGCCTATGCACTCAGATTAGTCGAAACGTTGTTTCCGGACACCTGGTACTAAAAAAAAAACAAATAAATAGTACTATGTAATAAACTACCTTAAAACAACTATAAAATCTTAAAATAATCTAAGGAGGTCAAATCTAAGAAGATCGGCATGATGCTCCATATTAGACGAGTATGTGGTGAATGAGACCACCTTGCTTAAGAGGGAGAAGTTCTTACTCTTTATAATAATTCATAACTAATCTTATCATGGAAAAATCCTTTTAAGAGTATGAGCTTATGTGTTATTTGTGTTTCCCTTAGGTTGCTACTAATGATATCAGATGATATAAAGCCAATGACAATAAATGATATGTGATGACTTGAATTGTGCCGCCTATGATAGAATTGCTCGATGAAGATGTCGGATTTGAATGTAATTGCTCCAATAGCATCATCTGTTGTTTCCATAATAGAGACCGACATTGCCACTATGTAGTCTGTCAAAATTAGTGGTTATACGTGGGCTAATGGTATATATTGTGACGGAGGAAAGACTTGAGAAAGAGACTTTAAAGATTTGGAAATGTGTTAAGCTTTGAAAAATTCTATTTGTCATCCTCACACACTATACACCATGTTTTTTATTATTTTTCTTCTAGCAAATGTTTGGTAGATGGATAATAAGTAGAAGAATTCAATTAGTTTAAGAAAAATAAATCCAATTTTTTTCAAAAAAAATTATAGTGTTTGGAAATGATGAATAGCAAAAGTTCTCACTGTCTAATTTAATTCAGTTGAGTTGCAGTTAGTTTGTGAGAAGCCTAATATTACTATTGAATTCAAACATGCAATAGGATTATCGGAGGGTGGGAGCCTATTGAGTCAATTGTTACAGAGTAAAAAAAACAGATCAAGAAATTGAGCCAACAAATTGATCCAAATCAATGTATAGTTTCTGGGCCATAAGATCAAGAAAAGTACCACTTGAAGGTCATTACTGAAGTAGTTAGTTGGACTATTTTGAGGCATTGACTGCATTAAGATCCCATAGTAAGAAGGTCCGTATCGATATTGCTAAGGGGCATAGCTCTAAACAAAAGTGAATGGGAATGGATTAGCATCTCTCTTTACGTAATCCATTCTATACCACAGTATGTATCTCGTGGACGGGAATCGGTTTATAAATTAAGGAATTTATTTATATTTTAACTTTGTTTATAAAGTAAAAGTAACCTTATAAAATTGAAAGTACCACTTATACATACATACATACATTTAAATCTATTTGAAGATACACAAGAAGGTGCCAATTCTTATTTGACGATACTTATTTACACTTTTAGAACTCTAAATTATATATCAAAGAATCCTTAAATTACATTGCCAATGACCTTTAGACTATATATCACTTTCCTATGTAGACAAAGCTACATCTAAATCTTGAAATGAGCTGAGTTATAAATAGTAATATATTGTGGATCCTATTAAGATGTGTAACTTTTTAGATTGAGATGAGTTTAACTTTTTAGGATATATATATATATATATGTATGTATGTATGTATATAAGGATATGAGTTATACTTACCCTGTATTGACCAATTTGTAATTGAAAAATACTAGGTTTCTCCTTCTCTTTCTCTCAAAAAATCAAAGGCTCTAGATCTGATCTTGCCAGAGGGGGAGGAGGCCTCGGCTTCTCCTCCTTATCCTCTCCTTCATCCATTCACCTACGTTGTCTTTCAATGTTTCTTTTACTTAGTTTTATTTTCCTTCATTCAAGGCCCAAAAAGACATATTTATAGCTTTTCGACAACTCTTGAGAGATAGCACAGCACAAATAGACTCACAAGCCTCAAATCGTTCAAAAGAAAGAAGTGGTTTTGCAAAAATCACCGCACGTAGTTATCGCACTACCCACATCTATGTGTGATCCTCATGCGCCACCCCTTTCGGTAGCTTTTCTCTACATATGTGCCAGATCACCGGACTCTACCATCAGACTTTTCAGATTTGACCTTTGTGGTTAAAGAGACAAGTATGTTGCATTCACATGCCGTCACAGACTTCGAAAGTCTCCTAGAATTGGTTCAAACTGTAATCCGTCTGTTTTCGTATCCATCTTACTACTTTTCTTTTTGATTTCCTTATTTTTAATTAAAGTATAAAAAATGTTCGTCTCTCAGACTTTTGTTTGTAGAGACTGAGTCATCTCTTTTTATGAAGGTTGAGGTTGAATCTTTGTCTACGCTGAGAGTGTTGTCTCTTGGACCTTTTTCTATAAAAGAGTTACAGTAGTAAAGATCAAATCAATCACAAAAGGAAATAATGTTCTGATGGAGCTCTAAGTGCATTATTTTGATTTATGATATCATGTTTGATATAAGTACATCCCATAATATATCCAGTTATGGATGTAGAATTAATGATAACAATTTTCTTAAAAAATAGGAAGAATCATAATAGTGGACAAATAATCTCCAAACTACTTTACCTTATAGAAATCCTGTTAATAGAAGAATTCCAAATTTTATAAATTCTGGTTTTCGATTGGGTGAAATAGGGAATATATCCTAAAATATTAAAAATGGGATATTCAATGAGGTTGTGCTTTTAAAACTCGTAGTGTAGTAAAATAATAACGTGTCTTGTGGTCTACGTAGATAAGAGATTTCTGAACAAAATGAAAACTTTCGTGCGCATTAAATCGATCTTAACATCAGCAGTAGCTAGATTTGTGATAAGAGGAAAGATAGTAAGGAATTACCTAGTTTAGCTTCCTATCAATAAATCTGTGAATCTGGAGTCAAATTTAGATTAAGATAGAGGAAGATAGTAAAGAATTACCTAGTTTAGCTTCCTATCTATAAATTTGTGAAACTGGAGTAATATCATCTAGTTCTTGTTTCCGAAGGAGCATGATATATTGTTATGCTTAGGCTCTAACACATATGCGTGCAATTTTCATATTGCATTACGAATGTATTAACCTTTTCTTCTTGTGGCAGGTCTCTAGGGTTGAATTAACTTCATTTAAACTTGGTCATCTTGCTAAAAGGACTGCATGATCAAAAAAGGCAATTTGTCTACCAACTAAGAGGGATTGTTCCTTCTTTTGTTGTGTTTGTATATAGACATATGGAAATCATTGTTCGAAGAAGTAGATACTATCTAAAAATAAGGTTTGAGACTTGATTGTTTTATTTTCTTAAGCTTTATAATTACATTCCTTAGAAGTTCCTAAACATTATGAACCTAATATTGCTATTATTAAAGCTAATTTAAGATCTTGATTCAAACAAAGAGAGAAAATAATAACATTTTCTTTGTCTATGAAGACAAAGAATACTAGGGAACTTGAACTAATTTGAATTGAGACTTGGCATTCCTTAAACTTTCGTAAAAAGCACTTGGTTGAAGTTCGACAACTAAGTAAGAACTGAATTGTTATTTATTAAAATGCGCGAGCTGCTAAGATTATGACTATTAAACTGCAAGGAAAAAGTCTAGTGGAAAAGAAAAATAGAAAACCCTTATATCTGAGTTAATGAATGCTAAAAATCATGTCATTAGCCTTTTAGCGGATGGTTAACTTGAATGGACTAAACCGAAATACATAAGAAATTGACTACTTAGGGGCTTATAATATTGTTAATAGCCATCCCATAGGACACATTTTTTTTATGGAGTCCATACTTGACATTGTAAGGCCCATTTGGTATAGAGATCATCTCATTTTAATTTATCTCAACTTAACAACTTCATCACTATTCATAAACCATCTTAACTCATCTTATTTTATCTCACTATCCAAACGAGCTCACTCTTTTTTACAGCTTTCAATATTTTAGAGAGAGTCCTAATTTAAGAAATAAGAACTATTATTGAAAACAACTGCTGCAATTAAAGTCCAAGTTCTTAAAAAACCTAGCCATGATGCACAAGCAAAGTACATATTTTGAAGTCATTTTGGTTTTTGTGTCAAAGTCCATTGGTATAATATCATGCAATATGCATTCATCAATAGTTTAGGGTGCACACTACAACTTTACATAGTTTAGGATGAAGATTATCAAAGAAATGGTAGTTTGAGAGGTACAGTGTGGTTTCTGTTATGTGTTTTCTATTTTAGGATTGTGCCAAATAGTTTTTCAGACTCAACAAACTAGGCCAATCTAAATAAAACTTACTTATCCTATAAGAACATGTTATTGTATCGTGAGTTGAAACTAGTAGGTGATGTGTAACTTATCTCTGCAAATTTAAAAAAAGAAAAACAGAGAATATTCCTATTAAAACTTAAGGCATACACCTTGTCTATATTTCATTTAACCTATTTGGGATAACCCTGAAAGAAGAAAACATAATTGTAAACTATGTAAAATTGTAAGAAAAAATCTTGAGGGCAGCCACTATTTGGCAGCATCCATTATATACATGGGGTGGATTAAATAAATTAATCTTAGAAGTAGCCACTATTTGGCAACATCTATTGCACACATAAAGTGGTTTAAATAAATTGACTAATTTCTCTCTAAATAAATTGACTAATTGACCAATTTTTCCTCTCCCATATTCTTGCTATAGAATAGCCACTTCATGTGTGCAATGGATGTGCCAAACAGTAGTTGTTCTGTAGCAAAACTCAAAGTTATAATGTGCAATCTATAGCAAACTAGGCCAAACTAATGTTCATTAGATGCCTTATGCTTTTGCTTAAAAAAGAATCAAGGGAGATGATCTTCCTTTTCTTTTTACAATTTTCTGTCTGGCATCAGCTCCTTCTGCTTCACTTCTTCCTAACATTGTCGAACCCATTTTTAGAAAAGGCAAGGCCTAATTTGGAAACCTATACAAAAGGTAAGCCGAGAAAGTGGTAAGATTTTAGCAGGTGCTTCCCTTTCAGTTAGAGATGAAAGGGACGCTTTTAATGAACTCAACCATGAAGTAATGTTGAAACAGAGTGTCTTGGCTTTGAAATAGTGGCCTACCCTGTTTCAATCAAAGGAATTAGGTTCAGTAGATCGATTTGAACCGAAAGATAAAACATGAAATGGTCTCCACTCTTCAGATACGTACGAGTTGTGAAATGGATTTATTCTAGCAGAGGACAAAAGAACTGCCTCGAATCAGAAGTCCTCGGCTTGTAAAAAGAGCAATTTTCTTCAAACCTTACTCTGCTTCGTTCTGGTGCCATTTGAGGAAAGCAACGTTTCGTAGCCTAAAATCATGAATTGTTATGCATAGAACAACTCAAATCTTCTGGCTCGAACTTCTAAGTTATCAAAGCGGGCGGGAATTGACTGCTGATGCACTCGTGTTACCCAAGTTAACCATATCTCAGCACAGCACAAAGTACAGCCCATTCTTCAAAGGCCACTTGCGTGTTTGTATTCGTTGTTATGTGCAAGTTTTGTTGCTACAGCTTGGGTTCAATGCTCGAACTCATTGCCAAAAAAACATTCAGATGAGTCATATTTTGTTTGAAAGAATGATTGGTCTGCAAGTGGTTTAATATGATCTTTTTATTATTGTAAAATCAATCTGTTGTATTATATTAAACTGTATGAGTGCTTAAACTTTTATTTGTAAGATTGACCTAACACTTATTTTCTCAAATAACACGTAAGGCAATGCTGTGTATTCCTTGTGCTACAGTATTGGAAAAATCCTGGAGCGGTATAGGATACATGTAGAAGAAGAAATTGCTGTCCGCCAGAGTGCTGAGAAAGAAAAGGTTAGTCATAATTTTCCTGCTCTGCCTCATTTGTTTTTGTAGATGTGATGAAATGAGTTGAAATTAAAATTAAAATTTAAATAAAAAATTATTAGAATATATTTTTAATATTATTTTTGTTTTAAATTTTTTTTTTTTAAATGAATTGTTTAATTATTTTTATATAGAAATAAATTATAATGATTAAATAAAATGAGGGATCAGTATTTTGACAGAAGAACAGACAATAGCCATCATCTACTCCATGTTTTTAAGGGTCTCCAATTTCGGTCAAGAAAAGTAGAATTTCAGCCTTTTGACTTTGTGCAACAGCAGCTATTTCATATGTAAAGTTGTAAACCCATGGAAATCCTGACTTAGTAACTCAATTGATCCTTTTTTTTCCATTACAAATTGTGTGAAATTGAGATTCTGATGATGGAAGAACAATCATGACCCTTTGTAAGAATGATGTTTCCAGTAAGTTTGGTGTCAGTTAGAAATAGATCAGAGGGTGTTTGATCTTAAAATCAAACAGATGAGATGCCACAACAGTGACGATTATTTCTGCAGATTTTTTCTCTCGATAGTTTTCAAGTCACCTGCAGATTCTTTGCTATTTAATTGGGGTCATGAAGAAAAGAAACGACGTCACTGTAACTTGATCCCTTCCCCAAGCAGGGTTAGCGAATATGACTTTTCTCTATCACGAGTCGTTCACGTTTATTTTTCCACACTAACAAGAATCTAAATCAGGACTGAGCCCTGGATAGAACCTAATAGATTGGGATGAGGCATGAGGAAAAGGAACACGAATTTTCAATACTGAAAGGAAGATTATAATGACAATTTGTCGTTCAGAAGCCTAAAAAAAAAAAAATAGATTGCTTTAAATATCTCTCTTACGTTTTGCTTGTCATTCAGAGGAATGATGGTGGCTTCCCAGGTCAACAGATGGACACTAGCCCGCAACAAATAATACAAAGGTAGGATCTTTATGGTCCATACACATGTGCTGCAATTGGCACAGTGGAAATAAATAACTCAAGTAACAGGGAAAACTGCCGATTCATCTTTTACATTGGTTCATAGGTAACATCTAGGAGATCAGGTTTTCCTTTTACATAATATTTTCCTCAACTATATTAATATGATCCTTTTGTTTATATGTACAAGCTATAGCTCCTCATTAACATAGCAGCATCTTTGGCAGGTACCTTCAAGATCAAAACATCGAAGACAAGAACATGATAGAACTTACCCAGCTCGAGAAAGAACTGGATATCATATTGAGGCAAACAAGATTCAAAAAGGTTTAATTCTTACAAGCTTCCTGCTTTTCTTGTTTTTTTGAGGTTGAAATATCCAAGTTTAGTGTTAAAGCCTTGATGAATGATTAGCTGTAGCACTGAGTGTCGTTCTATCAATAGTCTGCAAGATTGTTCTCATGAAAGCAAAGCCAGATAAAAATTAGATTTGTTCTAAGATTGTGTTCTCATATGCAGAAGTAGATAATAGACAAGTTGATCTGAGCTTCAAAAGTCTTCGAGCATGTCATAGATAATCATGGAATCTTGGTTTGGAGCATACTGAAAAACTGGTCAAAAAATATGGGACTGATAGCAGTGAAATATTCCGATAGAGAGAATTAAAATAAGAACGCTCTAAGCATCATACTTGGGCTGAAGAATAATTGTGTGACCTCTACATTCATTTTTTGATTGGTGAGAGTGGCCTGTGTATATTTGAAGTTGTGTGACCATCCTGAAGTTGTTATGATGTGTGGTCTTCACGTGTCATCTCTTTAACTAACTCATTTAACTTTCTTGCGTATGGCCTTTAAATCCTAGTTAGTACATATCATTCCACCCAAGAAGTTTTCGTGTGCATTGATAATTTGTTCTCTATATTCTTCAACTTTTTCTGGTACACAATAATTAGACGCCCTGACCAATGGGATACAATATGATTTACGGAGAAGAACAGAATATGTTCAGTTCTTGAGCTTTTATTTTTTATTTTTTATTTATATTTTTTAATCCGTTGATACTAAAGAATATTTGCCCTTTTCACAGATTTTGGAGACATTTATTGAGGTTCTTAAATATCCTATCAAAGGAACCTGAGAATTTCGCCCTTTTCACATACTAAAAAATATTTTCCCTTTCCTCATGTTTTCCTTTCTATTCCCGTGTTTTCCTTTCTATTCCCGTTACAAGCCAGCTATGTGTATGACAAAAAGTGTGGATTAATAATGTCGAATGCTCAACCATCCAATGTTGACCTCCTGTCATGCTGGCTCCGTAAGAAGATTCTCATAGAAAAGGAAAATGGGCTCTTTAATGTGATCTTTTGAGTGCTCAATGGATTGAACGACCTTTTGAGGAGAATGAAGTTCTTTATGTTAGGGATGGTCAAAGATAAGACTTTTGGCCTTGATGATTTTACTATGGCGTTCTTTCTGGATCGTTGGGAGGATGTTATAAAGGTGTTTCATGAACTATACGTGTTTGATAATTTCGAAAAGAGTCTAAATGAAACTTTCATTGCACTTATTTCAAAGAGGGTGTGAGCTACTAATGTGAAGGCTTTTCACTCCATTAGTCTTGTTAATGGGGTTTATAAAATGATCTCTAAAGTTGTTGCCAAATGTTTAAGCAGGCATGATTGCATCAAAGTCTCAGAATGCATTCATTAAAAGAAGACAGATTCTGAATTTTATTGTAATTGCAAATGAATGTTTGGACAATAGATTTAAATCAATTATTTTATGTAAGTTTGATATGGAGAAAGTTATGATCAAATCAATTGAAATTGTCTGTTTTATCTTATAGGTATATGTGCTTTAGGGGAAGGTGTTGTATTTGGATCAAACATTGCACTTCAACTACTCGTTTCTTAGTACTAGTGAATGGTTCTCGTGAAGGGATTTTTACAGTTCATGTGGTTTAAACAAAAGGACACATTGTCTCCCTTTCTCTTTGTCATAATGATGGATGCTCTCTGCCGTATGTTGAGACTGTGGTTGGTGGTGGTTTGTTGTCAGGCTTATCAATGGAAGGGCCTCATGATGGTTTGATTACTGTTTATCACATTTTGTTTACAAATCGTATATTGATGTTTTGTGATGTGAACCCTAGTCATCTGCAGATTCTACGAGTGCTCCTGCTTTGTTTTGAGATTATATATGGTCTTAAGGTAAATTTAAGTAAGTCCGAGATGGTATCAATGGGTCACATGAGAAATAAGACCGATAAAATATCTTGGGCTTCTTTTGGGGGATATGTTTAAGTCTAGCACAATTTGAAATGAGTTGTTGGAAAAGGTAGAGAGAAGTTTGGCAAGTTGGCAAATATTGTATTTGTCAAAATGGGAAAAATCACTCTTATTAAAATATTTTGTCTAAGGCCTCGATTGGTTGTATGGATAAGATTAAATAAAAGTTGAAAATTGAATAAAATATTATTAAAATGTAACTTTTTAAATATTATTTTTGCTTTAGAATTTGAACGAATTGAATTGTTTATTATATTTTATGTGAGTTTGAAAATATTGTAATAATTAGATAAGATAAAATAAAATAAAATGATTTGTATAACCAAACAAGACGTAAGTTTTCTACATATTTTCTATCTATGTTTTCTATTGCAATTGATGTGGCAAATCGGTTGGAGAAATCATTTTGAGACTTCTTGTAGGGAGGGATTGAAGAGGAAGTCAAGTTTCGTTTGGTTAGTTAGGATACGATTATACTCCTTTGTTGTGTGATGGGTTGAGAGTTCGAGAGTTGAGTATCTTTAATAAAACCCTCCTTGGATGGTAGTTGTGGTGGTATCAAAATGATTGTGAATCATTGTAAAGGGTTGAGATTGATTCTAAATATGAGAGTACCTAAAGGATGGAGTTCTAATGAGGTAAGAGATACTTATGATGTGGGTGTGTGGAAAAATATAAGGAGTGGTTGGGATGCTTTCATAAAATACATTAATTTCGTGGTTGGTGATGGTTCCAAAATTCTTTTTTCGCACGATCCATGGTGTGATGGTAGGGTTCTTAGTGTGGTTTTTCCATACCTCTTTCGTATCTCCAAGACTCCGGAAGCTTTTGTGGCTGAGATTTTCGATTGTTCTAATGGTTCAAGCCCGATGGAACGTTTAGTTCACTATAGTTGTAAGTGACGGGAAAATGGATGAAGTTTCTTGTTTGTTTGGCTCATTGTATACTACACAGTTTGGGAGGGATGTGAGTGACGAGATGGTTTTGGATTCATACTAGTAAAAAGTTTTCAGTTTGTTCTTTGTACATGATGTTGTCGAGGTTGAAGTTGGTACATTATTTTCCTTGGAAGAGTATTTAAGTGCAAGGCGCTATGAAATATTGTCTTCATTGATTGTTCTGCTTCTTTAGAGAAAATTTTGACTTTGGACAATCTCAGGTGAAGAAATTTATGGCCTAACTCATTTCATAAAACCGGTTCAACAAGAGATGATTATTCGTTCCTTATAAACATGTCCAAGGCCTTGTCAGTAGGTAATGTGGAATTTATTTTTCAACACCCTCTCTTACATGTAGACTAGTATTTTTTCTAGTTCTTGTCACGAGGTAATAGTGTCGGTTCTCATTCATCCTGTAATAGGCTCTTATATCATAAATAAATTTATGGGCTTAAGTCATCTCGTAAAATCGGTCCAACAAGAGAGGATTGTTTACTTCTTATAGACATGTCCAAGATCTTATTCACAAGTAATATGAGATTTATTTCTTAACATCAATAAGTGTGGTTAAATGTTATGGATTGATGTGTCTTAAGTAAAAAATCTAGAGAATTAGTGAATCATTTGTTATTATATTATGAGGTGGCTAGAGTGTCATGGTATAAAATGTTTAGTAGGAGTAAATGACTTGGGCGATACCTAGGAGGGTGATGAATCTTTTTGTTTGTTGGAGATGTTTAAGGGGTAATTTGTAGGTTGCCGTTGTTTGGAAGTTTGGAACATGTTTCTTTCCTGTCTTGTGTGGTGTATATGGGTAGAGATAAATTGTTAATACTTTGAAGAAAATGAATGCTTTGTGTATGAATTTAGATTTTTTATTTTATTTATTATTTCATTAATGGGCTTCGGCTGTTGTCTTTAATGGAACTAGTATTTATGATTTTCTTGTTTTTTTTTCTAATTCTTAACTTGTAACTAGGTTTCATATTTGTATACTTCCTATATATTTGAGTTTTTCTTTTTATTTGTCTTAATAAAATTTTGTTATTTCTAAAAAAAAAAGAAAAAAGAAAAAAGAAAAAAGAAAGAGTATGTACTAATGATTACTGTTTGAATGTTAACAGACACAGTTAATGATGGAAGCTGTAAAAGCGCTCCAGGAAGAGGTAAGCCCTTCTGACTCTTTTGTTGATTTGATGGTTGATGCATTTTATAAGTAAACAGGGGGTCTTAAATAAGGACAAAATTTCACATAGCTTTCATGGTTTATTTAATAGAAGGGATGTATTGTTTCAGCCCAACTTGAAAGTGTTATTAATTTAGTTGATCTATAAATAGTTTTTTAGGCTGGTCTTTTCTAGTGCTTGTGAGTAGTATGCAATTTAAATTAGGTTGTGTGATTTAGTTCGCTTAAGATGCTTCAAAATGTTCTATCCTTGTATAATCATGTCGTCTAATTGTAGCAGCCATGGAAATAGAGTTTGAATCAAACTCTGTTGATCTAATTGTAGTTATTCTATATACTGCCGGGTGCTGCACCTGATATTCCTTGATACATTCAATTATCCGCCATTACAATAGTCTAGGACTATACACAGATAAAAAGACAGAGAGAACACCCTCTCAGATCTTACACGTATACACATAGATCAACCTTCCGTCATTCTCACGGCAACATGTAGCATCTATATATTCCAGCCCCAACAAAAGTTAACAAGGATAAAAACCCAGCCCAAAAGGCCTGTATATTCCATCCCAAAAACTCCACCTCGGATAAAAATCCTGGATTTTCACAGGAAATGTTGACATTGATTAGAGTTGACTAGAAGAACCACCAATAATGAGTTCATGGCAAACATTAGGAGCATACTTTCAAACCTTAGACGACTTTTATCACTTGGGTCAATATAGGGATTCAAATATAAAAATACTTTTCAATTTCAAATCTTTAATTTTTTTCATCTAACTAATTAGCTAATCATTATCGAAACATAAAATTCTATACAACTTTCTCGAACTTCCAAACAAAACATAAAAAAAATAATAAAACCTTTCCAAATTTTAAACAACAATAATATTAAAAAAATTTATGTCCAAACAATAAAACATCTTACCTCAAATCATTTTACTATTATTAACAAAATTATGAGATATTCTAAGTGTCCAAACGAGGCTTGAAAAGAGTTTAAAAGGCAAGACCCTTTTTATGCACTAATATTGGTTACATAAGGGACTTTGCTCATTAATTTCTCTACTGTGCTTATTGTTGCCATGTCACTTGGATATATGCATAGATGGTTCGCAAACCAACTGTCAAACTAGCTTTAGATCAGATTGGTCCCTATTAGTTATAGGGATTTACAAACACTGTATTTTTAACCCTTTTTACAACTAACGGAGGGATTGTTTTGGTGCACAAATATGAGACACATACAATTTTTTGCGTACGTCATTTTACATTAATTTTGTTTTAAATTTAGTGCATTTAGGTAGAAGAGTGTAGATCTTAGTACTGAACATAAGATGTAATAACGTGGATATAATATTTGCTTGTGTTGATATATTGTAGCAATCATTTTTTCTGTACAAAGTAAACCAGCAAATAATGCAATCTTATTCACAGATTAATTAGACCACTTTAGACCCACATAGAAAACTTGAAGATGCAAATATACAAGTATGTGAGCATTAAAAACTAAAGAGAAGAAATATTCACACACAGCATGTTGTTTATTCACTGTGAAATCATGAAATAATCGTTTTTCTAACTTCCAACTACTATGATGAACAGCAACAAAATCTGAGAAGAGAGAAGAGTCAAGTGGAGGAAGAGGTACGTAATAGAAGGAAAGAAAATCCGATGAGGGAGAACTTTACTCATGATAAGCATCGTGTTCTTACTTTGTGTCATGGCCTTTCAGATGGCTGCAATGAGGAGTAATCAGAACCCGAACGATGATGATCACCACCATAGCCATGCTCTGGAACTGGAACTGGAACTGGAGTCCAACCCCCATGCAAATGACTACACCCCTCAACTCCAGGAGGCCATGCTCAATCTGTTTTAACCTGACAAAACAACACCCTGCCCTGCCATTAGTGGATGCAAAGCATGGGAAAAAAAAGTGTCGCTGCTTTCTACAACTAAAGTTCTGTATATCTGCAAAGCCTCGTCAATCGATGCACCTTACTAGCAATTCGTAGTCCTGGATTATTATATACAATAATATTATCACTTATTATGTATGATTATTATAGAGAACTGACTCTGAGTGTTCACTTTGGCGGGGACCCTTAGGCATGTGTCTCCTGAAAAGTGTGGCATATCCACCGATCTGCTCCTAACTTTGGGTTCTTATTGGACCGCTGTCCTTCTCTTAGCTTGTAATATCAGATGTAACAGTCCCTGCAGAGAATAATATTAGTATCCATGTGTAATAAAATATAACTCAACTATGTAAATATGTTCAATGGTGATTTGCGAAAGTATCATGTGTAATAAAATATACTTATCCAAACTCCAATGCACAAAATGCTGGACCAGTACATCTGCTATTTCCCTTTTTGTTGTCGGGGACGGAAACCATATGGCATAGAGTTGTCTCCAAGCAATTGTTTCTGATTAATATTTTGCAGAGAAGTGTTATAGGTATACAGCTAGATGATATGATAATAGCATTTATGTTGATTTTATTAAAATAAATCTTTAAATTTTAATATAAAATATATATTTGTAAATTTAATAATTTATTATTTAAAAGTTAAGCAAAAAATATTTTTATATTATTATTATTATTTTTTTTGTCATATTTGATTAAATATAATCTAAAAATTTTGATATATGTATAAATTTATACTTTTAATTAAAATTTGATGATAAGACTAATGGAATGCTCTAAGAATATTACATCAATTAAACTACTAAAAAATATATATTAAAAATTTAAAAATATAAATAATTAGATTAAAAAATGTGTATATGTGCAAAAAATACACAAATTATATATAAATAATATTTTTTATATTTTGCAAAGAAGACAGAGCAAGTGGACTTCACTTTTTATTTCAAAAGAAAAAAAGTGGGCTTCACTTTTTACATGGTTTTAAGAAAAATCAGGCCCACTATCTTATACCAATCCTGATAGGATTACAGTTCTGTCTCCATCTTTCTGTACTCTACTCATTATTTAAGTATTTTATTTAGAAAATAACTCATAACAAGTGATACATATAAGCAACATTTATCGAAAATCAATAACAAATTATTATGTAAGGTTGGCCTCTTAAAACCTTTACTCCGAGCTATAGGAGATCTCTCTCTCTCTCTCTCTCAAATAGAAACCCTTCCTCTCTTGCAAATCTCTCTCTACGCAAATGGACTTAGACCAAATCCCCTCCCCTGCAAATCTCCCTCTCCTTCCATGAAACTGAACCCCCTCCCTTGCAAATCTCTATTTGCACAAAAGTTTATAATTTGACGCTTATTTTATTTTAGGTTTTGTAGAATAATTGTCTTTTACTTACGAAAAACTTATACTTTCAGTATTTTCTTTATTTTTATCTTCCCATTTTACACTCATATTCAATTACAAGATTTATCAATATTAGAGTTAGAGGTGTAAATGATATGGTCCGGTTCGAAAAAAATGTGGACCGATTCTATTCGATCAAAAAATTTTTCCACTCTAGATCGGACCGAATTCCTGTTCGGTCCATACTAGTCCAGTCCAATTCGATTCAAGGGCGGTCCAGTCCGGGAGCACCTGATATGATTTAATAGATTTAATATTGGTCCAAAAATTTTTCCACTCTGGATCGGACCGAACTCTTGTTCGGTCCATATTGGTCCAAATCTTGTAATGATGAAAAATAATTTTAATCCAAATTTAATTATTTTCAGCCTAATTTACATATTTATCACAGATTTAACCCAAATAATATTTAAAAAAAACTTACTCTCAAAACAATTGGCAAAAGAAAAAATAATTTAAATTAAAAAGTAAAAAAAAAATTATAAATTATAATTTTTATACTACAACTAATCAACTACTATAAATTATAGTATGTTAATATTATAAGAGTATATATTATATATTAATATATTATACTATCACTCTTAATCTATATTAATATTAATATTATAATTTATATTCTATTATTTCTATATACATATATAAAAAAAGAAATTATTCGGTCCGATCTGGGAGGGAAATGCCATGGACTGGATCGAATCGAAAATATTCGATTCATGCAAAAAATGGAGCAGACTAGAGCAAATTCCATCCGATCCAGTCCAGTCTTGGTTCGGTCCATGCGATCCAGTCTACTGGTCTAGTTCGATCTTTTATATCTATAACTATAATACTTCATTTCTACTGTTCTTTAAAAAAGGAAGTAAAAATCATCATTATGATTTCACCAACTTTTTATTGTCCTTTAATTGTAAGTACGTTGCTTTTTTATGCGTGTGGAAGGCATGACCCATAGTTTGTAAGAAGTTATTCTTACTTTTTTTTGGTCGAGATGTTAATATAATATATGAGCAACTGTACAGCCACTCATCCACTAGACACATGAGTTCCTAACCATAGATACAAAACAGATAAGCTCTTTGAGCTATATTTTCCTTCACCTATGTGGATTTTTATTCAATATGATAAATCTTTTGAGAATGTCTACTTTTATGAGTAGAATGTCACGTAAGAATCATATGATTCTATTTAAAATACGAAACAATATAAAGATTAATATAGTGCTTTTGGGTGAAATCTTGGATTGGTTTATATATTTTTATATAAGAAAAGAAAAGAAACTTAAAAACTACAACAGTTCATAATGAAATATTATTTTTAAAAATATTACCGTTCTATAAACACAACACTTCAAGTTTAATAGGTATAATGCCTACTCCTATAAGTAAAATGTCTTGTCGGAATCATATGACTTTTACTTTTATATATAGTAATAAATGGGTAGAATGCTTATTTTTATGGTTAGAATACCACGTCAAAATCATATGATTTCGCTTAAAATATGAAACAATATAAAAGTTGATACAGTGTATTTGAATGGAGTCTTAAATCGATTTATATTTTATATGTAAGAAAAGAAATTGAAACTTAAAAATTACAATAATTCATAATGATATACTACTTTTAAAAAGATTATCACTCTATAAACTTAACATTTCAAATTTAATGGGTATAATGCTTACTTCTATAATTAGAATATTACGTTAGGATCATATCACTCCACTTTTATATATAATAACAGATTACATTGTATGGTACAAATTATTAAATTTGAGATTAGAACAATTATAACTTAAAATATAATAATTATCATTATGCTAGTAGAGGGAGGCAGGTGTTATTAGCGGGTGGTGGCAGGTGTTATTCCCACATAGGGAGGCAACTGAGAGAACTACCGAATAGATAAAAAAAAAGTAATGTTTATTTAAAAAAAAAAAAATCATCAATTTATTCTAAATACTTACTTAACTATTAAGTAAAAAAATAAAAAAAATAAAAATTCAATCAATGATTAAGAAAAGTATTTTTATTATTTTGAGCATTGATAATGGTCTAACCATTATCAAATATAAAATTTAACTAAAAATCGAGATTTTAACTAAAGCCAAAGCCATTAAAAAGCACTAGTTGCACATTAAATTATCCAAGGTATCAGATTTATTAAAATTATTTTTAAAATTAGATGAAAAGTACATATTTTTTATAAATCTAAAGTCTCTTTAGCTATAACCTCACGTTGAACTAATAAAAAAATTAGTTCATATAATAATGTAATATTATTATTATTTTTTAATAATAATATTTTTTTTTCATAATTTGCAATTACACTAACTATATGTTAATTAATAATAATATTTCTTCTTCAAAACTGAACACAAAAATTAAGTTCTACCAGTGCAACACAAAATTACAGAGCCACATTGCAAATTTGCAAGTAAAGCAAGTAGCACCGAAACTATAATATTATGATATTATCTTCTTATATATTATTTTTATATATAAAAGTCTCCTACATCAATGAACAGTGATTTTGGTAATGAACAGTGATTTTTCCATTTTGCACTCAATGTGTCACAAAATACCCCGTTTTACCCTTTTGCATTTATTTTCACTCTTAACATCCTACATTTTTTTCACTGCATTATTTGTAAGAGGTGTCATTTCCATTTTGCCCTCAGTGTGTTACTTTTGCCACATGTGCCTTTCTTCCATTAATTTTGATTTATCTTAAATTATATTTGCCGCAAACTTTTTTATTTAAAAGTATTATTCTTCACTTTTCACCGTAAAAATCTAAAACCCTTTTCAGCTTTCCCATTTTTTCGTTTCTTTCTTCCTTCTTCAATTTTAAACTTCCTTATTTGCTTCTCAGTTCTCTACTTCTTCATTCTTCACGTAAGTTTTCTCATCTTCAGTCTTTTAAAATTACATGTTTCTGATTGTTTATTCAGTAGTTGTCTATTTACATGCAATAAATAAATAAATAAAATCTTCCTATAAAATATATTTCTGATTCTACTGTTATTGCTAGCTCTTTTATCTTCCAGCTTCTACTTTCCTTAGCAAAAGTTCCTCCTATGCTAATATCTGAAAGAAAAAGTAGTATTAATAAAATAAGAAATTTTATTTAAAAACATTATAACTAAGAGGGAATTAGAGAAGAGAGGCATGCATATTAAGAACTAACAAAGCTCAATATACAACGCTACTGAAAAAATTGAAAATTCTATATCTAAAAGATATAATAATTTTTAAGGGAGAGATACAATTAGAGAGGCATGCATAATGTGAATGATTTATAGATTCGATGGACGGTTAAAAGATGAGTGCTGGAAGATGGCTTGAGGAGCTGGCAATGGCGAGGAACAGAGTAGGAAAGGATTGAAAATGTCAGTGATCAAGGTTGAGAGTGTCTGACCTTTGAAAAAAAAAATTAGTCATTCCTTCGATTTAGGCTGATGAGAAGGTTTCAGATAAGTTTTAAAAATTAAATAAAATATTATTTTTTAATAATATTATTATTTTAATATTAAAAAAAATTAAATTAAAAATATAATGATAAATTAAAAATATCTGACGTGAGCTGGCATACAAAATGGAAACCCCGTGTAAAATTAGATTGGCGACACGTGGAAAAAATTATCCACGTGGAACAATATGGACCTCGTGATATAATTCCTAAATATCTTTTATATTTTGTCTCCACCCGGGGGGTCCACTCGAGAAAAAACAGAGGGGAAAGGAAATATTTTGTAATTATGTAGTCCTAGGATTAGGATTTAGGAAGAAGAAAGCAAAACATGACAAAATTTTACCTCCCTCCGTTGGCACGTGTGAGAACCATTCGGATCGCCGTGAGAGTACTGGATTCGATGGCCCTGAAGATCTTTAATTCCCTCCACTAAAAGCACGCTCTGTAACTGGCTCTTCGTTTCCCAAATTGATAGCCGAAAAGACGCCGTTTATTGTTCTCGATTCGATTGTCGTCGGGCGGGAAGGATACTGCTAGGGTTAGGGTTCGGAGGTTGGACACCTGAAGAGACGAAATGGGAAGGGGAAAAGTGCAGATGAAACGAATTGAGGACAAGACGAGCCGGCAAGTGACGTTCTCGAAGCGGAAGGGTGGGCTGATGAAGAAGGCTCGCGAACTCGCCGTGCTCTGCGATGTGGAGGTCGCGCTGATGATATTCTCCGACCGAGGGAGGCTCTACGAGTTCTCTAGTGCTGAGAGGTTGGTGTTTCTTGAACTTTTCACACACCCTCCGTTTCAAATCAGTTGTAAATATCTCATAATCTTTGAGCCCCATCCTAATCTTTGAGCCCATACTCGCTTTCAAATCAGTTGTAAATATTTCTGTGCTCTGTTCTTGCTTCCCGTTTCCATAAATATCTTTGCTTGCTTCGAGATTCGGATTTGTATAAATATCTTAGCACCCAAGATATTCTTTTTCTCCAAATCTTCACACGTGTTCCGTGCTAGTTGCATAACCAAACCCTAGTTAACTCTGGAAGATGTCGATTGGCCTGATCGCTCGATCCACTCGATTGCCCTTGTTTGATTTCGCTCATTAAAGTATATTGTTAAGCCCTGCTACCGTGTGACATGCACACCGAAGCCTTTTTCAATTTCAGTATAAATATATGGTTTTACTCATTCCGGATTCCCTTGGGAAAATATCTAGGCCTGCTTTTATTGTCATGCAGCCTACTGGCTGTCATATGATGTCGTAGTCTCGTAGATGGATCGGCTGAGGTCGTATGCTCTATTCCTTCAACTGTTTGTGTTTTACTGGAGACCAACAATTTTTTGGGAAAACGTACTGTTCCAGTCTCTCGTCGTGAACTTGCTAAAATTGTTGTACTCGCTTTAGTTTAATTTATGTGGCTAAGCCAATCAGCGTCTTGCCGTGAACATAATAAAAATTGTTGTACTTGGTTATGGTTTAGTGTAATTTATGTGGCTATGCCAATCAGCATGTAATTTGTGGATTTATTATGTAGCGTTTTTACTGTGCTTGCCTTGTTGAACACAAACTCTGTTAAATCTTTGTATGCTAAAATTATTATTTGAATGCTATTTTGTGATATTATCAGAATAAGTAGGGTATAAGATTTTATAATGTATAAGATTCTATACAATAAATATATGTAGTTTGAGTATTTTATTAGAGCTTTACAAATAATATCATAATTTATCTTAGTTAGAAATATAGAATTTGAGTTATGTGACGGACGATAGACTAGCCCGACGAAAAAATTGCAAATTTAAGGAGGTAGCTTGTGATATTTTATAAGACAATGATAAGAATAGGTGGTGTATGAAAATTCTTATTTTTTATAAAGTTCTAAAAAAACTTTAATTATATTAATAATTAATCCTTTTTAAATAAAAGCCTTATAAATTCTTTATTAGGGCTTATAATTTGCTTTTTAATAAAATGACTATTTCATAATTGTAAATTTGGGGGTCAATATCCTAATGTCATTTCTTTTCTCATGAGATGGAGTGAGTATAATTATAAAAATTCGAATTATCAAATACCTTTATAATTTATTAACGAATAAAAGTTTATAACTCCAGATATATTGAAGTTTTAATAATATATAAGCTTAAAATTTACTGAGTTAATGAGTCTATCGTAAATAGTCTAAATTATTGTTAAAGAAGTGTAATTCATTCGTATGAACTTTTCTTTTTTCCATATGTCGGTTGTCAGCTGTCAGCGTTGTGGATGAGTCGTCTTTTTCCCCCAGCCACATGAGGTAAGTTAGACGTATCTCTCCTCTGCCCGGAAGAGTGCATTGCCTTTTAGGTTTTAAGGTTTTAGGCTTGGGCTTTTTATTGGTAACTAAGTAGGCTTTTGTCATTTTTATCTCTCGGCTTAAATTTTGCTAAATCTTGGGATGTGTGACCCTAAAAGTAAGGCCTCTATAGCAGATCTCTATAAAAATAAGTCCCGTCACCGTAAATGAGAATTCGTCACTTCTTAGATGGATGTCAAGTAGGTTTTTTTGTGCATTATTATTATTATTTTTGCAAGACTATATAATCTTTTATGAGTAATATAAAACCTCATCGAAACTAGTAAATAGGTATAGTCTACACAAAGTGTATAAACAACAAACATCTAATTATAAGTTAGGAGCTATAAAACGATACATGAGAATCATGAAAACTTCATTAAAAATAGACTAAAAATCTAAAAACATAAAGTATGGAAGAATAAACTTCTCACTCATTCGTAGAACGTTTCCTATCTTAAAAGTTTCGACTATTCTTTTCATCCAAAAAACCACATAATAGATAAAGTAACTATTCTCCTTCATCAAAATATGGGGATTACTTCAGATCTTTTGCCAACAAGCGAACAAATTTACAATCCTCTTAAGCATTATCTATGTAATTTCTAATCCTGTTAAAAACCCACACATAACATCTTTGCCACCTCATAGTAAAATAAAATATGATTTACTGACTCACCATTCTTCTTACATATATGGTATCAATACATCATGATGAGTCCACGTAGGGCTGCAAACGAGCCGATCAAAGACGAGTTCGAGTCGAGCTGGACTCCAATAACTCGAGTTCGAGTTCGAGTCGAGCTGAGAGTTTACCGAGTCGAGTCGAATTCGAGCCGATCAAAGACGAGCTCGAGTCGAATCGAGTTATTTATCGATCTTTGTTTTTACTCTCTAACGAACGAGCCGAACTTAGTCGAGTAATTACTCGAGTTTCTTACTCTTTATAAATATTTGATTCAATAATTTTTTTGTAAACTTAATACATTATTATTGTAAAGAAATAAAATACTACTTCTCCATAAAGTAACAAAATATATTACTTATACAAAATATCAAAAATAATATATATAACACAGAAAATATATATAATAAAAGAATATATGTAAGAATATATGCAAGATTATATATATGTATATAAAAATATTACGAGTATTGTTACGAGCTCAAAACGAGTCGAATCGAGTTTATACGAATTTTGTTCACGAACACAAACTGAGTTTATACGAGTCGAGTCGAGATTATACGAGTTTAGCTCGTTTAATATTCGAACCAATATTAGTGCTCACGAACAACTCATTTATTAAATGAATCGAGTTCGAATCGAGTTTATACGAGTCGAGCTCAAATTGTTCACGAGCAGCTCTGTTCGTTTGCAGCCCTAAGTCCACGCTTTCTCAAATTGTCCCTAGGCAATATTTTCGTAAGAAATGTTTTCCAATAAAAGAAAAAGCAATTTTAGGCGACCCGTTATTTTCCTAAATGCACTTGCAAGAAAATGAAATATAATTTTGACATGACAAAACCTTGTACAAAGATCGCACTTCGAGTTTTCTACTCTTAGTATTCATCCATAGCATCATGGCCGCCTTAATGCTACCAATGTTCAAAGTAAGCAATAAATTGAAAAAATCATAAAGAACTCATCTTTTCCAATCATGAGCAGTTTTATGAAAACCAACATTCCACTGTGATGATCCACTAGAGCTCATTGACAATGATGTCTCCTAATCAAGAGTCATTCAAAAAAGAGCATGAAACATAGTCTTGAGAGCTTAATTACAACACCAAATAATATGCTAAAATCTGTTCTGAGATCTTTCCCCAACCATGAAGATAATAAATTGAGAAAGAACTTCTGATTCATTTATACCATTATTTTACAAACTTATACCATGCCAACTCTCTGTTGGTTGGAACACTACCACCACCGCCACCCCCTCCTCCAAAACGAACTCATGTACTTTAACTCAATAATAGTCTCTACCACAAAGACTTCCATTTTTTATGATACCTCCATAGCAATTTTTCAAGAAGCGCTTTTGGAAGTTGATTTCTACTCCAAAACCTTTCCACAAAAAAGCTAGAGAAGTTTTCCCAATTTGATTAGCCATACTAGCAAACAAGAGAAATAGAGATAGAAAGTATGTAGGAAGATTAGAGTGTACTGTTGATTAGTATGATTATTCCCCTAGCTTTTTACAATTACAACATTTCCATCTTATTATCTTGTGTCGATCTTTTTCAGCACCTCATCCTAAAATAGCCTTGGCCATGAAAGAGTCCCCAAGTGGAAGACCTGGATATTTCATAGGCAATGAAGCTACCTTATAATCTAAAATATATACCAAACTTGTAATGCTCCTCACTTCGCCAACCGGCACCATACCGGACTTCCCTAAATTCTCACCTTTTGGCCATAGACAACTTCAAAATGAATCAAAAGAGGCTTCATTGCCTAAATATGACGTGAATCCATATAAAAAAAAATAGTGTGTCATTCGCAAAGTAAAGATGGGAAGCATTGGTAAAATCACTATTAGTACATCCCATTGAGAAGCTAAATAGAAATCTTGTATCAACCACAACACCCTAACATCTGACAAAACGCATCCATAATAATTACAAAGGAAAAAGGGACATCAGTCCCCTTGTCTCAAGCAATGTGAGTTGTTAAAGAAACCAACAACGGTACTATTTACCATGACGGAGAACCAAACAATAGTAACAATGCTCGACCCACATGTACCACCTCTTTCCAAAATAGAAAATCCCAATTTATTTGGTCGTAAACATTTTCCATATCCATCTTACATGGTATGCATGGCGCGCTCGTTCTCAATCTACTCTCCAAACATTCACTTGCTATAGGTACGAAATCAAGAATTGTCTTCTCATAACAAAGACATTTTAAAGGTTTTAATATTATCTTCTCCATTACCGTGGTCATATGATTAGCTAGTACTTTGTACGTAATCTTATACACCCTATTTACAAGACCAATTGGGAAAGTCCTTCACATCCGAAGCACCTGCCCTCTTTGGAATGAGTGCTATGAGTGTTGTATTGAGACTTTTCTTGAACTTTCTAAATTAAAATAATTCATGAAAGACACTCAGAGAATCCTTCTTCACGATATCCCAATACTCCTAAAAAAGGCCTTGGAACCCCCCTATGTGTGGCCTAAGTAGTAAGGGTAAACTTGTGTGGATGACCTCTATGTCACATGTTCAATTCTCCTTAGGATCAAATTGCGATTTAAGTAGGAGAGACCATGGTGGTGGGTTGCTTTGCTAGTCTCCTTAGAGGTGTAGATTTTTTTTTTTAAGGGTTCTTCTCTTCATTTGACTGTTTACAGTGATGCCGATTGGGCTGGTTGTTCGGACTCTCGACGTTCTACTACTAGATGATGTATCTTCCTTGAGGACTCTCTTATCTCTTGAAGTGTAAAAAGCAAAATTGTGTATCCAAATTATTACATAGGCTGAATATTGGGTAATGTCTACTGTATGTTAAGAACTCAAGTTTGCACAAACACTTCCTACGCCTCTTCATGGTGATAATACAAGTGCCATTCAAATTATAGACAACCCAATTTTTCATGAACATATGAAGCACATCGAGATTGATTGTTATTATATTCGAGATGCCTATGAGTTTAAAGTTATCATTTTCCCTCATGTGCCCACTGAACACCAAGCAGTTGATATCTTCACCTAATCCTTGACTCAACAACGGTATCAATACTTAGTTAGCAAATTGCTATTAGTCGACTCACTAATATCAATATGAGGGAGGGTATTAAAGGAAATTAGGATTTTCTTTATTACGATGTGGCAGCCTCTTAATAAGATATGTTTTCTAAGTTTATGTTGTATTTAAATCAAACTTGTACAATATAAGTTTTATAACCCTAAAAATTTTATTTATTTTAATGAGAAGGAAACATCTCAATTGAGATACTTCGGCCAAATTTGACAGTCCCACCTAAGCAAAGAATCCATTCTACAAGGTCATTGAAACTCACAATGAAGTAGTAGATGATTAATGGACTTTCAACTTGTTTTGCATTTACAAAACCAATCAATCACAATGATTCAGCCTTTCCTTAAGTTGCCTATTGTGAGGGTCTTTTTCAAGTAAGCCCTCTATACAAAGAAGATTGCCTTTAGTGGTGTTTTATGCATATTCTTGGCTTGGTAAAAAGAGTGAATGGTGAATTCCTCTCTCATAGAGAGGCTCTAAAAAGTCTTGTCCTTAGTACTCCCTCGTATGAGTAGTATACTAGACTATAAAACTCAGAAAAACGTCAACTTTCTAAAATTGGGCATTTCTAATGATTGTGTTCTTTTATTGAGGAGTACCATTGTATAGAACTAAGAGGCTTGCAACTGACAATTCTTTCATTCTTGCAATACCATGAAATTATAATTAAGTTTAGTTGAGTGCCTTGTTGCGACACCCTATGTCATGCGAAGATTTGATTTGGAGCCACCATTCACCTCAAAGCGGGATTTTCTAAAATATTATCCCAATCTCTTTTTATGTGCTTCCAAAGCCTCACGTTACTTCAATGTGGTTTTAACTACTTCAGAATTAAGTTTTAGAAAAACATAAGTTTTCTGGCTCTTTTAGTACAAATAATGCAATCCATCATTATGAGGAGATATATATTTTTTATTATTATCAAAGAAAGCCACACTCAATCGAGACTTGTCATGCTAGATGCTTTTTCATGGAAAGGGAACAATTGTTAAGGGATGGAAGGAATGTTATAGAGTTCTAACCTCAAACATCCACTTCTAGGAAGGGATCCACCAAATTTTGTCCTCACTATTTGCTCTTAATCTCAAGAGCACAATAGATTATTGAATGAAGAGACCACTTCCACTTCCTAATCATGCACTAATCTAATAAATACTATATTACATTATCAAGTATCATCGGAGTTATAAATAAGCTAGATTCCAATTTTCAATCTCATCAAACAAATAGGGTAGCATATAGCTCGGTCATGCCCACCATGAACAAAATACCACATGTGCATAAAAGCACACCTATACCATCCATTGTAATTTATACAAGGTGGTCATCTTATACTCTCAATTTTCCTCAAAACATCCCATTGGTGCCTCTTGCTTTTGCAAAACCACCATGAGGCATTGATAAAAACAATCTCTACAGGATCAAGATATTGTATCAAGCAAGGCAAAGTTGGGCTTAGATGAGTTGAGGACTCGATGAGTGGGAGGCAGTGAATAATTACTATAAGGCAGAGAAAGTGGAAAGCTATTGAGACTAGTTTTAGCTACATCCTCATTTAGTGTAGGTAAGCTAACCAACAATTGATTACCAAACATGTTAATAACTAATGATGTTCCCCTTCCAGGTGAACTACCAATGGCAATTGAAACTACTGATGCCCCGCCTCATTCTCCCCAAAAAATGAAAGCATTGTAGTTTTGGAACGAGTGGATATCCCATTCCTCCTTGAGATAGACGAATGTCCTTTCTTATAATAACTTGATACATTATGAGCTAGAGAGGGAGCCAATTTTTATTTTTAGCAAATGATGATATATTAATAATATGTAAAGTCACAAATGATAAAGGAGAGGGGTCCCCAATTACCACCTCAATTGGCTTAAGTGGTAAAGGCCTTGGTTTTGATAGTATGCTCCATCCAAGATCTAAGGTTTGAATTCCACTGGATGCAAACAGTCTCTAAGGACTATTGGGATGATGAATTTTTCCTTTAAATTACCCTGGATGTCTTTGCCAAAAACTATTTATCGAGAGCCTATGCACTCAGATTAGTCGAGATGTTGTTTCCGGACACCTGGTACTAAAAAAAAACAAATAAATAGTACTATGTAATAAACAACCTTAAAACAACTATAAAATCTTAAAATAATCTAAGGAGGTCAAATCTAGGAAGATCGGCATGATGCTCCATATTAGACGAGTATGTGGTGAATGAGACCACCTTACTTAAGAGGGAGAAGTTCTTACTCTTTATAATAATTCATAACTATAATCTTATCATGGAAAAATCCTTTTAAGAGTATGAGCTTATGTGTTATTTGTGTTTCCCTTAGGTTGCTACTAATGATATCAGATGATATAAAGCCAATGACAATAAATGATATGTGATGACTTGAATTGTGCCGCCTATGATAGAATTGCTCGATGAAGATGTCGGATTTGAATGTAATTGCTCCAATAGCATCATCTGTTGTTTCCATAATAGAGACCGACATTGCCACTATGTAGTTTGTCAAAATTAGTGGTTATACGTGGGCTAATGGTATATATTGTGACGGAGGAAAGACTTGAGAAAGAGACTTTACAGATTTGGAAATGTGTTAAGCTTTGAAAAATTCTATTTGTCATCCTCACACACTATACACCATGTTTTTTTATTATTTTTCTTCTAGCAAATGTTTGGTATATGGATAATAAGTAGAAGAATTCAATTAGTTTAAGAAAAATAAATCCAATTTTTTTTAAAAAAAATTGTAGTGTTTGGAAATGATGAATAGCAAAAGTTCTCACTGTCTAATTTAATTCGGTTGAGTTGCAGTTAGTTTGTGAGAAGCCTAATATTACTACTGAATTCAAACCTGCAATAGGATTATTGGAGGGTGGGAGCCTATTGAGCCAATTGTTACAGAGTATAAGAACAGATCAAGAAATTGAGCCAACAAATTGATCCAAATCAATGTATAGTTTCTGGGCCATAAGATCAAGAAAAGTACCACTTGAAGGTCATTACTGAAGTAGTCAGTTGGACTATTTTGAGGCATTGACTGCATTAAGATCCCATGGTAAGAAGGTCCGTATCGATATTGCTAAGGGGCATAGCTCTAAACAAAAGTGAATGGGAATGGATTAGCATCTCTCTTTACGTAATCCATTCTATAACACAATATGTATCTCGTGGACGGGAATCGGTTATAAATTAAGGAATTTATTTATATTTTAACTTTGTTTATAAAGTAAAAGTAACCTTATAAAATTGAAAGTACCACTTATACATACATACATACGTTTAAATCTACTTGAAGATACACAAGAAGGTGCCAATTCTTATTTGGCGATACTTATTTACACTTTTAGAACTCTAAATTATATATCAAAGAATCCTTAAATTACATTGCCAATGACCTTTAGACTATATATCACTTTCCTATGTAGACAAAGCTACATCTAAATCTTGAAATGAGTTGAGTTATAAATAGTAATATGTTGTGGATCCTATTAAGATGTGTAACTTTTTAGATTGAGATGAGTTTAACTTTTTAGGATATATATATATATATGTATGTATATGTATGTATGTATGTATGTATATAAGGATATGAGTTATACTTTCCCTGTATTGACCAATTTGTAATTGAAAAATACTAGGTTTCTGCTTCTCTTTCTCTCAAAAAATCAAAGGCTCTAGATCTGATCTTGCCAGAGGGGGAGGAGGCCTCGGCTTCTCCTCCTTATCCTCTCCTTCATCCATTCACCCACGTTGTCTTTCAATGTTTCTTTTACTTAGTTTTATTTTCCTTCATTCAAGGCCCAAAAAGACATATTGATAGCTTTTCGACAACTCTTGAGAGATAGCACAGCACAAATAGACTCACAAGCCTCAAATCGTTCAAAAGAAAGAAGTGGTTTTGCAAAAATCACCGCACGTAGTTATCACACTACCCACATCTATGTGTGATCCTCATGCGCCACCCTTTTCGGCAGCTTTTCTCTACATACGTGCTAGATCACCGGACTCTACCATCAGACTTTTCAGATTTGACCTTTGTGGCTGAAGAGACAAGTATGTTGCATTCACATGCCGTCACAGACTTCGAAAGTCTCCTAGAATTGGTTCAAACTGTAATCCGTCTGTTTTCATATCCATCTTACTACTTTTCTTTTTGATTTCCTTATTTTTAATTAAAGTATAAAAAGTGTTCGTCTCTCAGACTTTTGTTTGTAGAGATTGAGTCATCTCTTTCTATGAAGGTTGAGGTTGAATCTCTGTCTACGCTGAGAGTGTTGTCTCTTGGACCTTTTTCTATAGAAGAGTTACAGTAGTAAAGATCAAATCAATCACAAAAGGAAATAATGTTCTGATGGAGCTTTAAATGCATTATTTTGATTTATGATATCATGTTTGATATAAGTACATCCCATAATATATCCAGTTATGGATGTAGAATTAATGATAACAATTTTCTTAAAAAATAGGAAGAATCATAATAGTGGACAAATAATCTCCAAACTACTTTACCTTATAGAAATCCTGTTAATAGAAGAATTCCAAATTTTATAAATTATGGTCCTCGATTGGGTGAAATAGGGAATATATCCTAAAATATTAAAAATGGGGTATTCAATGAGGTTGTGCTTTTAAAACTCGTAGTGTAGTAAAATAATAACGTGTCTTGTGGTCTATGTAGATAAGAGATTTCTGAACAAAATGAAAACTTCTGTGCGCATTAAATCGATCTTAACATCAGCAACATCTAGATTTGTGATAAGAGGAAAGATAGTAAGGAATTACCTGGTTTAGCTTCCTATCTATAAATCTGTGAATCTGGAGTCAAATTTAGATTAAGATGGAGGAAGATAGTAAAGAATTACCTAGTTTAGCTTCCTATCTATAAATTTGTGAAACTGGAGTAATATCATCTAGTTCTTGTTTCCGAAGGAGCATGATATATTGTTATGCTTAGGGTTCTAACACATATGCGTGCAATTTTCATATTGCATTACGAATGTATTAACCTTTTCTTCTTGTGGCAGGTCTCTAGGGTTGAATTAACTTCATTTAAACTTGGTCATCTTGCTAAAAGGACTGCATGATCAAAAATGGCAATTTGTCTACCAACTAAGAGGGATTGTTCCTTCTTTTGTTGTGTTTGTATATAGACATATGGAAATCATTGTTCGAAGAAGTAGATACTATCTAAAAATAAGGTTTGAGACTTGATTTTTTTATTTTCTTAAGCTTTATAATTACATTCCTTAGAAGTTCCCCAACATTATGAACCTAATATTGCTATTATTAAAGCTAATTTAAGATCTTGATTCAAACAAAGAGAGAAAATAATAACATTTTCTTTGTCTATGAAGACAAAGAATACTAGGGAACTTGAACTAATTTGAATTGAGACTTGGCATTCCTTAAACTACTGTAAAAAGCACTTGGTTGAAGTTCGACAACTAAGTAAGAACTAAATTGTTATTTAATAAAATGCGCGAGCTGCTAAGATTATGACTATTAAACTGCAAGGAAAAAGTCTAGTGGAAAAGAAAAATAGAAAACCCTTATATCTGAGTTAATGAATGCTAAAAATCATGTCATTAGCCTTTTAGCGGATGGTTAACTTGAATGGACTAAACCGAAATACATAAGAAATTGACTACTTAGTGGCTCATAATATTGTTAATAGCCATCCCATAGGACACATTTTTTTTATGGAGTCCATACTTGACATTGTAAGGCCCATTTGGTATAGAGATCATCTCATTTCAATTTATCTCAACTTAACAACCTCATCACTATTCATAAACTATCTTAACTCATCTCATTTTATCTCACTATCCAAACGAGCTCACTCTTTTTTACAGCTTTCGATATTTTAGAGAGAGTCCTAATTTAAGAAATAAGAACTATTATTGAAAACAACTGCTGCAATTAAAGTCCAAGTTCTTAAAAAACCTAGCCATGATGCACAAGCAAAGTACATATTTTGAAGTCATTTTGGTTTTTGTGTCAAAGTCCATTGGTATAATATCATGCAATATGCATTCATCAATAGTTTAGGGTGCACACTACAACTTTACATAGTTTAGGATGAAGATTATCAAAGAAATGGTAGTTTGAGAGGTACAGTGTGGTTTCTGTTATGTGTTTTCTTTTTTAGGATTGTGCCAAATAGTTTTTCAGACTCAACAAACTAGACCAATCTAAATAAAACTTACTTATCCTATAAGAACATGTTATTGTATCGTGAGTTGAAACTAGTAGGTGATGTGTAACTTATCTTTGCAAATTTAAAAAAAGAAAAACAGAGCATATTCCTATTAAAACTTAAGGCATACACTTTGTCTATATTTCATTTAACCTATTTGGGATAATCCTAAAAGAAGAAAACATAATTGTAAACTATGTAAAATTGTAAGAAAAAATCTCGAGGGCAGCCACTATTTGGCAGCATCCATTATATACATGGGGTGGATTAAATAAATTAATCTTAGAAGTAGCCACTATTTGGCAACATCCATTGCACACATAAAGTGGTTTAAATAAATTGACTAATTTCTTCCTAAATAAATTGACTAATTGACCAATTTTTCCTCTCCCATATTCTTGCTATAGAATAGCCACTTTATGTGTGCAATGGATGCTGTCAAACAGTAGTTATTCTGTAGCAAAACTCAAAGTTATAATGTGCAATCTATAGCAAACTAGGCCAAACTAATGTTCATTAGATGCCTTATGCTTTTGCTTAAAAAAGAATCAAGGGAGATGATCTTCCTTTTCTTTTTACAATTTTCTGTCTGGCATCAGCTCCTTCTGCTTCACTTCTTCCTAACATTGTCGAACCCATTTTTAGAAAAGGCAAGGCCTAATTTGGAAACCTATACAAAAAGGTAAGCCGAGAAAGTGGTAAGATTTTAGCAGGTACTTCCCTTTCAGTTAGAGATGAAAGGGACGCTTTTAATGAACTCAACCATGAAGTAATGTTGAAACAGAGTGTCTTGGCTCTGAAATAGTGGCCTACCCTGTTTCAATCAAAGGAATTAGGTTCAGTAGATCGATTTGAACCGAAAGATAAAACATGAAATGGTCTCCACTCTTCAGATACGTACGAGTTGTGAAATGGATTTATTCTAGCAGAGGACAAAAGAACTGCCTCGAATCAGAAGTCCTCGGCTTGTAAAAAGAGCAATTTTCTTCAAGCCTTACTCTGCTTCGTTCTGGTGCCATTTGAGGAAAGCAACGTTTCGTAGCCTAAAATCATGAATTGTTATGCATAGAAGAACTCAAATCTTCTGGCTCGAACTTCTAAGTTATCAAAGCGGGCGGGAATTGACTGCTGATGCACTCGTGTTACCCAAGTTAACCATATCTCAGCACAGCACAAAGTACAGCCCATTCTTCAAAGGCCACTTGCGTGTTTGTATTCGTTGTTATGTGCAAGTTTTGTTGCTACAGCTTGGGTTCAATGCTCGAACTCATTGCCAAAAAAACATTCAGATGAGTCATATTTTGTTTGAAAGAATGATTGGTCTGCAAGTGGTTTAATATGATCTTTTTATTATTGTAAAATAAATCTGTTGTATTATATTAAACTGTATGAGTGCTTAAACTTTTATTTGTAAGATTGACCTAACACTTATTTTCTCAAATAACACGTAAGGCAATGCTGTGTATTCCTTGTGCTACAGTATTGGAAAAATCCTGGAGCGGTATAGGATACATGTAGAAGAAGAAATTGCTGTCCGCCAGAGTGCTGAGAAAGAAAAGGTTAGTCATAATTTTCCTGCTCTGCCTCATTTGTTTTTGAAGATGTGATGAAATAAGTTGAAATTAAAATTAAAATTTAAATAAAAAATTATTAGAATATATTTTTAATATTATTTTTGTTTTAAATTTTTTTTTAAAAAATGAATTGTTTAATTATTTTTATATAGAAATAAATTATAATGATTAAATAAAATGAGGGATCAGTATTTTGACAGAAGAACAGACAATAGCCATCATCTACTCCATGTTTTTAAGGGTCTCCAATTTCAGTCAAGAAAAGTAGAATTTCAGCCTTTTGACTTTGTGCAACAGCAGCTATTTCATATGTAAAGTTGTAAACCCATGGAAATCCTGACTTAGTAACTCAATTGATCCTTTTTTTTCCATTACAAATTGTGTGAAATTGAGATTCTGATGATGGAAGAACAATCATGACCCTTTGTAAGAATGATGTTTCCAGTAAGTTTGGTGTCAGTTAGAAATAGATCAGAGGGTGTTTGATCTTAAAATCAAACAGATGAGATGCCACAACAGTGACGATTATTTCTGCAGATTTTTTCTCTCGATAGTTTTAAGTCACCTGCAGATTCTTTGCTATTTAATTGGGGTCATGAAGAAAAGAAACGACGTTACTGTAACTTGATCCCTTCCCCAAGCAGGGTTAGCGAATATGACCTTTCTCTATCACGAGTCGTTCACGTTTATTTTTCCAGACTAACAAGAATCTAAATCAGGACTGAGCCCTGGATAGAACCTAATAGATTGGGATGAGGCTTGAGGAAAAGGAACACGAATTTTCAATACTGAAAGGAAGATTATAATGACAATTTGTCGTTCAGAAGCCTAAAAAAATAGATTGCTTGAAATATCTCTCTTACGTTTTGCTTGTCATTCAGAGGAATGATGGTGGCTTCCCAGGTCAACAGATGGACACTAGCCCGCAACAAATAATACAAAGGTAGCATCTTTATGGTCCATACACATGTGCTGCAATTGGCACAGTGGAAATAAATAACTCATGTAACAGGGAAAACTGCAGATTCATCTTTTACAATGGTTCATAGGTAACATCCTGGAGATCAGGTTTCCCTTTTACATGATATCTTCCTCAACTATATTAATATGATCATTTTGTTAATATGTACAAACTATAGCTCTTCATTAACATAGCAGCATCTTTGGCAGATACCTTCAAGATCAAAACATCGAAGACAAGAACATGATAGAACTTACCCAGCTCGAGAAAGAACTGGATATCATATTGAGGCAAATAAGATTCAAAAAGGTTTAATTCTTACAAGCTTCCTGCTTTTTTTCATTTTTTTGAGGTTGAAATATCCAAGTTTAGTGTTAAAGCCGTGATCAGTGAATAGCTGTAGCACTGAGGTGTCATTTAATCAGTAGTCAAGATTGTTCTCATGAAAGCAAAGCAGATAGAAATTAGATTTGTTCTAAGATTGTGTTCTCATATGCAGAAGTAGATAATAGACAAGTTGATCTGAGCTTCAAAAGTCTTCGAGAATGTCATAGATAATCATGGAATCTTGGTTTGGAGAATACTGAAAAACTTGTCAAAAAATATGGGACTGATAGCAGTGAAATATTCCTATAGAGAGAATTAAAATAAGAACACTCTAAGCATCATACTTGGGCTGAAGAATAATTGTGTGACCTCTAAATTCATTTTTTGATTGGTGAGAGTGGCCTGTGTATATTTGAAGTTGTGTGACCATCCTGAAGTTGTTGTGATGTGTGGTCTTCACGTGTCATCTCATTAACTAACTGATTAAACTTTCTTGCGTATGGCCTTTAAATCCTAGTTAGCACATATCATTCCACCCAAGAAGTTTTCGTGTGCTTTGATAGTTTTTGTGTGCTTTGATAATTTGTTCTCAATATTTTTTAACTTTTTCTGGTACACAATAATTAGACGCCCTAACCAATGGAATACAATATGATTTATGGAGAAAAACAGAATATGTTCAGTTCTTGAGTTTTTTTTTTTTTTAATCAGTTGATACTAAAGAATATTTGCCCTTTTCACAGATTTTGGAGACATTTATTGAGGTTCTTAAATATCCTATCAAAGGGACCTGAGAATTTTGCCCTTTTCACATGCTAATAAATATTTTCCCTTTCCTCATGTTTTCCTTTCTATTCCCTTTACAAGCCAGCTATGTGTATGATAAAAAGTGTGGATTAATAATGTCGAATGCTCAACCATCCAATGCTGACCTCCAGTCATGCTGGCTCCGTAAGGAGATTCTTATAGAAAAGGAAAATGGGCTCTTTAATGTGATCTTTTGAGTGCTCAATGGATTGAACGACCGTTTGAGGAGAATGAAGTTCTTTATGTTGTTACAGGGATGGTCAAAGATAAGACTTTTGGCCCTGATGATTTTACTATGGCGTTCTTTCAGGATCATTGGGACATCGTGAGGGAGAATGTTATTATTAGCAGATTGGATTTATTTGAATTAATTCCTATGTATTTTAGACATATCTGTACAGCTGTATAGGACTTGTAATTTGAATATCTAGATTGGGTGGTCAAGTATGGGAAACATATCTTATACAAGATTTGTATTCCTTTAAGATAGGAAGTCAGATATCAAATTTAGCTTACTGTGTATCTATATTCTGCAATTTGATGAATTAATTCAAATAAATCTAATCCACTAATAGTTATAAAGGTGTTTCCTGAACTATGCATGTTTGATAATTTGGGAAAGAGTCTAAATGAAACTTTCATCGACTTATTCCAAAGAGGGTGCAAGCTGCTGATCTGTAGGTTTTTCGCTCCATTAGTCTTGTTAATGGGGTTTATAAAATGATCTTTAAACTTCTGGCCAAGTGTTTAAGCAATATTATAGGCATGATTGCATCAAAGTCTCAGAATGTGTTCGTTAAAGAAAGAGAAATTCTGAATTTTATTGTAATTGCAAATGTATGTTTGGACAATAGATTTAAATCGGGTGAGCCGAGTATTTTATGCAAGTTTGATATGGAAAAAACTTATGATTAAATCAATTGAAATTTTCTGTTTTTTCTTATGGGAATATGTGCTTTTAGGGGAAGGTGCTGTAGTTGGATCAAACATTGACTACTCGTTTCTCTGTATTAGTGAATGGTTCTCGTGAAGGGTTTTTTACAGTTCCTGTGATTGAGACAAAGGGACCTGTTGTCCTCCTTTCTTTTTATCATAATGATGGATGCTCTTAACTGTATGTTGGGACTGTGGTTGGTGGTTGTTTGTCTTTAGGCTATGGGAGGGCCTCATGATGGTTTGATTACTATTTATCATCTTTTGTTTACAAATCGTACATTGTTGTTTTGTGATGTGAACCCTAGTCATGTGCAGACTCTACAAGTGCTTCTGCTTTGCTTTGAGGTTATATCTGGTCTTAAGGTAAATTTAGGTAAGTCCAAGATGGTATCGGTGGGTCATGTGAGAAATATGAAAAGTTTTGCAAGTATTTTGGATTGTTAGGTTTCCTCTTCGCCAATAAAATATCTTGGGCTTCCTTTGGGGGGCTACATTTAAGTCTAGCACAATTTGGAATGAGTTGTTGGAAAAGCTTGAGAGAAGTTTGGCAAGTTGGTAGAGATTGTATTTGTCAAAAAGGGAAAAATCACTCTTATTAAAAATATTTTTTCTAAGGTCTCGTTTGGTTATACGGATGAGATAAAATGAAAATTGAAAATTGAATAAGATATTATTATAATAGAGTTTTTTAATATAATTTGTGTTTTAAAATTTGAACTAATTGAATTGTTTATTGTATTTTGTGAGTTTGAAAAAATTGTAATAATTAGATAAGATGAGATAAGATGATTTGTGTAACTAAACGAGACCTAAAACTTCTACATATTTTCTATCTATGTTTTCCATTCCAATTGATGTGGCAAATCGGTTGGAGAAGTCATTTTGAGACTTCTTGTGGGGAGGCATTGAACATGAAGTCAAGTTTCATTTGGTTAGTTGGAATACGATTATTCTCATTTATTGTGTGGTGGGTTGAGAGTTCGAAAGTTGATTATCTTTAGTAAAACCCTCCTCGGATGGTATTATAGAGGTATCATAATGATTGTGAATCATTGTAGAGGGTTGAGATTGATTCTAAATATGAGAGTATCTGGGGGATGGAGTTCTAATGAGGTAAGAGATATTTATGATGTGGGGGGTGTGGAAAAATATGAGTGGTTGGGATGCTTTCACAAAATACATTAATTTTGTGGTTGGTGATGGTTCTAGAATTCTTTTTTCGCATGATCCATGGTGTGATGGTTGGGTTCTTAGTGCGATTTTTCTAGACCTCTTTCATATCTCTCAGAATTCAAAAGCTTTTATGGTTGAGATTTTCGATTGATCTAGTGGTTCAAGCCCAACGAAACGTTTAGTTCACTAGAGTTGTAAGTGACTGGGAAATGGATGAAGTTTCTTATTTGTTTGGCTCATTGTATGCTTCATAGCTTGGGAGGGCTGTGAGTGATGAGATGGTTTTGGATTCATACTGGTAAAAAGTTTTCAGTTCGTTCTTTGTACATGATGTTGTCGAGGCTGAAGTTGGTACATTATATTCCTTGGAAGAGTATTTAAGTGCAAGGTGCCATCAAAGATTGTCTTCATTGGTTGTTCTACTTATTTAGAGAAAATTTTGACTTTGGATAATCTCTGGTGAAGAAATTTATGACCTAACTCATTTCATAAAACCGATTCAACAACAGATGATTGTTCATTCCTTGTAAATAGGGGTGTTCATCCGGGTTCCGGATTTGGAAATCCGGAATCCGGATTCAAAATTTCCTTAAAACTTAAAAAAAAAAAAAATTAAAAGTATTAATAAATATATAAAATTTTAAACCGGGCCAGGTACAACCCGGCCCGGATGAACAGGCCTACTTGTAAATATGCCGAAGGCCTTGTCAATAAGCAACGTGGAATTTATTCCTCAACCCCCTCCTTCACGTGCAGACCAGTATTTTTTTTAGTCCTTGTCACGGGGTAGTAGTGTGGGTCTTCATTCGTCCTGTGGCAGGCTCTTATACCATAAAGAAATTCATGGGTTTTAACTCATCTCCTAAAACCGATCCAACAAAGGAGGATTGCTTACTCCTTATAAACATGTTCAAGACCTTATCCACAGGTAATATGAGATTTATTCCTCAACATCAATAATCGTGGTTAAATGTTATGGATTGATGTATCTTATGTAAAAAATTTAGAGAATCAGTGAATCATTTGTTACTACATTATGAGGAGGCTAGAGTGTCATGGTATGAAGTGTTTAGTAAGAGTAGAATGATTTGGGCAATGCCTAGGAGGGTGGTGAATATTTTTGCTTGTTGGAGATGTTTAAGGAGTAATTTGTAGATTGCCTTTGTTTGGAAGTTTGGAATATGATTCCTTTATGTCTTATGTGGTGTATATGGGTAGAGATGAATTGTTGATACTTTGAAGAAAAGGAATGCTTAGTGTATGAACTTAGATTTTTTTTTTTTTCATTAATGGGGTTCGGCTGTTGTCTTTAATGGAACGAGTATCTATGATTTTCTTGTTTCTTTTTCTAGTTTTTGACTTGTAATTAGGTTTAGCATTTGTATACTTCGTCTGTATTTGGCTTTGCTTTTTTACTTGTCTTAATAAAATTTTGTTATTTTTTTTAAAAGAAAGAAAGAAAGAGTATGGACTAATGATTACTATTCGAATGTTAACAGACACAGCTAATGATGGAAGCTGTAAAAGCGCTCCAGGAAGAGGTATGCCCTTCTGACTCTTTTGTTGATTTGATGGTTGATGCATTTTATAAGTAAACGGGGGTTCCCAAATAAGAACAAAATTTCACATAGCTTTCATGGTTTATTTAAGAGTAGGTTCCAAACCCTTCAGAAGACATTGCTAGAAATCTATAATTGGGATTCAAGTCAAGATTGAAGGGATGTATTGTTTCAGCCCAACTTGAAAGTGTTATTAATTTAGTTGATCTATAAATGATTTTTTAGGCTGGTCTTTTCAAGTGCTTAGTAGTATGCAACAGCCTAGATTAAGTGGTGGAAGTAATTTGGGCGCTTTGTGATGGAGATGCTAGTGGGGAACATGTAGCATCTATATATTCCAGCCCCAACAAAAGTTAACGAGGAACTTTTCAAATATTCCCTACCCCACATAAAAAATAAACCCAGCCCAAAAGGCCTGTATATTCCATCCCAAAAACTCCACCTCGATTTTCACAGGAAATGACATTGATTAGAGTTGACTAGAAGAACCACCAATAATGAGTTCGTGACAAACATTAGGAGCATACTTTCAAACCTTAAGGACTTTTATCACTTGAGTCAATATAGGGATTCAAATATAAAATTATTTTTCAATTTCAAATCTTTAATTTTTTCATCTAATCATTAGCTAATCATTATCGAAACATAAAATTCAACCCAATTTTCTCAAACTTCCAAACAAAACATAAAAGAATAATAAAATCTCTTCAAATTTTAAACAACAATAATATTAAAAAAAATTATGTTTAAACATTAAAACATCTGAACTCAAATCATTTCATTATTATTAACAAAATTATGAGATATTCTAAGCGTCCAAACGAGGCTTGAAAAGAGTTTAAAAAGCAAGACCCTTTTTATGCACTAATATTTGTTGCATAAGGGACTGGGCTCATTAATTTCTCTACTGTGTTTATTGTTGCCATGTCACTTGGATATATGCATAGATGGTTCGCAAACCAACTGTCAAAATAGCTTTAGATCAGATTGGTCCCTATTAGTTATAGGGATTTACAAACACTGCATTTTTAACTCTTTTTACAACTAACGGAGGGATTGTTTTGGTGCACAAATATGAGACACATACAATTTTTTGCGTACGTCATTTTACAATTTTGTTTTAAATTTAGTGCATTTAGGTAGAATTTATAATTCAAATAAGAAACTTAAGTATTTTTTAATGAAATGACACTATATCTTTAGTTGATTGAAAAGATGTGTTGTAAATAGTTGCATGGATATTATTTATGAACCTAATTCTACCTTTGTGAGACTTTTCAACTCTTCAGATTAGTTTGAAAAGGGGTCAGGCCCTAGAGACCTGCCCCATCTTTCATTCGTCTAAAAAATTGATGAACTTTCACCATGGGGCATAAACCCACGTCACATGTCTCCTATGACTGATACGTTCTTGCCAAGTGAGTCAAAATGGAAAGGAGAAATTACACTTTTTACCTACAGAATACCATATGCTTTTCACTTACCTAAAGCTACTAAAGTTCCAATTTGCTTCCTAGACTATCTATTCTTTTCAATTTTGTATCAACAATGAAGATAAGATGAACAACAAACGGGTCACATGGCACAATCAAACGGTCAGATCTGAACAGCTATTATAAATATGGGATCATCCATTTGCCAGAAATCAAGTTACACATCATATCAATACAACAACTGGATCACTACAGATTTAAGCTTTTTGACTTACATGATAATAAGACTGCACTTGTAGATTCTTATTGTTATCTCCCATCAAGTATCATGTCGCTTGTTCCTCTAGTGAAAAGTCATCGATTTAACTAATTCTGTGTAGGAAATTTTTTGAAGATGTGGTGCATGGGACCAGGTTTTACCCTGCAAGAAAACTGCCTTGAAGAGATTTCCGACATTAAAAAAAAAACAATGTAACTTGTCCTTTATTCAAATCTTTTGAGAAGAGTGTAGATCTTAGTGAACATAACATGTAATAACGTGAATATATTTGCTTGTGTTGATATATTGTAGCAATCATATTTTCTGTACAAAGTAATCCTATGGTGTGTAGATACATATATAAATTTTTAAGTGTGATTTCTCAGGGCACAAAGTCTGCATTATGCTGCTGAAACAAATATCACCATGATGTCATGTGATGAGAATAAAACCAGCAAATAATGCCATCTTATTCACAGATTAATTAGAACACTTAATTTAGACCCACGTTGAAAACTTGAAGATGCAAATATACAAGTATATGGGCATCAAATAAAGGGAAGAAATATTCACACACAGCACGTTATTTATTCACTGTGAAATCATGAAATAATCGTTTTTTCTAACTTCCAACTGCTATGATGAACAGCAACAAAATCTGAGAAGAGAGAAGACTCAAGTGGAGGAAGAGGTACGTAATAAAGGAAAGAAAATCCGATGAGGGAGAACTTTACTCATTTATTTATATTATAATCTGGCTTATGATGAGCATCGTGTTCTTACATTGTGTCATGGCCTTTCAGATGGCTGCAATGAGGAGTAATCAGAACCCGAACGATGATGATCACTACCATAGCCATGCTCCGGAACTGGAGTCCAACCCCCATGCAAATGACTACACCCCTCAACTCCAGGAGGCCATGCTCATGACTCTGTTTTAACATGACAAAACAACACCAATCAGTACTTCTATTAGTGGATGCAAAGCATGGAAAAGTGTGGCATATCAACCAATCTGCTCCTTCTCTTAGCTTGTAATATCATATGTAACAGTCCCTGCAGAGAATAATATTAGTACCATGTGTCATAAAATATAACTTAACTATGTAAATATGTTCAGTGGTCTTGGATGCAAAAGTACCATGTGTAATAAAATATACTTATCCAAACTCCAATGCACAAAATGCTGGACCAATACATCTGCTATTTACTTTTTAGCCGTCGGGGACGGAAACCATATGGCATAGAGTTGTCTCCAAACATTTGTTTCGATAGTACCATGATTTTCAGAGTGGGACGGACCTGCCAAATTAATATTTTGCAGAGTAATATTATGTTTATACGGCTCCGCATATATATATTTTTTTATAGAATTAGTGATGTGATAAAAATATTATATTAATTAAAATATTAAAAAATATATATAATAAAATATAAATTAAAATTAAAAATATAAATAATTAAATTAGAGGATGTTTAAAAATATTATTTTTATATGATATATATGCAAAAAAAAAAAAATACATAAATCATATATAAATAATATTTTTATATTTTACGAAATAGACAGAGCAAGTGGGCTTTACTTTTTACTTCAAAAAGACAAAAAGCAGGCTTCACTTTTTACTTGGTTTTAGGAAAGATCAAGCCCATTACCTGATACTAATCTCGATAAGATTACAGCTCTCCTCATCTTCCCACACTCTACTCATTATTTAAGTATTTTATTTAGAGAATAACTTATAACAAGTGACACCTATAAACAACATTTATCGAAAATCAATAACAAGTTACTATGTAAGATTGGCCGTTTAAAACCTCCACTTCGAGCCATAGGAGATCGTTCTTCCTCTCGCTCTCGCTCTCCCTCTCTCAAATAGAAATCCCTCCTCCCTTTGCAAATCTCTCTCTGTGCAAATGGACCCAGACCGAATCCCCTCCCCTACAAATCTCCCTCTCCTTCCATGAAACTGAATCTCCTTTCTTGCAAATCTCTATCTGCGCAGAAGTCCATAATTTGGCACTTGTTTTATTTCAGATTTTGTAGAATAGCTGTCTTTCACTTACGAAAAACTTATACTTTCAGCATTTTCTTTATTTTTATCTTCCATTTTTACACTTATATTCAGTCAAAAGATTTATCAATACCAATAGAATACTTCCTTTTTTATTGTTCTTTAGAAAAGTAAGTAAAAATCATCATTACAGTTTCACTAACTTACAATACATGCATTGAGTGGAAGCACCAAGGAACAACAGATGGAAAAGACTACCTTAAAGACAAGCGAGTATCCGAAAATAGTTCATACCTTAGGTGCATTTTCTGATAGTGCACTGTGAGAGAGGGAGAAGGAGAGAGAGTTGAGAGGGAAGGAGGAGAGAGGTATTTCACTTTGAGGTTTGAGTCCAAAAAACCTTCTCTGCAATCTCTACTATGTGCGTGTTTTAGAGTTTATTGAATGCCTTAGAACACTCTAATTGGATTGTTCAAAACTATATGATAGTTTTAACTTTTGTGAAAAGTAATTTAACTTTTGACCATTTCATTCACATAAGTCCTCGTATTGGAATAACAATTTTTTTTTTATTATATAACAATAAAATAATTTAACAATAATTTAACTTTAACTATTCACATCAATTTTTCATATTGAATTATCTATTTATGAAGATATATAGTAATGGATAATTAATAATCAAAAAATATTTATTATTTGTAATTATTATTTTATTTTATTTTACCATTCTACCTATTATATGTTAATTAATAATTGTATTTTAATTAAATTATGAGTTAAAAAAATTAATTAGTAATTATATTCTATTTAAATTAAATTATTAATAAAAGTTTGGAAAGAGATAAATTAATAAAAAAAAATTAAGTAGTGATCATATTCTATGTGATAAAGAAGAAAAGAGAGATATAAACTAAAAAAATAATAGTTCGGTCATAGGCTTAAAGCTTTCAACTTTAGAGTACTTTTAGCATTACTATCTATTTGGGTCAAAATTTATAGTTTTTAGCATTACTATTCACTTGGGTAAGGATTTATGACTTATTTTAAGTCTTAATGGCTAAATCTTTATTGTATTTGACTTTTAGCTAATCCAATAAAATACTTTTTCGTGACCACTTGCTATTAGTCTCTGATAATATTGATTTATAAGTGACACCTACCCAATTTTTTTTTTATTTAAAAACGTTTAGTTTAATTTGGAATTCTTAAAATTTAAATAAATCTTGAAACTTAATATAATATATTAAATACAGAAATGACACACTTACAACAAATTTACAACTATTGTACAATTTTTTTTTGTACTTAATTTTGTATTTACTTTTTAATTTTACTTAATGATTAAGAATGTGAATATTAATAATTTTTTTTAATGATTAAAAATATTAAAAAAATACTTAAAAGAAAATAATGAAAATATAAAAAAACTCAAATACACTATAAGTTATAAAAATGTTGTAAAAGACGTTGTACATCTATCATCATTCTATTAAATGTATCACATCAAATTTCTTTTATCTAATCCGCTTGCAATATATAATTAGAATATTTTTTAAATATAAATTTGTTTTGTAACTTGAACACGAGCATTTATCGTAATAAATATATTAATAGATTTTTTTATTTTTTATTTTTAACTTCATTAATGCACTCTTATGATTCTCTCTCTCTGTTCTAATCCGTGCCACCGGTGCAGTGCTTATGCTCTTGTCTCGATCTTCCCAAATCCTCATTCTCCAACCGTCTCTTCCCAATCGTCAGGACCTCATAGATAAAGTTTTAGGCTTTTGGATTCGTGAATGCTTTGAAAAAAGCAAAAATCAAAGTTAGGAATTCTTCCTCCCAATTACCATGAGAGATCAAGACCCCTAATCCAGGGTTTTCTATGAGCTCTGCTCCATGATCATCCACCTCCTCACATCCCTTCCCCTTGCCCTTCCCTTTCCGGCAGGCAGTTGGAGGCGTCGTCCTCCAAGTCCCTACCTCGTTTCCTGCCACTTTCGGCTCACTTTTTCTCGGCATTTTTCTGTGGCTCTCATGCTTTTCAGATCGGTCACATTCTTCATTGAATTCATACTAATTAGGGCTGGGCAAATTTTCTGAATTTCAAACTTTGTCCAAACTCCGATTCGATTCCAACTCCGATCAGAGTCGAAAGTCGGAATTCGGAGTCGGAACAATTCTGACTTCAAAGTCGGAGTTTGAAGCCGAAACAGTTTCAACTCCGAAGTCGGAGTTCGGAGTTGGAACCAAAGCCCACTTGGGTTCCGAGTTCCGATTTCGAACTTTAACTTAAAAAAAAAAAAAAAAATCAAATGCAAAACGACGTTCGGAGTCCACTTGGGTTTAACACCCGCTCATTCTTTTCCCTAATGCTTAGTGAATCCTGAGGAAATGACGTGACAGCTCGTCCCTCTCTCATTCGATTGAGACAAGTCTCGATGCACGTGCTAAGTCTCGAAGTACGTGTCCGACCTCGATGTGCCTGTTTTTAAAAGATAACGTTGGTTTTAAGATACGCCCAGTGTTTTAATACTATCGAATATTTTAAATGTGCTGAAAATATTATAGGTGATATTTCTAGTATTATTGAACCCAAGCCAGATTTATAAGATATGCAATTATAATATCTTGGAGCACTACAAAATATTATAATTGTACGAAATCGTTTTATTACTCCGATTTTAGTTATTTATTATGTTGTGAGATTTTAATTATGTTTTAAATATTTGATTTAAATATATGAATTTAATCTTTTAAATAATTAGTAAAACTTTATCATTTTAATTGATGATGAGGAATATTATGTTATGAATTAAAGTAAGTTAAAATAATGTTCTATTTAATTCTTCTGAGTGTTTTAAATTAAATTGATTTTACGTGTTTTCAGATTAATGTTTTCAGCTCATCGTTTGTTAGTTTGAAGATTTCGAAGCGTCGAGCCTATTTATAGCTCGAAGAGGAAGCCAAGTACCTCACTTTTTTTCCATTCTCTCTCTCTCTCTCTCTCCCTTTCATTTTTTCTCTCTCCCCTCTCTCTTCTCTCTCCCTCGCGCTACAGCCCCCCTTGCCTATTTAGCTTCCAATTCGTGGCGGCGCCACCTCCGTTCAGTCAGCCTAACCACCGGTCACCCTTGGACCGCCAGCCACCGGCAACCACGTCTATGCCGGTGGTGTCACCCACAGCAGCCCCACCTCCCGCCGGTAAGCCAAAATTCGAAATAAGTTTTCTCTCTTAAGCCCCCACCTTGCACGGCCTCTAGCTCTGCTCTGAGCCACCACACGACAACATCACCCCCTCTATCTGAACCGTCGTCCACCGACGACCTACCATCGGCAAGCCCAATCTTGACCCTCACCTTCTCTCACCTCCCCTAAACCCGAAATGGGTATTTCATGCCTCTCCCTCTATTTTTGACTCCATCGTCGGCCACTATGGCCACCATCACCTTGGGCCAGCTTCCCCACACCACCAGAGACCTACCCCAAGCCACCATGGCCCCTCCCATTTCTCTATTGGCCGAAACAAGTGATTCACAAAGTGGGTTTCACAACCCACGTTTTAGCCACCAAGCGCCACCACTAGCCATTGTATGGTCTCACCACCACCACCAAAATGTCCCTCCACTTCAGGCGACCTCCCCCCTAGATTTGCTTCTCCAATCGAGCCATCACCACGGCTCACTTTCCCTCACTCTTCTATGCACGAGTTTGATCTATTTGTGTATATTCGCCACCTTCCAGTAGTTGTACCGCCTCACCACCACAACTATAAGATTCTCCTTCCTCCAATGATTTTCCTATCTTCTTGTGTCAAACCGAGTACCGTAACCCAAATCGCCACGTTGCATGGTTGACGTCACTGTATGCAACGTTAGCCGTAACTTATGGCCTTTCTACCACCACCAATAAACTCCCCACCATAATGGCCACCCTCTCACAACCTAGACTTAGTAACCAAAACCCTAGATCCAAACCTCGGGTCATTCCCATTCCGAGGTCACAACATTGACCTTGACAGAGCGGTTAATGCTCAAGTTAGTGGTTTTTGACACCACTAACCATGCCAGGAAGCGAGTAACGTACGAGTTTATCCCGCTATGGTATAACTCTCTTTCTCTTGTATTTATGTTTATGGTTTGTTTGTAGACTGTGTTGTTGGTTATTGTGGAGTTCATTGGGTAGTTGTGTGAAATTGGTTGACTGTGTTCTGAAGTATTGGGATCTGTGTTGTGGAGTAGGGTTATGGAATGTGTTGTGTGGTATGAGGGTGCTCTGTGTGTAGGTATGGTGTTGACAGTTGTGGTAAATGGTGAAACGAGTACTCGTGAAGTGTACTCTGTGGAGGTAAAGCGATGCACCATATAACATGCATCGTATAAGTTGTGGCATAATATACTATGAAAAGAGTATATATGGAGTATACTCGACGTGGAGTATATGTGCAGAATGGAGTGCGTAGTGGAAGCATGGAAGGTACTTCAGATGCTATAGTCGCCATGCATCGTAAGGCGTGTCACGAAAATAGGTAGTTGCACGATTGAGAAATGTAAGGCGCATAAAGTGTCGAGAACTGTGGAGCAGTATCCCAGAGTAGTGACGTGATTAGTAGCCCTAGTGACGATTGTCACTGTGTAACCGTGTTATGTCTCGAAGTACATGCAAAGTGAAAGAGTCACGTAGTAGTGAAGTATTGGAAACGTAATCAGGATACGTAAGGAATCGTACTCATGTTGAGTCGGGAGTCGATATAGTAGTCACGTGGCGTAATGCCATGTGAAGTGATGGATGATGAAATAGCTCGATAGTAGTCTCGAACTGCGTGACACGATCAAGGTACATTTTCAGATAGATCTTATCGTGTTAAGTGTTAGGATGAATTTGTAGAGGACCAAAAGTGGGATTAGTCTTGCCAACAAGTATGGAGAAGGTTGTTGTCGATGTATGGTGCTTGTTGCACCAACAGGTGATCAACATACTCTATGTTGATTTTAGGTGACGTGTAGATAAGATGCAAGTGTATTTGGTGACACGTATATTAGACAGAGTTACCATATGAAATGGGTACTCTGTTCCAAGTAAAAACTTCAAGAATATGGAGATATCGAGAGGTGTCCCAATGTTCGCAGCGAGTCTTCGATGGTCATAGCATAGTGAGTAAGGATTTCGAGGACATGAGGATATCAAAAGGTGTCCGTCCCAGTGTCTGCAGTGAGTCTCCGATGGTTATAGCATAGTGAATTAGGACTTCGTGGCCATGGGGATATCGAAAGGTGTCCTAGTATCCGCAGTGAATCTCCGATGGTCTTAGCATAATGAATAAGGACTTCGAAAACATGGAGATAGTAGGAGAGTATCCTAGTGACGTGTAGGTTTTTCCTTGTTAGTTGCTTGTGTGCTAGATATATCTTGATACTATTTGTGTGTATGATGTAGGTTGATTGCTATATGATGCGCTTGTGACTAGACTGTATGATATGAAAATAGCATGAAGATCAGATAAGTATTATGTTCATACACCTTAGAGCTTACCAGATTAGTAAAAAAATAATAATATGATTGAAAATGCTAATATACGTATGTATGATCATTTTTGGTAGCCATTTTTATTGAGCCCCAAATACGTAAGTATATGCTTATAATTGGATGCCTATACGTAATAATTATTGTATGTATTCTCTGAAAAATATAAGATGAAACTTGATATTTCTGTCTATTGATTTTATGGAATAATGACATGAACCGATGCTAGGATAGGATGTATGATGAAATGCATGCATTGCTACGATTCTAAAATGATGCATGATTTGTATGAACTGATATTATGCTATGATGTATGAAATTGCGAAAGGGGTACAAAGAAAGACCAAAGGTCCAAAGGAAGACTCAGGATCCAAAGGAAGATCCGCCAATCCTAGCACATTGGGGTAACAGTATACAACGGTCTAAACGAAGTGAATAAACTAGAGTGGATGTCATGTTATATAGGATGTGTATTGCATGCATGATATGTATGCATTGGATGAGTGACTAATATTAGTTGTTTTTTATGACTTGTAGTTGTTGGTTGTTGTTCTTGTTTATTGATTATTGACTTGCTTGTCTGATAACTATTTGGTAGTAGTTGCTATTGTCGTGCTTGCTTGGTAGTTAGATACTTGCTTGTTTGTTGATCTATTGTGTGTTAATGACTTAAGTAATGATTAAGAATAAGAAGGATATTTGGATTCTTTATGTAATGAAAGTAGCGTACTAAGACACATAAAAAGCAAGACATATGGGTGGTTTGGATTCAGATATGAGATGAGATGAGTTATGAATAGTAATAAAATGAGTGGTTGAGATGAGTTGAAAGTACGAAATGAGTTGTGAATAGTAAAACTCATTTATGAAAACAAATCGGCTGATAATAAGATTATAGTTATGAAAAAGGATGCATGTATTGTCTTGTACGTATGTACATATATTTGTGTGTTGGTTGCATGATTAAAAAACCTACTTTGTTATATATTAAAAACGGTATGAAATAATGCTTATTGAGTATTCGACTTATTTTAGTTTTGTTTCTGTGTGTTTTCTCCCCCCACACAGGAGTGTGCAGCAGGAAGCAGACAGTCCAAGGGAAGAATGCTACGGTCTAGGCATAAAAGAGGGACCTTTTGTTTTATAAATCAAATTTTTTATTGTAAAATTATATTTTCTTTTATAACAGATAGTTTGGTGCCCTGGGTACGAACTGAAAAGTTTTAAAAATGAACGAAATTAGTCTATTTTTCTAAAATCGTTTTGGAAAAAAGAAATGTCATGTATGTACAGCCCTACCCTCTTAAGGGTCGGGTCGTTACATTGGGTTCCGAGTTTCGACTCTAAACTCTGAGTTAAAAAAAAAAAAAAAATGTAAAACGACGTCGTTTTGCATCTGCGTTTTTTTAAGCAAGCCAAACAACGCCATTCCATTTAAACAGGAATGATGTCGTTTAGTCCAAGGTCGAAGACCTTATCGCAGCCCGGCACCCTTCCTCTCTTCTTTCTTCTTCTTCTCCAAATCCCAAATCTCCAGTCCTCATCAGTCACCTCGACTTCCTCTTCTTTCTCTCAATACTGTCGTCGGTTGCCTCACCATTGTAACATCGTCCCAATTGCCGCAGCCCCGAGATTAATTGGTAATCCGTAGTTAGCAATTCTTGGTTTAGGGTTCTAAATTTAAGAATTTTAACTAAAACTAATTAAAAGTGTTATTTTAATTTGATTATTTAATTTGCTTGGCTTGTGTGTGATTTTGTATTGAGAAAAACCCGAATTGCTAGCCAAAGATTGTGTATTTTATGTGTTTGAAAAGTGTGTGCAACGTATTTGTTGAAATGTTACTGAGAAAAAATAAACTATAAGTAACATTTTTAGTGATATGTATTGTAACGTGTGACTTTGAACATTTCAAAAATTCTATTACCTAATTAAATTGGACTGAAAACAATGGTTGATTGAAAATAAATTTCTATAAACTATGTTAAAAATTTTAAATGATGAAATAATTTATGCGTAGTTTGGTTAAGTTTGTTTGCTAACTCATCACAATTTTTGAATTTTTAATGGCTTTAATTCCTATCAATGTTCTTATCTTGGCATCTTCTAGCTTATATGTAATTCAATATCATATATAGCCACAAGAGACTAATTTTTGAAGTACACTGTGTAATAACCAAAATGTTTTAAGATAAAGTATTTACTTGAAAATATTTTTAACAGAATTTATTGAAAGTATATTTTTCATGGAAATAGAAGTTGAGACTTAGAGGATAATTTTGAGCCAAGAAAATGATTTAATTATGCATTCTAGGATTAATTATGGTAAAATCTTTGAGAATTTTAATAAGGTATCAACTAGAGAAATTATATTTGGGATTAGGAAGAGACAAATTTATGAATTTTGAGGAAAAAATTCAAAGGGAAGTGATAGAACAAAACATCAAACACTTGGTGTGCCAAAACAAGTTCTCGGGCTAATCCATCGGGTTTTGGTGTAATAATCATAACTCCTTCATATAAGGTCAGAACGAGGTGATTCTAATTGTAGAACTTTAAGAGGCATATCCATAACTTTCATCTTTTGAGTTTTTTAAGAACCAAATTTTATCCAGGACTTATTTAGGCTGGAACGTGGCTGACTCCCAGGAGAGGCCAAGTGGCCAGATACACCCATTGGAAGATTTCCTATGATGTTATCTTGTCTTTACCCCCATGTGTTGGAACTATTTGAGCTCTTGATCAACCATGGGATTAAAATATTAGCAAATCCCCATAGGATTAGGGGTGATCATGAGACCACAAGTGTAGGGGACACCTCACCTATGCAGCCAAATGGAGTTGCTGAAATGCCCAAACTTTTTCTCCTTGCATCCCACGCCTCTTATGCCTATAAATAGATGCATGAGCTTCTCTTCTTTTCCCATGAGAGATACCACTCGGCCATAGTAAGAAATACCCAAGAGAAATATACAAAAGCCCACTCACATCACCTAAGTGCCAAAATAGAGTTAATTGAGAGTATTAGAGAAGAATTGGTGCAAGACCAACCATAGACATCCAATTTAGCTTTGAAAATTTTTTTAAGTGCAGATATTAACTTAATCTTTGCATAGAATAAATGGTTTAGTGATTAGATTATGTTTGATATTTATTTGAGTTTAATCTTTATTTATGTGTTAAATTGAAACATATTGAATTGTGGAGTGGTTTTTGTTATGGGAAAATGCTAGAAAAATTATGAGACTTTAGAAATATATTCTATGATGTCATATAAAGAGAATTACGTGAAAATATGAGATTTTTCTATGGAAAAGAATGAAGAAACAACTCTAGTGAATTTCGGTCTTAATAGGATTATTATTGTCAGGTTTGCCACTTTTTGGTAAATCAGACATAACTTGTTCGTTTGATATCAGATTTAAATAATTCAAAAGGCTATGGAAATATAAGAAAAAGATACACAACTTTTATGTTTTGAGTTTTAAGAGATAAAGACTCAATAAAGGATGAAATCGGGAATGAAATGACAGAACTGAGTTTACTATAGTAAGCATTGTTCGTTAAATTTTGATGTTACGAATTTATGTGACGTAAGTGCATGTATATGTGATGTATGTTCTTGGTATATGTTTTTATATGTCACATAATTTATAAAGACATGAAACATGCATGTCATAAGCCTGTGTATATTGCATTTTATCACATACATGTGTCATCATAAGTCATGACATCTGTTTTAAGAAAAGTCTATGTTACATGTCGTCAAGTAAGTGTCGTCATAAGTCATGTCAAGTATTAAAGAAATAAGAAAGGATATGACATGGCCCAACCACGGGTAATAATAGTGGCATGACCTAACCATGGGTAATAATAGTGACATGACCCAACCACGAATAATAATAGTGGCATAGCCCAACTACGGGTAATAATAGTGGATATAAGTAAAGATTTATAAGAATAATAATTTTAAGATAAGAATGAAAAGTCCATGCATGATACAAGTTTGTAAGTCTAAGTCATGCATGAGCCACATGAAGCATACCATAAATGCATACTCTGATTGTCTGACTTGTATGTGATTATTTTATGATGTCTATATTTTTATTAAATTACGTGTATACTTATTAAGATTTCCAAGAAAATCTCACTCTTATATATTTCTATTTTTGGAAATATAAAATTATGTTGTAGGATTGATAACTGAGATAAGGAAAGGCCCGGTGACTTAAAGAACTCAAAGGAGCCTGGATGACCATAAAGTTAGTCTAGGTTTTGAGAATAAATTATGTACATGAATGACAAAACTAACTGGGTTATGTATGTAATGATACCATGTAATTACAAGAATGGATGAGGTGGATATTGTGGTTTTTAGTTCACCATGTGATCATTAGAAAATTTGTATTCAGAACTCTTCCGCTGCAATTTCGATAAATATAGGGGTGAGTAGCCTAGTATTATTTACCTTGACATTTCAATTTGCGTTGAATTACAAACGTAAATTGAGGGTGTCACACATTGCCTAATTTGGCCGAGTCAAACTTCGACTCTATATCGGAGTCGAAAGTTGATTTCGACTCCGACAGGAGTCGGAGTCGGAAACTCCAAACTCTAACTCCGTCGGAATCGGAGCACAACCCTAATACTAATGCCTTTGGTCTTTGGGCTTGTCTTTCTCTTATACTTCGCTGGGATCGTCTACAATTTGTTTGAACTGGGTTGCTCCATTCTTGGCCCTGCTGCCGTAGACAAGAATGATTATGTCCCTAGTAAGAACCTCTACTTCATTTTTACCATTTCTTTACTTCTTTCATCTTTTTTATTTTTGCTCATTATCAAACCAATCTGGTAAAAGAATTTAAAATTAATATCAAAATAAACTCTCATTTAAGGTTACCATTTTAGTCTTAGTGTAGATTATCTGTTTGTTTCGTTTGATTTCGTTTGTATTGATTATGTCCTTGTTAACTATTTTTTCGGGTGCTTATTGGACCAGCAAGGAACTATGAAAGTTGAGGCATACAGATGAATTATGAATTCAAGACAACAGATGAATTATGAGTCTTGACTTTCATGGTTTTTCTAGAATTCTCCTGCTTTTGAAAGATGACCGTTACATATAATCATAGGATGCATAAATATTTCATAATTGTTTAAAAAAAAGTGAGATCCATTATAAAAATTAATTTTTTTCATGTGATCAGTCTCATCTTTACTTGTTTTTCCCAAAGCCATTCTACAGCTCCCGCAAGCTTTACCAATGTAAATATCATTTTTTTATTTGAAATGTTCTCTTTTTGAATTTAAGGAATGTTATTCATTATTTTACACTATATATTTTATTTATTTTTATTTATTTTATTTTTACTAAATTAATTAATTTGTACGTCCTATTCATCATTTATGTACTATATATTTATTATAAAAAAAAAATTATAAAAGATGTGTGATATATAAAATGATAAGTAGATTTAGTATTTTATAATTATTATAGAAACTAATAGCTGCTAGCTTATTTTATATTTTTCAAGCCAACAATGTGTGCTATTTTCGAGAAGAGAAAATCTTTCTCCACTTTTAGAATTGGAATCTTCATTATTTAGTGGTTCGATTCCCTATCTATATACATCTAGAATTGATCGGGCAAAGAGAAATTTTTAACATAATAGCCAAATATGAAGAAGAAGAAGAAGAAAGGGAGAATCTGATCTTATATCTGTTGTGTGCATAATTCCCAGTGCCACAGAAGTTAGGCAATATCTACTTAGGCCTTTCCAAATTAACGAATTAATTAATGATCATGAGGTACGTCCTTCATGATTATCCATTTCAACCCAATATTCTAACAAAAAAATAAAATAAAAATGGAAGAATATATATTAAAGCTCTCTAATTTCCCCTCATTTTTTTTAGCAAGAAGGAAATGATATTAAGGTTCTATATACAAAACATAAAAGAAAACAAGAAAATATACAAAAAAAAAAAAAGTAAATGAAACTAAAGATGGTCTTCCTTGAGGCGGGGGTCTTTACCACTGTGGAACCTCAGCAAGCTTGGTGGTATGAAGGTGAGAGGGGACAACCTTACATTTTGGTTGAGACTGCCCATTGCACCATGGAGTGCGCATATCGATTGAAATCGCGATATATTTTGTGAGACGTCCAATTGTCAAATGAATGTAGAAGATTGTGGATACCTCTTACAAAAGGCTGAATCATCCAGTCCATGCAGTTATCAGGTTCCCGTATTGCATCAACCACTATTTGGGAGTCACTTGCAATTGCTATTTGATTGATAAATTTGGTGGAGGCTTCAAAAAGACCTTCAGACAAAGCTTTAGCTTCACCAAAGTAGGGGTTGGTATTGCTAGAGGTGTTGGTAGTGGCGTTGGTAGTGGCAAAAACAATCTCACCCTTGCAAGATGAACACACCTTCGTTGTGGAGTTGCATTGGTCTCTTATTGCAACATCAAAAGTCAGCAAGTGATAACCTTTACGAGTAAGGTGCCCCTTGCCTGTTGTGATTAGTGGTTTACTAGCCCATGCTGTTTTGTGATCAGAGAAACTTTTAAAAATAGATGCAATATACTCATATAATTCTTATGAATGATTTGATTCCGAAGAAACCAAAGGCCATCAATAGCATTGACAGCGAAGAATTGAAATTGGTGAGTCTCATCGGAAGGAATATGAAGCAAGCCAACGGGGGAAATGATGTATTCTATCCAATGTTCAATGCCTCTATTTTCAAGAGTAAAAGTGTTAATGAGCCAAGGCGATTGTCTCTAGATAAGTCTGGAGAAAGGGCATCCTAAGAACAAGTGAGATGTCGTTTCTTCCTTAGTATGAAAAATGGGGCACACAATTTGATCAATGTTCATATTAAGGGTAGCGGCTAGCCGAGCTCTAATGGGGAGAATGTTGTTAAAAATTTTCCAAAGCATGAGCTTTAGCCTATATTGCATCCTGAGCTTCCAAAGCTTTTTCCAAAGGTGATTAAGGGAAGAGACTTGAGGGGATGCAGGATGAGTAATGATGTTCGAGTACGCAGCCTTAATGGTGAATTTTCGCGAGGAACTATTTTTCCAAACCACCTATCCTGAATAGAAGTGAAATTTGTTAGGGCCATAAGGCTGTTCTGAATTTCTTGGACCATTTGGTTATCAAAAAGGGTTTGAAGTAGCAGAGTGTTCCATCTCCTAGGTTCTTCCATTGTTAGCTCGCCAACTTTCAGAGAAAAGTCTTTTATGATGGATGCTGAAAGAGGTTGAGGAAGAAAATTGTTTAGAGTGGGAATCCAAGGATCAGACCAAACTTTAACATCAATGCCGTTGTTAGTCTGGTAACAGGCATTCCTAGAGATGATGTCTCTTTGGTTGAGAATACCTTTCCAGAGCCAGAAATCAGTAGCTTTCTTATGAACCTCAAAGAGAGAAGAGTTTCGAAGGTATTTAGCCGTCAGAGTAGACTTCCACAAAGAGGGTGAATTGTTCACCAATCGCCAGCCTAACTTACAGATGAGGGCTTTGTTAAAATTTAAAGTGAATCTCAAACCAAGCCCTCTAATCACCTTAGGAATGCAAATGGATTTCCAAGCCTTAGGCGTAAAATTGTGGGAGTTAGAGGGTTGAAATCCCCACCAAAATCTCATACAAGCCTAATCAATCTTTTTGACAGTGGTGGTTGGGATATGAAGAGCGGACATAATGTAAGAAGGCATGGCATTGACAACAGATCTTATTAGAGTGGTTTTATCAGCTTGAGAGAGTAATTTTGCTTTCCATGACGCTAGCCTTTCCACAAATTTCTGTTGTAGCTCTTGGAACAAAATAGTTTTGGAACTACCAAAGACCAAAGGGAGACCCAAATATTTGAGATTTGAACTGGCTAATTTGAAGTTAAGGACCTCTCTGACACTATTTTTAATGGGATTGGGGGTATTGTGACTGAATTGAATGAAAGATTTCTTCGGATGAATTTTTTGACCAGACCAATTGGAATAAATATCCATGCATTTGAGCAAGATTTGGGCATTTTAAGTGCTAGCTTTCCCAAATAAGAAAAGATCATCAGCAAGAAGGAGGTGAGTGAATTTGGGACCGCCACGACTGATACTAATACCTTTGAGATTTCCTAAGTTCTCCTTCCTAATGATGAGTCTAGACATAACATTTGAACCCAGGATGAAGAGAAAAGGAGACAAGATGTCTCCTTGCCTAAGACCTCTAAAGGGGTGAAAAAAAATCCCTAGGGCATCCATTAACTATAACCGAGTAGGTCACCAAAGAAATGCATTCTTTAATCCAATTAATCCAAGTGGAGGAGAAACCAAGGCATTAAAAGATCATAAGAATAAAGTTCCATTCCATGAAGTCAAAAGTTTTTTCCATGTCAATCTTGATGGCCATGGAGTAGCTATTGTTTTTCTTTCTTTTTAGGTGGTGGAAAATCTCATGAGTCAGGATAGAGTTCTCACTGATTTGATGACTAGGGACAAAAACACTTTGACAAGGGGAGATGAAATGACTCAGAATTCCTTTAAGCCTATTTGCTAAAATCTTTTAAATGAGTTTGTAGCAAGCATTTGTGAGGTTAATCAGTCTGAAGTGTTGGACGGAAGTTGGGTTGTTTGTCTTGGGAATGAGGGAAATGTGAGTGTGATTTATTTCCATTAGAAACTTTCTATGAATGAAAAAGTTTCTGATGGCCTCAACCACCTCAATCTTGACAATGTCCCAATAGTGCTTTTAAGAAAGGCTGAGAGCTTTGTTTGAAGGGGTAGCCTGAATGGTTTCCTTAATCTTTTCTTTCGTGGGAATACCATAAAGGAAAGCATTATCATGATCACTGATTTTGTGAGGAAAAAGGCCTTGGATATCTTGGGTCAGAACCGGATTGGTGGTGGTGTAAATTGATTTGAAGTGATTAGTGAACAAATTGTCAATCTCCTTACTCTCACTAATCCAATGGTTAGAGTTAACTTTCAGACTATCAATAGAATTGTGTCTCCTTCTCATGGTGGTGGAGAGGTAAAAAAATTTGGTGTTGAGGTTAGTGGTGGTGAGCCACTAAATACGAGATTTATGCTTCCAAAGGATCTCCTCTCTTTTAAGCATTTCTTGATGGTTAGCTTTAATGTCTTCCTCTTTGAAGTTAGAAGAGTTATGAGGGAATTGAGTTTGGATTGAGTTAAAGAGTCATTCAACTCTCTAATTTTCGTTTGAATGTGGCCGAAACAAAGGAGATTCCAAAATTTTAAGTCCTTTTTGACAGTTTTGAGGCTTTTAGTCAAAATGAAGGCAGGAGTACCGAACCAACTGGTATTCCAAGCCTTCTAGATTACAAGTTGACAAGTTGGGTCTTTAATCCAAAATTCCTCAAAATGGAAATATTTGTGATGTTTCCGGATTCCCATGGTATCCAGAAGGAGCGAGGAATGATCAGAGTCCATAATAGGGAAATGTTTGACCGCAGTTGTGGGAAACAGAGTGGTCCACTGGGGGTTGGCAATCCCTCTATCAATCCTTTCTCTAATGTTGCTAAGCCCAGTTCTGTTGTTAGACCAAGTAAAGGAAGGACCTGAGAACCCTAGGTCCATCAACCCATTGTCATCCATGAAAGTTTGGAGACCATTTTTTGGAGAAGAAGCAGCAAAACGCTTTCCTCCAAACTTATCAGTTTGACTTAGAATATCATTAAAATCACCTAGGCAAAAAATAGGACCCCCAAAGCTTGAAATGATATGCTGCAAAGTTTTCCAAATTTCTCTTTCTTGTTGTGGTTTGCAGGACAGTAAACCATATTAATCAACCATGAAATATTAAGAAGACTCAAGTAAATCAACATAACTGTTGCCCAGATGACTAACACAAGAGGCGGAGTGAATTAGGTTATATTAAAAAATTAATACTTATAAACCAAATATACAATATAAAATATAAACAGAATATGAAGCAGTAAAAAATATAAAGAGTAAGGGTAAGAAAAAACAAACTCAGTATTTTAACGAGGTTCTGCCACACTACCTACGTCCTCGCCTCAAGCTACTTCTTAAGGATCCCAAATTCACTATTCAATCTCCTTCAGGTGGAGATAGAAACCTATTACACTTTTGAGCAACACCGCTACAAAGAATCCGTGTAGAACACCTTCTACACTTGCAATCACCTCACACTTGGTGATTTAACTATTCCCTCTGTAGAACACCTTCTACACACACGAGTTATACGCACCTTTTTACAAATACAAAAGCTGATAGTGGGTAGGTTATCAGAATACACTTCTCAATGAGTGAGATAAAAATAATACAATGCACCCTATATCTCTCTCACAATGAACAAAAATTAAGGCACAAAACTTAGAAAAGAGAGAATGAGAGTTTTGAAAAAATGATGCAAAACTTAACAATTGATGTGTAAGCTCTTGTTGTGATTTTTGTAAAATCCAATTGAGCTATTTATAGGCAAATGAGTTTTTATATTCAAATTTGAAAAGATTCACATGTCAAATAAGAGCACTATTCACTTTTCAAAAGATTCAAATAAAAACATCTCATTTTTATATTTGTCAAATACAACTCCATTCATTTTTCAAAGAAATCAAATCAAATATTTTACTTTTCATACATGACAAAATGAGCATAATTTATTTTTCAAATCAAATCATTTTCTTTTTGCATATGTCAAAAAAATACACAACCATCTTTCAAGATTTTCAAACAAATCATCTATCTTTTGCATTTATCAAAAAAACACACAACCACACTTCAAAATTCTCAAACAAAATCATCTATCTTTTGTATTTGTCAAAAAAATACACAACCACCTTTCAAGATTTTCAGCCAACACATCCACATGTTAAAGATGACAATCAATCATTTTACAAATTCAAATCTTTATGCATATGTGAAAAAATAATAATAATTTTTTAAATTAAATATTTTAATAAGGTTATGCAAATGTAAAAAATGCAATTTGATACTTTATGAGAAAATATTAATTTTGAACCTTAATCCAATTTCAAATTTTAAGAAATGTACAAAATTACTCTATGAGTTTCATTTGTAGATTTATTCTTCTTTTTGCTCATGCTTGATTTCTTGATGTGCTTAGCTCTCTTCATGCGTAGACAACTTGAGCTTGAGTCTTGAATTTATTTGTTATCATCAAAATCTATACGTAGATACAAGACTTGAAACCAGGGACGGAACCAGGATTTTATATTTGGAGGGGCGATTGATAAAGTGTGTACTATATATAAATTTCAAAAGGATGCTCATTAGTGATAGAAGAATCACATTCCGTTGTTATCGAACTCTCTAAACGTATTACTTTTCGAATTATCCACATTTAAAAAAATAATAATTATATGTTCTTAACTTGCTCATATTTTTTTTATGATTAAAAAAAAATTATAGATCAAGAATAAACATAAGAAATTTTTAATGACTAATAATATACCGCTATTAAATTTTTAACAAACTATATCTCATAATTATATAATTAAGTTAGAGTGAGACTATATAAGTGAGTATAATCAATCAATTTTGACACTTATATAAATTTATAACTATTTTTTTTTTAGAATTAGACTGTTAAAGTAATTATGGAACTAGGTGAATTGAAATTTAAATTTCAATAAAGTTAAAAGTTAAAATAAAATTATATATATATTGAAATCTGAGAGAATAATTTTAATAAAAATTTGAGGGGGCAATTTTTAAATTTTTTATAATTTAAGGAGTAATTTAATATTATATATATATATATACAAGATTAATTTTTTGGAAAATTTTGGGGGGGTCGTAGCCCCCCCAACCTTTAACGCGGGTCCGCCCCTACTTGAAACATTGGGTTCTATAATCTCCCCATTTTTTATGATGACAAATACTTAGTAGAAATCTGCGACATGCTGTTAATACTTAAGCTCCTCCTGAAAATATGCATTAGTTTTTTAAATAAAATATAGACATGATTCTAGCATATATAACAGGGTAGTATAATACTAGTATGAAACTTCTCCCCCTTTTGGCATCATTAAAAAGGAACCGCAATTGGTTTAAGTAAAATTTTTTCCCCCGTCCATGTTCGACAAAAGCTGTAAAAGTCGAGACCTAACTTTATCGTTTCGGTGCAGAGATTCGCTTGATATTGTTGACAAATAAAATATTATCGAGATTTTGTGCGGAAGGAAATTTCTTCTCGCGTCCATGTCCGACAAAACCTGCAAAGTCTGGAGGCTTAGCTCTGGCAATTTGGTGCGGAATGAGATTTTGTAGAGAGTTGAAAAATTAGAGTCATCCGTGTCCGACAAAACCTGCAAAGGCTGGAGGCCTAGCTCTAGCAATTCGGTGCGGAAGGAGATTCAAATTCGCTTGACATTATTGATAAGCAAGATATTGCAGAGTTTGAAGTTGTGATAGTTTGTCTTGTTCTTATTTCCATTTCTATAAGAGCAATCCTTAACTTTATCTATTTCGCATCAAATCTTCTTCTCATCTTTGCAATTCGTCTGCATTTTCATTCTACAATTTATAATGGCTCGTCAATTTCCCTTCAGTACTTCTCGTGATCAATCTATTTCTACTTCTATCGTAGGTGCCATGAAGCAATAAGAGACTGATTTAGCTAATAAATCAGATCATGATACCATTTATGAGCTTGTGGGTCTCGGGACTCGATACTGATCATCCATTGTTACTTTTTCCGCTCGGTTGCAGTTCAAAACTCGCAAAATTGAGAAGTTTAGCGAAACTGTCTTTGTACTTCTACGACTTGTTTATGAGTAAAAAAAAATAGTAGAGTTAAAGCAACAGAATAAAAATTTAAAATCCTTACTTGCCTCTTTATTTCGACTGCCTAATCTTTTAGATGAGAATAACATGTCGATCTATGAATAACAAATGCAGTTGAAAGATGAGGCTAGAAGTCTCAAGTTTTTGTAAGTCATTTGAGATAATGGAATAAAAATGTTTAACAGATATTCATTACATGCATCATTCATATTTCTCTTCTAATCATGCATAATCTATCTTCTGGTAGGGGTTTTGTGAAAATGTTCGCCAATTGATCATATGTGCTTGTGAATTCTAGTACAATATCACCTTTTTGTACATGATCTCTAAGAAAATGATACCATAATCCGAGGTCAATGGTACCGGCAAGATATCTAAAAATCCGCTTGACTGCAATCAAATGAGATTGTTTTGGAAATGATTGAAAACGTGCACATAAACATACACTGAACATAATATCAGGTCTACTAGCTATCAAATATAATAAACTACCAATCATACCTCGATATATCTTTGAGTCAACTGGCTTACCACTTTCATCTTTATCAAGTTTAGTGGTTGGACTCATTGGTATTCCAATTACCTTTGCACATTCCATCTCAAACTTTTTGAATAACTCTTTGATATATTTTGACTGATTAATAAATGTTCTACTTTTTACTTGCTTGATTTGCAATTCGAGAAAGAAATTAAATTCTCCCATCATGTTTATTTCAAATTCTTCCTGCATACTTTTAGCAAAATCTTGGTACATATTTTCATTAGTACCAAATATTATATCATCCACATAAATTTGAACTCGAAGAATATCATCATGTTCATATTTGATGAAAAAGTTGTATCGATCTTTCCTCTTGAAAAACCTTTTTCAATTAAAACAACCACTAAGCATCTCATACTAAACTCTAGGAACTTGTTTGAGTCCATATAATGCTTTTGCGAGTTTAAAAACATGATTTGGAGAAATATAATTTTCAAAACCTGGAGATTGCTCAATATATACCTCTTCATTTATAAAACCATTTAAGAAAGCACTTTTAACATCCATTTGAAAGTTTGAAATTTTTATAACATGCATATGCAAGTAACATTCGAATAGTTTCTAATCTTGCGACAGGTACATACGTTTCATCATAATCGATTCCTTACTCTTGATTGAAATCTTGGGCTATAAGTCAAGCCTTGTTTCTAGTGATGATTTCAGACTCATCTTTCTTATTTCTAAAAACCTATTTTATTCCAATAACAGTATGATTTTTGGGTTTAGGAATAAGTGTCCATACATTATTTCTTTCAAATTAATTTAGCACTTCTTGCATAGCTAGAATCCATGATTAATCAATAAGTGCTTCATCAATATTTTTGGTTCAATTTGAGATAGAAAATCAGTACGATTACAAATATTTATAAGAGATGATCGAGTACTTACACCTCGTGAAGGTTCTCTTAGAATTTGTTCCACTGGATGATCTTTCACATGTTTCCACTGTTTGGTTGCATCTTGTACTAAATCTTGATGATCTTTTCTAATGTCTCCATGTTGGACTTTTTCCATTGTATTCTCTTTGTCGAGATTGAGACTATTTGTGTTATTTGTACTTTATGATTCTTTATCAATAGATTTTTTGGAGAGGAAAGGGTTAGATTCATCAAATACTACATGCGTAGATTCTTGTACATTCAAAGTCTTTTTATTGAATACTCTATAAGATTTACTATATATTGAATACTCAATAAAGATACTTTAATCAGATTTTACATCAAAATTTTCTAAATTATCTCTGTCATTGAGTATAAAATATTTGCATTCAAATACATGAAAGTAACCAATGTTGGGTTTTTTCTCATTCCAAAGCTCATAAGGGGTTTTATCTAATTTAGACTTTAACATGACTCTATTTATAACATAACATGCAGTACTTACCACTTCGGCCCAAAAATAACTAGGTAAACTATTTTCATTAAGCATTGTTCTTGCCATTTCTTGAAGAGATCTATTCCTCTCTACTACCCCATTTTGTTGAGGAGTTCGAGGAGCAGATAAATTATGCAGAAAAACATTTTTATCACAAAAAGACTCAATATTTTTATTGACAAACTCTTTCCCTCTGTCACTTCGGATGTTTGAAATAGTATATTCATTTTCATTTTGAATTTTCTTGCATAGCTTGATAAATGCATTATGTACCTCATCTTTATGAGCGAGAAAGATGACCCAAGTATATCTAGAAAAATCATCAACAATAATAAATACATAATATTTTCCTCCCAGACTCGCAACTTTGTTTGGTCCAAAAAGGTTCATGTGTATTAGTTGCAAAGGTCTAGTAGTGGAAATATGTTTCTTAATTTTAAAAGAAGTTTTTGTTTGTTTACCAAACTGGCATGCATCACAGATTTTATCTTTAAAAAAGTTTGCTTTTGACAAAGCTCTCACAAGATCATTTTTTAAAAGTTGGAAATAAGTTCCATGTTTGCATGACCTAACTTCTATGCTATAACCAACTATTTTCATGTTGAGCTGATAAACAAATAGTATCTTGTGAGGTAATTTCTTCAAATTTGATTGTATATACATTATTATTTCTAAGAGCAATAAAACAAACATTGCAATTATAATTATTTAAAATAATGCACTTATCTTTTTTTAAAGTAACTGTAAATCTTTTATCACATAATTGACTTATACTCAAAAGATTATGCTTTAAACCATCAACAAGTAGAACATCTTCAATTATGAGAGAAGACTTCTTACCAACTTTACCTATTCCCATGATATTCCATTTTGAATTGTCTCCAAATGTCACGTGTCCTTCTTCTTTAAAAGTGAGGTCAATGAATTTAGTTTTATCTCCTGTCATGTGTTTTGAGCATCCGCTGTCTAAAAACCATTTACTTTTACCTATGGAGGACTTCATGCATACCTGTAAAAGCAATTAAAATAATTTTTCTTAGTACCCAAGTTTTTTGGGTCATTTATTTATTAGTATTAGAAGAAACACGATTCTTTACTACGCATATAGCCCTAATAGTTATTGTATATCTTTTTCTAATAGAACAAGCATGATAATTATGACCATTTCTATTGCAAAATTACAAATAACATGTGACATATTTGAAAATCTTGAGTGATAATATTTTTCTTTAAAAAAGTTATTTTTATAAAAAGAATTTTGAAAATCTGATTTTGATTTAGTCGGTTTATCAAAGAAATTTTTATAGGGTTTGAATTTTTCTTTTGGCATGTATCCCAAACTTACCTTATCAAAAACACATCTTTGACTTCCAAGAAGTTTTTGAAAATTTCTTTTTCCATTTGTAAAGTTTTCAATAATTTTTTTAAAATCAGTCACTTTCTTTTTCAGCTCATCATTTTTATCTTTTGAAACTATGTTTTCTTTTCTTAAAACATCAATTTCATTTGTTAAAGAAAAATTTTTCTTTTTCAAAGCGGTATACTTGATACCCAATTTTTCAAATTCCCCATATACCTCTTTCAAAACATTTTGCAATTCTTCATAAGAAAGATTTTCAATATTTTCGAAATTTATTACCTCAAGATCATCTTTAGCCATAAGACAAAGATTTGCAGATTTTTCATTACTTGTATCGCTGTCTGAGCTACTTGAATCATCATTCCATATAGTTTTTATTGCTTTCTTACCTTTGTATCGATCTTTCTTTAGCATGAGACAATCTGCCTTAATATGTCCTATTTTTTATATTTATAACAAGTTAATGAGTCGTTTTTACCTGTATATTTGTTGGAAAATTTTTTGAAAGATTTCCTTTAAGGAGTTTTATTTTTCTTTAAGAATCTCTGAAATCTTCTTGTGATCATTGCAATTTCTTTATTTTTGTTATCATTTTCCTTGTCGTAATCGCTTTTACTTTTATGGGGAACAGCTTTGAGTGTCAAGCTCTTCTTTTGCTTACCTTCTTCTTTTCCTCTTTTCAATGTGTACTTATGAGTAATAAGTAACCCAATTAGTTCATTTACTTCGAGTTTTTTGAGGTCTTTAGCTTCAAGAATCGCAGTAATTTTTTATTCCCAACGTTTTAGAAGAGAGTTGATAAATTTTTTTATTATCTCCAAGTTAGAATAAACTTTTCCAAGAGCTGTCAAGTTATTTATAATGTTAGTAAAACGAGTATACATAGAAGAAATAGATTCATCATCAATCATTTTAAACATTTCATATTCATGCCTAAGAATATAAATTTTTGATTCTTTGACTTGAGAAGTTCCTTCATAAGTTCCTTCCAAGTTATTCCAGATTTTCTTTGTTGTCTTGCAAATCATTATTCTGTTAAATTCATTGCCATTGAGAGTATTATACAGAAGATTCATAGTCATTACATTCACTGTATAAAGTCTATCATCTTCACGATTAAACTCTTCTTCTTCCTTGTTGACCTTTACTCCATCAACAATTTTTGTTGGAATATAAGGCCCATTTACAATATATTTCCAGATTTCTCGACTTTGAGACTGAAGAAATATTCTCATTTTAGCTTTCCAGAGAGTATAATTGTCTCCACAAAATAGCGGAGGCCGACTACTGGATTGACCTTCAGCGAATGTAGCTGCAATGTTAGCAATATAATCTTAACTCAATAGATAATTAATTTTATAATAGAGTCATTGCTCTGATACCAATTGTTGCTCAGATGACTAACACAAGAGGGGGGTGAATTGGGTTATATTAAAAAATTAATACTCATAAACCAAATATACAATATAAAATATAAACAGAATATGAAACAACAGGAAATATAAAGAGTAAGGTTCAAACTCAGTATTTTAATAAGGTTCAACTCCACTATCTAAGTTCTCGCCTTAAGCTACCCCTTGAGGATCCCAAATTCACTATTCAATCTCCTTCAGGTGGAGATAAAAACCTATTACACTTTTGAGCAACACCGCTACAAAGAATCCGTGTAGAACACTTTCTACACTTGCAATCACCTCACACTTGGTGATTCAACTATTTCCTGTGTAGAACATCTTCTACACACACAAAGGTTATATGGTCTTACAAATACAAAAACTGATAGTGGATAGGTTATCCGAATACGCTCCTCAATGAGTGAGATAAAAATAATACAGTGCAACCTATATTTCTCTCACAATGAACAAAGATTAAGGCACAAAATTTAGAGAAGAGAGAATGAAAACTTTGAAAGAATGATGCAAAACTTAGCAATTAATGTATAAGCTCTTGTTGTATTTTTGCAAAACTCAAGTGAGCTATTTATAGGCAAATGAGTTTTCATATTCAAATTTGAAAAGATTCATATGTCAAATAAAAACATTATTCACTTTTCAAAAGATTCAAATAAAAACACTCATTTTTATATTTGTCAAAGACAACTCCATTCATTTTTCAAAGAAATCAAACATAATCTTTTACTTTTCATACATGACAAAATAAGCATAATTTATTTTTCAAATTAAATCATCTTCTTTTTACATATGTCAAAAAAATACACAATCACCTTTTAAGATTTTCAAACAAATCATCTATTTTTTGCATTTATCAAAAAAACACATAACCACCCTTCAAAATTTTCAAACAAAATCATCTATATTTTGTATTTGTCAAAAAAACACACAACCATCCTTCAAGATTTTCAAACAACACATGCACATGTTAAATATGACAATCAATCATCTTGCAAATTCAAATTTTTATGCATATGTGGAAAAATAATAATAATTTTTGAAATTAAATATTTTAATAAAATTATACAAATGTAAAAAATGTAATTTGATGATTTATGAGAAAATATTAATTTTGAACCTTAATCCATTTTCAAATTTTAAGAAATGTACAAAATTACTCTATGAGTTTCATTTGTAAATTTGTTCTTCTTTTTGCTCATGCTTGATTTCTTGATGTGCTTAGCTCTCTTCATGCGTAGACAACTTAAGTTTGAGTCTTGAATTTATTTGTTATCATCAAAATCTATACGTAGATATGAGACTTGAAACCTTGGGTTCTATAATAACTATTACATTCAAATCATGGTAAATAAGTTCTACATCTAAAACAGAGTTCCATAACAAAAGACCACCCTATTTAGAAGCGGGTGGTATACATAAGTACATATCATAACCAAGTCTATTACTAATAATACTAACAGAATTAGAGTTCAAAAGAGTTTCAAATAAGAAGATCACATCAGGACAATGTGATTTGATAGTTGCCCGTAAGCTTCGGATTGCAAGGGGACAAGCACACCCCCTGCAATTCCAAGAAAGAATGCTCATGTTCCTTTTGGTGGCAGTTTAAGCCCTGCCACATCAGCCTCTTCATTTGTGGAAAACAAATTAAGGGTTTGAGAAACATTACCGAATTTGATGTCGTCGGTACGAAGGTAAGGTGAAAATCTTGGCTTCTTGCCACCTCTGAATGTTTGGTCCACTCTCTTGAGTTTTGCCGATTTGAGTAAAGTGGCCAGCGGCACATGCTCATCCCTCTTCTCAGAAATCTCAGTTTTCTTCCCTTTGTTAAGAGTCTTTGAAGATTGGCCTGAGAGCTCCTCTCGCTGCGTAGAATTCCCTTGCTCTTCAAATCCAATAGGGTTCGGGTAGGCGGGTAGGGTTTGGGTGAGATTCTGAGCGAGATTGGGTGGGTTAATGTAACTACTTTGGGCTGAGACTTCTGAAAGGGCGTGACTATTGGGGCTAAACAGAATGGGTTGGATTGGGGTGGTAGGATTAATTGCAAGGCACGAGCAGCCTTGTGGGCAGAGCAGAAGGGACATTGAGTTTTTTGAAGATGGGCTAGCATTGGGCCCAATAATGCTATCAAACTGGGCTATCAAGGATCGGAATAAGTTTGGCTCGGTGGTCCCTGACGTAGGAATATCGACTAGGATGTCACGTGTTGTTAAGGATGGTTGGTAGGCTACTATGTCAGAAATGTTAGATTTGTTTTTTCCCTTGACCTAATCATCCTGGACCCTCGGATTAATCATATTCGGGTTGAGTGGGATGAAAGTAGTTTGGTTGAAAGTGGAAAAAGTGGGCATTGGATAGTGTGGGCGGCTCCAAAAAGTACCTTTATGCTGACATTCGCCGCTTCCAAATTTTCCTCTTTTCTCGAGGTTTAGAGTATCTGGGGTTGTACCACGTGGCTTCTTTGACGTCATTGTAAGTTCCGAACCCATGCAGAAAAAAATTTCCCTAAAAGAATTCATTCTAGGGCTGATGAAACTAGTTGAACCACTTAAGCCATTGTCATCCGACTGCCCTGGGATTTGATTGAAAAGAGTTGGATGTGCCTGAAAAGGGCCCCTGTTGAAATTTTGTTTCTAGGGGCTAAAGGCTTCTAGTTCCGCTAGCTGGCTTTGCTGTTTTTGATGGCTTCCCGTAAATTGAAGTTGACGCCCTGGTTCAGAAAAAAAAAAAAAAAAAAAAAAAAAAAAAAAAAACTCCCCTTAGCCACAGACCAAAAGGGGATGGGATTTGCAGCTCGTGGAAGTAAGGACAGTAAAATTGATTGTATCCTAAGAAACCATATCCATGACAAAAATATGAGAGTTTTTCATATTTTAGTGCAACCCAAGACGGTGGCATGTCAGTCTGGAACAAAGGAAAACCATTTGCAAGGGGAAAGTTAGTATCTATTTCAACTTGGATCCTCAAATACTGCTTGAAATTTGCACCCATCCTAGTGGTCTGATCCACTTGCAACAAAGTTCCCAATCTCTTGCCTACTTTCTTGACGTTAGAAAGGGTGAGAAATTCCAAAGGAAGATCATGTATTTGGACCCAAAAAACGGCTAGGTTAAACTTGAGTTTAGGGATGGTCAAACATGGTTGTCATTCAGAGAGTACAGGTGGAAGCCTTTTACATTCCATGGACGGTGAGCAAAAACTCTTTCTTTTTCTTGTTGTGATTGGAAGTGGAACAATGTTTTGGTGGGCACCCTGGATATTGAGGCGTGAACAGAAACTCCAGATGGCCTTAATGGCGGCATGCATGTTGTGCCTGTTGAGAGGTTTGTCCGAGATAGCTCGGCCGACAAGAGTTAGTTATGACTTACTACAATTTGGGTTTCGGGCTCCAGATTCAGATTCTCCCTTTCACCCTTGGCTTTCACATTTTCTTTTATCACCCTCCATGAACTTATCTGGTACTGCCATTTCAATCCATTAATACTCAAACCAATTTTGACATCACCCATCAATATATAAGCTTATATATAAATATATATATATATATATATATATCAAGTTGGCAAGAATTGAGTTGCAAGCGTCCAATCAAGTTGAAATATATATATATTACTTTAATTGTAAGGAAGTTGCTTATTTATTCGTGTGAAAGGCATGACTCACAGTTTGTAAGAAATTATTCCTTACTTTTTTTTGGTCGAGATGTTAATATAATATATGAGCGGTTGTACATTCACTCATCCATTGGATCCCGCTAAGATAAAAGAATTTTTTATTTTCTTGTCTTTTTCATATATTTTTTTAATAATTTTAATTTAAAAAAAACACAATATTAGTAAAAAAATATTTAATTTCTTATTAAATAAAAGAATAGTGAAGTCTTAGAGTGTAATTTTGAAAAAAGACTAGCATTTTTCATATCAATTACCATGTTGTGTTTTCTGCAATCATACCAATTATCATGCTTTGTTAATGAAGTGGTATCTTAGTGGAATATTTTCTACACCTATATCAATTACCATGTTGTGTTTTTTATATTATCCAGGTTGTCCTTAGGGCTCGACGCCTTTAGTGGCGCCTGCCAGTTGTTTTGATTTGATCAAGTTCACAAATCTTAACCCCTATATTCTCTCTGTTGAGCCCATCACATTTATTCTATGTCCGTATAGGGCCATCTCCATCCTTTATACTTCATTCTTCTATAATTATAATTATGAAGTAACTTCGGCTATGTTTAAGGAGTTGCAGTCACTTGCAGGGTCACCCTTTTTTTTTTAAAGGTTTAGCCCTTTCCTTTGTTTGGGAACTAATTTTTTTATTATAATTATATTTGCAACTTTCCTTTTGGTAGGGCTGACAAAAATCGAATTGGTTGGTCTCAAAGTTGAAGTAACAAGTTTTTTACTAGTATAAAATTGGCCGAACCGATCGACTAAAAGATAGAAAACTAATAAACCAATTATGATCGATTCGACAATTTTTTAGTCGATTTTAGACTTTGCCAATGGAATACAATATACTCAATACAACATAAACTCATAATGCTTCAATTACAATATATAAACTCATTAGGCACTACATGCTACTTTGTTTTAAAAGTTACTGGTTTTGGGAGGAACACACACAACAGGTTTCGAGAGAGAGGCTCGTGTTAGGATTTCAACCCTAACTCAAAAAGTCAAAAAGAAATCTTTTAATGTATTAAACTAAGTGGTTATACTTTTCAGAATATTTTATAACCGGTTGTCCCGTTAAAGTCCAAAATACACCGTCCAATTAAGAGTTTTCATATCATCCTCCCATAAAACTTAGGTTGAAACACATAACACATAATTGATTGCTTTATCTCCTCTTCTAGACCCTCACCCAATACCCTCTCCCATAAACTCAACTTTCGCTCCCATAGTTGTCGTTGCAACCATGAATGTCCAATTGTAAAAAAATTGGTGGGTAGTCGTTTATAATGTCATTGTCTAGTTGTGGCAATGAAAAAATCTTATGTCCAACAACAGTCTGGATTCTTGCTACAAGACCACACGACTTCACAACCACAGATACAAAATAGATAAGTTCTTTGAGTTATATTTTCCTTCACTTATGTGGATTTTTATCCAATGTGATAAGTCTCTCGAGAATGCCTACTTTTGAATTGGTTTATATCTAACATCTATAATATAAGCGTGAATGCAGATGAGTAGTATAATGAATAGTATTTTTAGCATTTTCCTTTTTCCATTTTTTCCCCACTGTCGTTTTAGGTGTATATCGTGTCTCCTTATTTCATTTATGTCTCCCTCCTCATGACAACAACGAACGGGGTTCTCCCATTCCTCCAAGCAAGTCACGACTAGGCTTCACTGCCATCCATCCAGCCTCACCACTACCTCCGGCATCTCTCACTTGCTCCGGCAGTAACACCCCACCGTCGAAATCCCCTAGCAAACCCTCATTCAACTGCACGCGAGCATAACCCAAAATGGATTTCATGCGGGTCTCCCCCTCGCGCAGCCATACGCCGCCGTAATCAGCTACCGTTGAGCACCACGACCACCCCAGGAACACCCCCTTCATCCTCTACTTGACCTAGAGCCCATAGCTCCTCCGTAGAACCATGCTCGAAACCCACCTGTTTATACATGGTTTCCCCACCGTATGCCTCCAGCCACCGTCAGTAGCAATCCTTCTCACCAACGACATCCCCATCCTCCTCCCTTGTGATAACCCAAATTTTTAAGTATCCGTTTAATTTTACATGTGGCATGATTATGTTTCTTTAAAATAGTTTTCAGGAACCTTTGGATATATGTATATAGTTTTTATTTTGAAAGGTTAGGAGTAGGGTTAGGTACAAAGGTGACTTGTTTTAAGGTGAAAAGGCGCCTAACCCAAAATCTCGCTCGACTCTCGCTTGATGTCTGGCTCGAGCGATATACAAGGAGAAATTTGACCTTTTTTGGTAGAACGGCCATAACATACTCATTTGATATCGGATTTGAGTGATTTAAGAGGATATGGAAAGATAAGAGGAATATCTATAACTTTTATGTTTTGAGTTTTAAGTGATATGGACTTAATCAAATACAAAAGTGAGATTTAAGTGACAGATCTGAATTGGAGATATATAGGCATTAATTTTGAAGTTGACTAAGAATTTTAAATAAGATTAAGTCTTTGGATTATTTTCTCAATTATCTTAAGATTTGGACAAGTGTGTAGAGATGTGAAAAATGAAAAGATTTTATCTACAAAATTCAATGTAAAATAAGAAAGATCATCTATCAAACACTTGGTGTGCCCGGACGACTGACATGATTTCATAAGATAAGTGTCGTGTCACGACGGGGACGGCGATACGTAACGCCCAGACGACTGACATGACTAGCGGAGACGGCGATACGTAACACCGAAACGACTGACATGATTTCATAAGATAAGTGTCATGTTATGACGGGAACGTCGATATGTAACGCTCGGACGACTGACATGACTAGCGAGAACAGCGATACGTAATGCCCACTATGTTAAGTATGTTTCGTGTCATGATGAGGATGGCGATACGTAATGCCTGAAAGATTGACATGAGACTCATCACAAAGGGAACGATGAGACATAACGTCCGGATGACTGATGAGTTATATGCGATGGGGACGGCGATACATAACACCTATCGAAGATAAGAGATAAGTAAGACCCGACAGGGACGGCGATACGTAACGTTTGTCGAGGATATGTAATAAGTAAGATCCCGATGGGAATGACGATACTTACCGCCCATCGAGGATAAGAAATAAGTAAAACCCACAAGATCAAGAAATAAGATGAAAAGTATAAGTTTTAAGTATATGATGGTGGGTCCAAGTAAGATCTAAATTTGTATGGAAATAGTGGTCATTGACATGCATAAGTCTCATAAAGCATTCTCATAAGTTATATGTCTGTGATTATTGTTATGTATGATGATTGCTGAAGTTATCTATGTCTTATTTTGTTAATTGTGTACTTACTGAGATTTATACTGAGATTTATTGTAAATCTCATTTTTTTAAGTTTAATCTATCATTTCTTATGGAATGATAGATGTTGTTGTAGGATTAAACATATTACAATGAGACTCAGACAGCACAAGAGATTCTGAGGTACCCTGAAAGTTCTACAGAATACTCCTCTTCAATTGAGATAATCTTATGTATGTGATCAAGTGGAATAGTAAGATTACTGGATAATGGTAGAATACGATATTATGTTTTAAGAAAACTAACTGGATTATGTAAGTCTTAGATACAATATGTTTTTGTAAATGTGAAATTATGAATGTTATAGTTTTATTATGCCATATAATCTATTTATGCAAGAGTTAGATCTCTTTGCATATATTGAAAATTTACCTCTTTTCGCTATGTTTTGCATTACATTTAATTGTAAATTTAGATGCATGCATGCTATTTCTTACGTTTATGAAGGGTAGGTAGCTCTGTATTACTTATCCGGACACTTCGATTTATGTCTTAATCGAGACGAAATATCGAGGCGTTACATCCCCACTGTTTCTCCATGCCAGAAAACCCTAGAAGAAAAATTGGGGAGCAAAAATAAAAGCTTAAGGTAAAAACCCTAAATTGACCCGTTTGATTTTAGTTTCATTTTGGAAGCCAAGTAAGTTATTCTAGCTTATGTTTTGGTTTAGTTAATTTCCTATGTTGCAAACAAATATGAATGCCCTATTTTTTGCTCAAATCAAATGCTATTAAGGTAATTTTGCTATGTGTTTTCTTGTATTTCAAAAATTACATGTTATTAGATTTGGTTTAGTCCTAGGTGATGTTAGCTCTATATTTTAGTGTATCTAGGTTGGAATCATATCTTGTGTTGAGGATGGTTAAGATAATTCTTTCCACTTTATCCCACATAGTCAATTCAATTTAATTATGGGTGTAATTGCTCTGTTTTAAAGTTCCATTTGAGCCATGTTATTTTCAACATATAATCTTACACATAAAGACCTAAAAGCTTGATCCAAAACTAAATCTTTTTTATTGAAAATTTAGAACTAAAGCTTATAAGGAACATTGACCAAAACTCAAGGCAATTATTTCTGTAAAGGAATAGTCAAGCACAACGTGAGTTCTATGGTTGTTTGTACTTTTGAAAGATTTTTCAATCCAAAACCTAATATTTGTATCACTCAATCCCACCCTTCTATCACCTATCTCAAATAGCAACATACAATTTTTCCATTTGATGAACATAATTTAGGAGAAACAGAAGTCCATAACTTTCTCACGGCACCCTGACACAAAGTTTACATACCTTCTCCTTTAAATGAACTCCAAGGCATTGATAAACCCTAGAAAAATGGTGTTGTTTGCCATGTTTGTGCAGTTTGGATTAATGAGTCTTTACCTTTTTTTTTCTAGGTTTGAGCTGAAATATTTTGATCCATTTCTTGTTCTAAATGAGTTCTTTGGTGGGTTATCTCTACTTTTCTTTGTTTTCTTCACTAAATGTAATGGGTCTTTATTTTGCCAATATTTTCCTTTTTCTTTTATTTTTGCTCATATTTCGATTCTTAATTTGGAAGCACCGACCGTCAGCCATGGGTGCCTCAGATTCCCTATTATCAATTGTGTCAAGCTCATAGGTAGCTCCTCAAAGGCACACTCCTAAAATTATTTGCACTAATTGTTGGTTCTACTCTGCGCTGATTGTTATGTAAACGTCTATTTTGCCTAACGTGAAGCATCCAGCCGATATCACCAGTGTTCAAAGTATCGGAGGTCGCCGATCCCATCTTAGAGAGACTCAAATCCCTCAAGTTAGTATGTTTTTTTCTTTATTTTTTTTAAATATTACATCATGCTTTGAAATCCTAATGTTTCGAGTTCTCTTATTTATTAGTCATCATGGTTTAAGTTTTGCGTCCGAAATCATTTTCAATTTTCATTTTTTCTGAGTTTTCTTGCTATATAATTTGATTGGGTCTTTATTTTGCTCATATTTTGTTATTGAAAATCGTAGTTATTGCTTCTGCTGGATTTCTTGATCATCCACATAGAGGTTTGATTATTGGCTCGTTGTATTTAATTTGGTCATCACTCTTACCTTTTAAGATAATATTACACTCCCATCTCACTTTCGTTTCATAATTTTCGTTTTTCTCTTTGCAGAATTTGAGACAGTGAGTTACATGTTGCAGGAATATCCAAATTGATCATTCCAAAAAATGAGTTTCTTCTTTTCCCATGCTAATGAAACTTATTTGCTAACCTTATTTGTTGAATACACCGCTTAATTCTGCCGCATTAATAAAAATATTATAAGTTTTTAACTCTTTTTTTAAAATGACTGCATACACTTTCCAGCCTGTTCATTGAATACAATCATTTTCAGATATTCTCAGATTATTTCGTTATTATTCACAAACAATTCACTATTATTCACAAACTATTCATTAATACTTTATTATTATTCACAAGTAGTTTATATTTCCAAGGTGGTGTTAATTATTAATACAAATGTGGTGTTGTTTACAATGGACCACATACTTGGTCCAGTATGATTTCTTTCTCCTAATAAGTTATTTTCTTCTCCTAATAAGTCCTTGATTGATTTTCAGAGGTAAGAAGCAGTTGCCTTAGTTGTATGCAATTATTTGAGTCAATAGGGATCTATGATTTTGAAGGGCATAAGGAGATAATTTGAGCGAGTGATTTATAGTGGATGACTGCAAGTGTGGATCAACCTCTCCTCCAATCACAAAATATAACTAAACCTTTCAATATTAGATAAAGATAATAGATTGACTACATATGACATATTTGCTGTCACTATATGGTAAAATCATAGGCCAGAATATTATTTCAACTCATAATTGACTTTTTTTCATATCTTAATGTTATCATTCTTTATTATGAAACTTTTTCTAGAGAACTTTTGCCAAACCTTACTTCACCCATACGAGGCACCTAGATATTACATTTTTTTGATTATAGGTTCTATTTATGGGTTTCATTTTTTTGGTTTGCATTTCATTGTTTTATTCTCTTTTTTATATTTTGATCTAATTGATCTAGTTTGGTGGCTTGTTTTGTGCAAGGACTTTGGAATGTGATTTTTTTTATGCATGTTTTTACAATTTAAGTTATGGTTTTTCTATAAGAATTTTGGATTGTGGTTTCATTTTTGTGCATATTTTTGGTTTGCATGTCATTGTTTTATTCTCTTTCTTATTTTTTTTTTTATTTAATTGATCTAATTTGATAGTTTATTTAATTGATCTGATTTGATAGTTTATTTTTTATAGGGACTTTAGATTGTGGTTTATTTTTTATGCATGATTTTACAGTTTAATTGATGGTTTTTTAAAGATTTTAAATTGTGGCTTGGTTTTTGTGCAGATTTCTGGTTTGTATGTCATTTTTTTATTCTTTTTTTTATTTATTTAAATGATCTGATTCGATAGTTTATTTTATAGAGGGACTTGGGCGTTGTTTATTTTTTGTGCATGTTTCTATAGTTTAAGACTTTAAGTGATCCGATTTGGTAGTTTTTTTTTTAGGAACTTTAGACTATGGTTTATATTTGTGCTATTTGTTCATTCTACCATATAAGCTTCTTCTATGATTCTTTCTAAATAACATTCAGGGGTAGGATCCTGACTGGCAGGACTTTGTAGGGATCATTTGCCTACTGATAATCAATTCAATAATCAATTTTATTGAGGAAAATAATGCAGAGAATGTTGCAGCGCATTTATGGCTCGTTTAGCTCCTAAAACAAAAGTATGTCACTCTAATTGATACCTTCAACTAGGGGAAAAACTAAAAATGCGTTTAACATGGTCAAAATTTGTGTTGCTGTAGTTGGTTGCCCTATATTTTACTTAGGGAATTTCAGGGATTTTAACTATATCTTCTCAGAAACTATATTAAACTAAAGCATCTTGGAAAAATATGAAGTCTTTCATTTTGCATTTTATAGTGCATATATGATGGTATTTTGAAATCCTGGAAGCGAGCTTCTTATTTCAAAATGAACTTAGTACGTGTGTATTTAGCATATCATTCCTACATAGTGAGGGAGTTAACCTCCAAGAAAGACTCCATCCTAGCACCAAGATTGATGAGAACAAGTGAACTTGTGTAATAATATTATGTTTCTTGTTTTTGTTATTATATTTTGGAATTGAATTGTTGTTATTATGTTTCTTGAGCATAAAACATATTATTGCTGGTAACCTGATATTATGTTTTATGTTCCTGTGCATTGGGCTATTTGCTGATGATTAATCTCATATACTCTTTTAATTCTCTTGTTGATTGTAAATTAACAACTAATTGAATTACACAATCGTTTGTGCCACATCCAAGGAGTCCAAAGGAGTCCACGTATGCCTAGCACATGGTTAGTGTTTGCTCATACAAGTTAGTGTTTGTTTCATTTAATGATATATAATTCCAACACTGAAAGATTTGATAATAATAGATTTCAAAGATTTTTGCTGTTATTAATATAGTTTTATTGATATAATTATAGATTTTCATAACATAAGAAGATATATTTTATTAATAAATAACTTCAATATTTTCGAAATCCAATATTAATTACTTATTATTAAATTTTATATTAGTAAAAAATCTGATTTTGATAACACTTTCAATGTTGTTATTAAAAACACTAACAAAAAATTACACTTTCTGTGGTATTGTATTCTATGAAATTTCTGATTTTATAAATATTCAATCCATTTGTTACATCTGTTAGTATTCTTAATATGTTAATTAATACAATTCTATTAAACAAATATAATCATACAATTATTATGTTCCTTTTTTGACCGGTAAGAGTTCTTTATTTTTCTCTCTTTTGAAGCTTTGTGCTTTTCTCACCTTTTAATTGCACGGAAAGTGCATTAAGATACAAAAAAATCTTAGGATTTTTTAATAATGAATACTGAATTTCACACTATTTGCGTAGTTAAAGTATTGTTTTTTTCCTACTGTTGGTGGCCATTTGGTTCCTCATGATGGATAGATATATTTCAGCCACATGTTTATTGTGGTTAAACAAGTCAATTCGTTAGGCACTCTACTTCTCAAAACTTTTAGAGTTTGAAACTCTTATGCAAAATCTTGAATTTGTTAAAAAATTATTAGTGGTAGATATAGATCTACTTGTTCTTTTGCTAAAATGTTTAATCCCAATTGCCTTTGTTCATAATCATTTGTACTCTCTGTCTCTTTTTTCTTCTTAGAAATTGTGCGTTATCATAGTTTAAAGCAAGAAGTCTTCCTCTTTTGCTTTGTTTAAAGATTTCTTTTTTTCATAAGTTTGTTTGAAGAAATCTGATATCTATGATTTGGGTTTTTCTCAATTTTATTAGATTTGTAATCGATTCTTTTTATTGATTTTGTTATTTGCGCTTATTTAATGATAGACATTTATTTATATGCTCTATATTTATGTGTGTCATAAGAATTTAGTTCGGATTTATACGTCTTTTGAGAAATGAGATTCTTTGATCCAGCTTCGTGGAAAAAGTTGAGAGGAACCAAACGTTGCTCAGGTTCCCTTCAATTACATTTTCTTTGTATTTAACTTTCGTTCTCTTTGGTTCTTTGATCTTCTTGCTTGTGACATTCTTTTCCCTCTTTTCTTTTTCTTGAGTTTCTGTTTGGATACTAAGAAAAAAGTAGAGGAAAAAGAAACATAAGCTGGTGCACAATAAAGTTCTCCCAAATTCCCAAGTTAGTTATAGATTTGTTAAGGTCCCGTTTGAAATCAATTTTTTTCTTGACAAGTGAGATGTATGGTACCATGCTTGGGTGATATATGATATGAATGGTTATGCAATTGCATTTTTCAGTTATTATATTATCTTAAACTGTTTATTTGACATATGACACTATTATTTCAACAAGCATAATTATGCTTGGAATGATCCAGCCCCCTCAAGCGATATTTGTGTTGTTTTTAATGACACTTTGGATTTGTAAGTTGTATCTCTTACTTTTACTTCATTTGCTAAATTTTGGTTGAAGAGTATTGAATGTAAATGTTAGGGCATAGTGTTCCTGCTCTGTTCTTTGGGGGTAAAAGGCTCTGTTTGATTGAATTTCCTTCGTTGCTGTTCTTTTTTTTTTTGTTAAATTTAATACATTAACAAGTTATTAAACTTGTTTGGGAATATATATATATATATATATATATATTCTACGATTATAATTATAGAGATTTTCCAATTGCACATAGTAGTGAAAAATTATATTATTTGGTCTTTTTTAAGCAATGAAGGTTTATTTACTTTGTCTAAGAGCAATTGTACAATACAAAAAACTCAATTGTTTGAAAACTTTTTTTAGTTGTTGCTTTTGGTATTTTTTTTTCAATATGATTTGATACTCTTGTTAATGTATTAGTTGGAAGATCAAAAAAAGTGGCATATGCACTCTTTGCTCTTTTTAATGAAAATTGTTTGTCTAAGCTTCAATTCTCTAATACTTTCAAAAATATTTTTTGGAAGATAGGCTTTACCTGTTAGTATTATTTAATTTCAATATTGCCTTCTTTTCTAGGCCTATACAAATTTTATAACATAGAAAATACTTTTCCGAACTTCAAATTTCAATTTCTTTATTTCTACTTGGGTATGTGCATTCAGTTGCATTTCATAGTATGAATTTTTTTTTTCTTTTTTTTATTTATTTTGGTTTCAGGGACTGCCTTGCATGCTTTGAGAACGAGGCTCTCTAATCCAACAAATGTGTTGTAGAGCTAGGACCCCACCTTGGTCAATTTTTGCACCTGATTCCATGTCACTTTTGATTCTAACGGATATGTAGTTCACTTGTAAGATTCATTCTTTTATGTTAATATCAAATTGTACAAGACTGTTACATGTTTTGGGATTTTTTTTTTCATTCTTGCGAATTCCTAGTTTCATATTTGTGGTTGATTCCTGCAATTAATTTATTCTTTACTCTAAATTTCAAGAATTTGAGCAATTCTAACATCACTGGAACTTTAGGTTTAGAGTTTGGCGAGCTCAAGCAACTCCAATACTTGTATGCATTGATATTCTCTTTTAGTTTTTTCAAAATTGTATTGAACTTTCATTTGTGTTGCGTTTGTTCACCAAGGTAAATTAAGAAAAGCAAAAGAACTTATATTTTGACTCTTATCAATTCTATCGTGTTGCATGAGTTAGCTCAATTTGCACTATTAGATTGTTGAAAAATAAATACAGTCCCAATTTAGTGAACAGATCTCACTATAAAGTGAACAAATCTCACTATAAAGTTTTTTTTCAGTTAAATATAATTATTAATTGAAATAATTAGCTAATTGGGTGTAAAATCTATATAAATGAAGTTCTTTAAGTATGTTTCTAGTCAAAACAATAGTCACTTGAAGAACTTATAACACGCACGAGTATTTTAATTTATTGAGTCGATTAGTTTTTTGGATTGCATACACATTACATCAATTGATAGATGAAAAAAAAAACGATGGCTTTGGAGGCCAACATTTTTGGTTTAAAACATTGAATGTTAAATATTCAGTATTGAGTCAGTAAGTGAATCCATAACACATTTTCTGATTGAGTGACGAAAACTTTCCTACTCTAAAACAACATTTTTTTATAGATGATATTTTTATGAATAATGATTATAGATTTCAATAATTCTAATATTCACGAGTTCCTTATAATAAATTTTTTATAGGGACTTTGCACTGTAGTTTTTTTTTTTCATGTTTTTATAGTTGAATTGATAGTGTTTTAAGGACTTTAAATTTTGGTTTGCTTTTTTTGTTGTGTTGTGATTTGATTTTTATGTCATTGTTTCAGTCTATTTTTTATTTTTTTAATTGATCTAATTGGGTAGTTTATTTTTTTAATAGAGACTTTGGACCTTTTTGTGCAAGCTTTTATAATTTAATTGATTTGATTTAGTGGTACTTTTTTAAGGACTTTAGATTATAATTTATATTTGTACATGATTTATATTTTTACTACTTATTCATTCTGCTATATAACCTTCTTCAATGATTCTTCATTCCGCTAGATTTTTTCATAATTTTTTTTGTAATTAAGCAAACGTGCATCACAAGCTGCAGGCCGACTAGTATTTATATATAAGAAAGAAAATGAAACTTAAAAACTCCAATAATTCATAGCATATTACATTGTATGGTACAAATTATTAAATTTGAGATTAGAAAAATTATAAAAGCTTAAAATATAATAATTATCATTATGCTAATTAAGGAGACAAATTCTTATACTATTATTTATTATATTAATAAATGATTACTTGTTCCAGAAAAGGATTTGAGACACGCACCTTCTAAACCGAGAAAGAAAAGTGATAATTTCCTTTTGAATGGAAACTTGGAATAAGAGTGGAAACTTATAAAGGTCTACTACCAAAAATCAATTCCAACCGCCGACACCTTGAGTTGAGTGGTCAATGGCTGTACGGTTATCTTGTGGCCACAATGAATAGGAGCAACCCAATACGGAGTTAAAAAAAATAATAATAATAAATCACAAACAAAAACCCTTACAAGCCGATTTGGGAGAAAGAGATAAGTACAAAACCAAGAAACAAAAAAGAAAAAGAAAGAGATAACTTAGGAGAAACAAAATACCTCGTTGAAGTGGAGAAAGGGCTTCGGTTGCAATGGATCAGAGGAGTGGTGACAGTGAGGGACAGAGGAAACTTGAGTAAATTTCATAAATATGCATAATGTGAATGATTTATAGCTTCGATGGACGGTTATAAAAGATGAGTGCTGGATGATGGCTTGGGGTTGGGGAGCTAGCGATGGCGAGGAACGAACAATCAGTCGCTAGCTTATTATCTGACGTGAGTCTGGCATACATAATGGAAATCCCGTGTAAAATTAGATCGTCGACACGTGGAAAAAAGCTTTCCACGTGGAAAGATATGGACCTCGAGATATAATTCCTAAATACTTTTATATTTGGGGCGTGCTAAAATGCCGCCATTGTTGACCGCTCTACTATACCACTCAGCTAATTTTTTTTAAAAATAATTTATCATTATTTTTTTATTATTTTAAAATATTTTTTAAAAATAACAAAAAAATATCAAAATATTAATAATTATTTTCTTAATTATTAAGTAAATTTTTTTTTTAAAATCAAAATATAAAAAATATAAAAAATAAATATCAAATAGAGTCGGCATATCAGACGTATTATTTATATTTTGTCTCCACCCCACCGGGTGGTCCCCTCGTGCTGCTACTTGTAGAAAAAACAGAGAGGAAAGAAAGGGGAAATTTTTAGTAATTATGTAGAGTCCTAGGATTAGGAAGAAGAAAGCCGAACCATGACAAGATTTTACCTCCCTCCGTTGGCACGTGTGAGAACCATTCGTATCGCCGTGATGCGTCCCAAAAGATCTAGGCCTGCGCTCGATGTAAGGGAAACGGAACAACAAATCGAAAAGCGCCACTTGTCAATCAATTGAAATCAACGGGTTCACAACCGGTGAGAGTACTGGTCTACTGGAGTCGATGGCCCTGAAGATCTTTAATTCCCTCCACTAAAAGCACACTCTGTAACTGGCTTTTTGTTTCCCAAATTGATAGCCGAAAAGACCCCGTTTATTGTTCTCGATTCGATTGTCATCGGGAAGGATACTGCTAGGGTTCGGATTTGGAGGTTAGACACCAGAAGAGAGGAAATGGGAAGGGGAAAAGTGCAGATGAAACGAATCGAGGACAAGACGAGCCGCCAAGTGACGTTCTCGAAGCGGAAGGGCGGGCTGATGAAGAAGGCTCGCGAACTCGCCGTGCTCTGCGACGTGGAGGTCGCGCTGATGATATTCTCCGACCGAGGGAGGCTCTACGAGTTCTCTAGTGCTGAGAGGTTGGTGTTTCTTGAACTTTTCACACGCTCCGTTTCAAATCAGTTGTAAATATCTCATAATCTTTGAGCCCCATCCTAATCTTTGAGCTCATACTCGCTTTCAAATCAGTTGTAAATATCTCTGTGCTCTGTTCTTGCTTTCCGTTTCCATAAATATCTTTGCTTGCTTCGAGATTCGTATACTTATAAATATCTTAGCACCCAAGATATTCTTTTTCTCCAAATCTTCACACGTGTTCCGTTCTAGTTGCATAACCAGACCCTAGTTAACTCCGGAAGATGTCGATTGGTCTGATCGCTCGATCCACTCAATTGCCCTGTTTGATTTCGCTCATTAAAATATATTGTTAAGCCCTGCTACCGTGTGGCATGCACACCGAAGCCTTTTCAATTTCAGTATAAATCTTATGATTTTACTCCATTCCGGGATTCCCTTGGGAAAATATCTAGGCATGCTTTTATTGTCATGCAGCCTACTGGCTGACATGATGTCGTAGTCTCGTAGATGAATCAGCTGAGGTCGTACGCTCCATTCCTTCAACTGTTTGTGCTTTATTGGAGACCAACAATTTTTTGGAAAAAGGTGCTCCAGTCTCAAGCCAATCAGCGTCTTGCCGTGAACATAATAAAATTTGTTGTATTTGGTTTAGTGTAATTTATGTGGCTATGCCAATCAGCATGTAATTTGTGGATTTATTATGTAGTGTTTTTAGCGTCCTTGCCTTGTTGAACACAAACTCTGTTAAATTTTTGTATGTTAAAATTATTATTTGGATGCTATTTTGTGATATTTTATTCAATAAAGATAAAAATAAATAGTGTGTAAGATTCTATATTATTTAAGAAGACAAAACTCTTGTTTTATAAGATTTTAATAAAATTTCAATTATATTATTTATTAGTATTTTTAAAATATAAATTATATAATTTGAGTATTTTATTATGATTTTACAAATAATATCAGAATCTATTTTACTTAGAATTGTAAAATTTGAACTGTGTCATCTATGATGGACTGACTCGACATCGAGGTCGGGAATTTAAGGAGGTAGCCTGTAATACTTTATATGATAAAGATAATAATAAATGGGGTATGATATCTCACATTATTTGAAAATGAGAAATTTTTGTTTTTTATAAAGTTCTAATAAAACTTTAATTATATTAATAATTAATCTTTTTAAAATATAGATCATATAATTTGAATCATTACACATTCTTTATTAGATCTTATAATTTGATTTTTAATAAAATGATTATTTCATAATTGTAAATTTGGGGGTCAATATCCTAATGGCATTTCTTTTCTCATGAGTCTATCGCATTATCAAATACCTTTATAATTTATCAACAAATAAAAGTTTATAACTCCAGATATATTGAAGTTTTAATAATATGTAGGCTTAAGATTTATTGAGTTCGTGAGTCTATTGCAAATAGTCTAAATTATTGTTAAAGAAGTGTAATTCATTTGTATGTACTTTCCTTTTTTCCATATGTTGGCTATCAACTGTTAGTATTGTGGAGGAGTCGTCACTTCCCCCAGACACGTGATGTAAGTTAGATGTATCTCCCCACTGCCCAGAAGAGTGCATTGAGTTTTAGGTTTTAGGCCTGAGCTTTTTATTATAACTAAGGCCCGGTTTGAATTCAAAACTCTTATCAACTCATCTCCATTTTATCATTACGAATGAGTAAAAAGTTTTTGGATGAAAAGAATGGTCGAAACTTTTAAGATAGGGAACGTTCTGCGAATGAGTAAGAAGTTTATTCTACCATACTTTATTTTTTTAGGTTTCTGATCAGTATTTTTAATAGAGCCAGCTTTTATGATTCTCGTGTATCGCTTTCTAGCTCCTAACTTGTAATTAAGTGTTTGTTGTTTATACACTTCATGTCTAGACTACACCTATGTGCTAGTTTCAATGAGGTATTATATTACTCATAAAAAATTATATAGTCTTGCAAAAAAAAATAATAATAATGTGCAAAAAACCTAATTGACATCCATCTAAGAAGTAACAAATTCTCATTTATGGTGACAAAAGTCTTATTTTTATAAAGATCTGCCATAGAGGCCTTACTTTTTTGGTCAGACATCCCAAGATTTAGCAAAATTATTCATCCATAGCATCATGGCCGCCTTAATGCTACCAATGTTCAAAGTAAGCAATAAATTGAAAAAATCATAAATAATTCATCTTTCCCAATCATGGGCAGTTTTATGAAAACAAACATTCCACTGTGAGGATCCACTAGAGCTCTTTAACACTGATGTCTCTTGATCAAGAGTCATCCCAAAAGAGCATGAAACACAGTCTTGAGAGCTGAATTACAACACCGAATATCATGTAAAAATCTAATCTAAGATCCTTCCCTAATCGCGACAATAATAAATGGAGAAAAAACTTCCGATTCATTTATACTATTGTTCTACAAACTTTCACCATGCCAACCCTCAGTTGGTTGGAACACTACTACCATCCCCCACCCCTCCCCCAAAACAAGCTCTTGTACTTCAGCTGAATAATAGCGTACCACAAAGACTCCCATTTTTTATGGTACTTACATAGCAATTTTTCAAGAAGCACCTTATTAAAATCTATCGGGTCTCAAACTCCAGACCTTCTCCAGAAATCAGAGTGCATACCTTGATGATTTGATCCACTTGTTCAAGTGGAAGTTGGTTTCCACTCCAAAACCTCTCCACAAAAAGCTAGAAAACTTTTCTCAATTTGATTAGCCATACTAGCAAACAAGAGAAATAAAGAATGAAAGTTTGTAGGAAGATTAGAGTGTATTGTTGATTAGTATGATTATCCCCTTTTTACAAGTACAACATTTCCATCTTGCTATTTTGTGTCGGTCTTTTCCAACACCTCATCCTAAAATAGTGTTGGCCATAAAAGAGTCCCCAAGTGGAAGACCTGGATATTTCATAGGCAATGAATCTACCTTATAATCTAAAATACATGCCAAACTTGTAATGCTCCTCACTTCGCCAACCGGCACAATACCAAGCTTCCTTAAATTCTCACCTTTTGGCCATAGACAACTTCAAAATGAATCAAAAGAGGTTTCATCGCCTGAATATGATGTGAATCCATATAAAAAAAAATAGTGTCATTTTGCAAAATAAAGATGGGAAGCACTGGTAGAACCACTATTAGTACATCCCATTGAGAAGATAGATAGAAATCCTGCATCAACCACAACACCCCAACATCTAAAAAAATGCATCCATAATGATTACAAAGGGAAAAAGGGACATCATGTCCCCTTGTCTCAAACCATGTGAATTGTTAAAGAAACCAACAAAGGTAATGCTTGACCCACATGCCCTCTTTCCAACATAGAAAATCCCAATTTATATGGTCATAAACATTTTCCATATCCATCTTACATAGTATGCATGGCACGCTCATTCTCAATCTACTCTCCAAACATTCACTTGCTATAGGTACGAAATCAAGAACTTGTCTTCTCATAACAAAGACATTTTAAAGATTCTAAGATTATCTTCTCCATGACCGTGGTCATACGATTAGCTAGTACACTGTATGTAATCTTATACACCCTATTTACAAAACCAATTGGGGAAAGTCCTTCACATCTGAAGCACCCACCCGCCTTCTTTGGAATGAGTGCTATGAGTGTCGTATTGAGACTTTTCTTGAACTTTCAAAATTAAAATAATTCATGAAAAACCCTCATAGAATCCTCCTTCATGATATCCCAATACTCCTAAAAAAGACCTTGGAATTCCCCTATGGATAGTCCAAGTGATAAGGGTAAACTTGTGTGGATGACCTCCATGTCATAAGTTCAATTCTCCTTAGGATCAAATTGCGATTTAAATAGGAGACTATGGTGGTGGGTTGCTTTGCCAGTCTCCCTAGAGGTGTAGATTCCATGAGTGACTTTTAAGGGTGTGGGGATAGTTCCCCCATCGTAAAAAAAGTGACATAAAGAAGCCATCCTGACTAGGGGCTTTATCTCTTGCCATCCCTCTTACCACATGACACACCTTAAAAGTTTGGATGTGACGCTTATTCCTATTGAATGCCTCAATAGGAGAATGGAAGCAAAAAAAAGTAGGGATCATTTGTAAATTATACATGAAGAAAGTATATGATCATGTGAATTGAGATTTCCTACTCAGTCTCCTAAGGAAATGCGGTTTTGGTGAAAGGTGGAGATCATTGATCCGCTAATGCATTTCTACAATGGAATTCATGTTAATAAATGGTAGTCCAGCAAGTTTCTTCCATACATATTGAAGCCTACGGCAAGACGGTCCACTATCACAATTGTTGTTTGTTATTGTGATGGAATGACTGGGAAGGATGACATTGGCTTTGGCTCACAACAGATTTGTGGAAGGTTTTTCGACCGGCACCCCGACTAGGGGAACCATTAACGTATCTCAACTTCTGTTTGCAGATAATACACTTATTTTTTGCAAGCCAAATCAAAATCGAGTGCAAGCGTTGAAGGCACTACTCCTGTGTTTTGAAGCGATCTCTGGGTTAAAAGTGAACTTTGACAAATCAATCATGGTTCCAACTAGTGATCTGCCAAACCTATAGCGGTTGGCTAGTACAATGGGATGCATGATAAATTCCCTTCCTTTGTCATACTTGGAATTTCCGTTGGGTATAGCTGCGAGGATTGCCTCTTTATGGGAGATAGTGATAGAGAAGTGATTAGTAGGGTGGAAGAGATTGTACTTACTAAAAGGTGATAAGTTTACCTTAATTAAGAGTACACTGTCTAATCTACCAACTTAATTTCTTTTACTCTTCCCTATTCCTGCTAGTGTGGCATGCAATTTTGAAAATTTCTAGCAGGACTTTCTATGGGGTAGTTTGGAGGAGGAATTCAAATTTCATTAGCCCAATGGGAGACGATATGTAGTCCCATTTCTAATAGAAGGTTGAGTATTAGAAATGTACGGATGTTCAACTGGGCACTACTTGAGAAATGATTGTTGAAATATTATTAGGATCCAGAAGCATTATGGAGGATGGTGATTATGTGTAAATATGGAGATACTTGGGAGGATGGAGTACTCAAGATGCTAGAAGCACTTATGGAATAGGCTGATGGAAACATATAAGAAGAGGTTTGGGAGTATTCCTTCCTCACATTCGCTTCCAGTTGGGAACGGGAACTAGGACCAAATTCTAGAAAGATATTTGATGTGGGAAACACTGCTCAGGACTTATTTTCCACTCTCTTTCAGATTGCTTATGCAAAGATGACTCAGTGGTAGACGTTCTGAGGACATCGGGTTGGCAAATCCACTAGAATATCAGTTTTAGTAGGACCGCACAAGATTGATAGGTGAGTAACTTTCCTGATTTTTATGGCCTCCTATACTCTGAAAGATCGAACATGCTACAAGAAGATGAGTTGTGGTGGCTACCAGTTAGGAAATGTATTTTTTCTGCTCAATCCTATTATAAGGCCTTTACCCACGAGGTTAACCTTCAGTTCCCTTAGAGAAGGATTTAGAGACACAAGGCGCCTCCCAAAGTGGCTTTCTTCATATGGATAGCGTCCTTCGGCAAGATTTTTTCTACTGACAACCTCAGGAAATAGAGACTTATCATTGTAGACTGGTGCTATATGTGCAGGAGTGGGGGGTAAGTCAGTAGATCACCTTATATTACATTGTGAGATAGCCAAGATTTTGTGGAATGAGGTGTTTGGTAGGTTAGAGATGGCTTAGGTTGCCGAAGACGATGGTGGATGCACTGTCTAGTTGGACTTCTATAAGTGGCACATATCACATTAAAGTGGTGTGGAAGATGATTTCCATCTGTATCATGTGGTGCTTGTGCAATAATGCAATGCGCGGACATTCAAAGACAATGAGAGGTTGAGAGCGGAACTTATAGTGTTATTTTTTAGCACTCTATATATTTGGCCCATTGCTATTGATTTTAATGGCATAGAGCTTCATGATTTTTTTGTCTCTATGTGGCCCTCTTAGCTAGGGCATGTAGTTTTGTTCTCGTGTATGTATACTGGGTAAGACTTATTGAGCAATAAAGTTTTGTTTTACTAATAAACTGAAAAAAAACATGGGGCACCTCGCCTTCCCCAAGCATTCTTCACACTCTTTCCAACCAATTGGCATTAGGAATATCAATAATCTCTAAAGCCAAACCATCAAGCTTTGGCTTCCACATATGTCATTACCAACGAATTGCCTAATAATAGTGACAACATGGTCTTTAGTCTTAGAATAGCCATCGATATATGACCTTTAGAATGAAGCATATGAATAGCATTGTTCCTACAATAAGACTTGGCCACTTGATGAAAAACCTTTGTGTATTGATCTCCTTTCAACCAAAGAGCCTAAGACTATTTCCTCCACTAGATCTCCTTGATCAAAGTCAGCCTTTTAAGTTCGTCCGTCACTAAACGTTTCCTACTCGACTTCTCTTTTGACAAAACTTTATCTCCTCCCTACCTTCAACCTTGGCAATTCCTTGAAGAGGGACTTTCTTTGACTATAGACATTTCTAAAATCGTTCACATTCCACTTCTTCAAATCATCTTTTAAAGCTTTAAGCTTGCTTGCCAATACAAAACTCAGGGTTCCAATAAACTGATAAGAAGACTACCATTGTCTCTCCATATCCACCAAACTATCAACTACTTATTTTCGAAACTTGAAGTAACTATGACTCCATGAAAAACACCCCAGTCCAATATGATGAAAAAGTGGTTTGAACATACTCGAGACAATCTCTTCTAACAACACTAGAAAATGAGCCTCCCATAAAAGAGATACATAACATGTCCGATCTCAACCATGCCCGATTGTTAGACCATGTGAAAGCACATGTAACGATGGGTGAATCCAATAGATCCAAGTCAAAAGTAAAATCAGTGAATTCTACGATTGCCAGCGTTAGTAAGCTTAGGTTTAGGTATTCAAGTGTTCTCACTACTATTTATTATTAAATCATTACTTTTTATTTACTTTTAATTACTTTATCATTATTTTTTCACTACTATTCAAAGAATATTTGAGATTACCTCACTATCCAAATGTAACCAAAGACTCTTCTGGCCTCTCGCCAAAAAATGAGGTTATATAGAAGTCCTCTCTAATATACCAAGGCACATCCCACTAGCCACAAACCCCTGTAACCTCATGCCATAAAAATATTTTATTGCTATCTAGGTTAGGCCCATAATATACGCAAAAGCCTTCTCACCATCTTTCACATTCTTGATTAAACAAGTCACCAAGTAATCCCCAATACACTCCTCAATAAGTTCCACAATCCCCTCTCACCATCTTTCACATTCTTGATCATCTCTAAGCCACAAACTGTCTTTGTTAAGGGAAGACAAGTTTTTAATTCGGTATTTATAGCTAATGAATGCTTGGATAGTAGAGTAAGAACCAGCAGCCCAAGTATTCTTTGCAATTTGGATATGAAAAAGGCGTTTAATTATGTTAATTGAAATTTTTGTGTATATTCTCGATAGATATGGCTTTGGGGAGGGATGGTGCCAGTAGATGGTACATTGCATCACAACTATCAATTTCTTGATGTTGGTTAGTGGCACTCATGAAGGTCTCTTTAACAGCTCTTGGGAGTTGAGACAATATGACTCTGTCACTTTTCTTGTTTGTTTTAGTTATGAACGTGTTGAGCATAATGTTGAAGGTGATGTCGAACAGAGGTCTCATCTCAACGTTTTCAATGGGTGGCTTGTCAAATGGTAGTTTAAATTCACATATTGTCTTTGCTGACGATTGATTCTTTGTGAGCCAGATCTCGACTAGGTTCGTTCCTTGTGGTTACTAATGCTTTGTTTTGAAGTTGTCTTCGGCCTTAAGGTAAAGCTATCTTGGGCTGCAAGGTGTCATCCTTGCAAATAAAGTATATTGGTCTGCCCTTTGGGGCTCCTCAGAAATCCAAAATAATGTGGGATGGGATTATTGAAAACATTCAATATAGATTGGTGGATTAGAAGATTAGAGGTGAAAAGGGGAACATGAATTAGATTCTAGTACGATATTTGGTGTGATGATGTTGCCTTGAAAAATGCTTGCTCTTCTTTTTATAGGATTGCAATGAATAAGGGTGTTTTCGTAGCCGATTAGCATGAACATTTCTTTCAACTTTCTTCAATTATCTATGAGGTTCATTAAAGCTGTCCAATATTGGGAAGTAGGAGACATTATAGAATTCTACAATGAATTATATGTGATGAATTTAAATGCTGGAGGAGAGGACAGATTGCTCTGGATCTATTAGGGGAACAAGAATCTCTCAGTCAGTTCCTTTGAACCCAAACTTCTTATGTTCTCCATTGGAAAAGCATTTGAAGGAGTAATGTTCCTTTCAAGATTGTTCTCTTTGGCGATTAGCCTCCTATGGAAAATATTGACTATTGACAAATTGAGAAATCACAATTTTTGTATAATAGATTGGTGCTTCATGTGTAAAAAAAATGGAGAATCGACAGATCATCTCCTTCTTCACTATGATGTGATTAAGACTTTATGGGATGAAATCTTTACTAGGCTTGCATTGCTTGGGTCATGCCTAGGAGGGTGGTCAACTTGTCATTTTAGAGAGAAATTTAGTACGATTTCCAAATCATGGTTATATGGAAGATGGTGCCTTTATGTTTAATGTGGTGTACTTGGAACGAAAGAAATGGTCGCTGGTTTGATAATCGAGAACACTCGAGTGGAGGGTTTAGGGACTTTTTGTTTCATACTTTGTTACTAAGGGCTTTAGCTATTCCAAATGAGAATAGTTTTTTTTTTTTTTGATAAGTAAAAATATTATATATATCAAAAGGAGTAACCAAGTACACTGGATGTATACAAGAAAACACCTATCACATACTAGAGAACTCTTAATAAGCCCCAAAACCTTGTAAAAAACTAGCCAAAATACATAAAGCCCCAATAAGAATGAAACACCCCTCCCCAACCTCAACCCAAAAAGCCCTCTATGAGAACATCATGCCCTCCCTTTAGCTTAATACTCCACCCGAAACACCCTCTATGAGAACATCATGCCCTCCCTTTAGTTTTCCGACTTGAGCTACCGCCAAGAGCGTCGTAATTGATTCCCCAAGAAAGACGCTGCAACTCCCTACTTTTCTTAAAACTTGATTCGGAGTCACGCGAGTGACTCGCCTCGATCGTAGTGAGCAATTCTTTAAATTGATCTTTCACATCCTCTATGTGAAATTCCCACGACATACTGGATCTCATAAGCCTTTTGCAAAACCGAATTCGATGATGATCCAAGGGGAGGAAGAGATACCAAGGGGACAACATCTTCTCCCGAAACATCGTGTCCAAAGCCTTCATCCCGTGCGTCCTCAACAACTCCAATGGTACTATTCTCGCAAGTTTCCAATGGCAAACCCTTCAACTCTGACAACCCTGTATGAGCCACTTCAACGGACACTACATCTCTTTTAGAACTTGATATTACACCATTATCTTTTATCTCTAATGCGTGAGCCATAGTTTTTTCGGGATTGACCAAGGGTGTAATACCGATTATCGGTCTTTTCTGTATCACCTGTGGCAAAGCGCATTCCATTACGGATGTCTCAACACCAATACCCGATATAGAACCAGCTTCTAACTTTCTTTTTCTTTTGACCCGCCACACTCTCTTGGATCTAGTTATAGGGAGACCAAATCCAATTTTCCGTTTTTCTTTATCTGAGCTTAGAGGATTCAAGCATATCCTATGCTTGTTTCTTGCGATCTTGTTCCCTTTAACCAAAGGCAAGTCGATTTTCGAAGATAGGAAAGCAATCACTGCCTTCAACTCAGCAAGCTGGGTTTCCATCTCTTTTAGTGTTTTGTGCATCAGATGAAGTTGATTTTGGGCTTGCATGAACTGCAAACCACTTACACAGTTCCCCTCACTCTGAGACCCTGAAGCTTGCCCCGTCTTCAAAACTGCTGCACATGATTGACTTTTAGACCCCAATTTCTTGCGATCTTTTTTATTCACCTCCATGTTGATATTCTCGTGATTGGATGTCCTCTTCTGGCTTACCTTCTTTGACCCATCTTCATGAAAGGAAAAAAACAAATCTGCAGCTCTGCGTAGTTCAACAGCAAACTTCTCCCAACCCTGGTCTTCATACCCTTCAGGAATGGCTACAACACTTTGTTGGCCTCCTCCATCATGTTTAGTGACAGTTAGATATTTACCATGTACATTAGAGCATCGTTGAACCGTGAATGCACTGTTTCCTTTGCGTAAATGTTTTGAGAATTTTAAATCTCTTCGCTCTTGTAAAGCTACTTCCACCGTGGTCACGAGCCATCTTATACCACTGCTACCCATAACTATAGACCTCCAAACCCTTCTGCTCCTCTCCACAATGTTCAAAGAAAACCTCCATGCTTCTGGTAAAATTTCAAAAGCCTTCGATTCCACCCAAAATCGGACCACCTGCCCCATGTTAAATAAAAAATATGATAACAAATGCAAGGGCTTCCCAAGCTTCATTTCAGCTTCGTGCAGTGATATACTCAGAAGTGGTGTGAAACCAGATCTGCACCAAAACTGAAGCAACCAAAAAATACGGTCGCCGGAGAAAGAAAGACGTCGGAATAGTCCCAGTAGCCTAGCCGGAGGTAAGCAACTCTCTTTGCGTCGACGTACAGACGACTCAAAAGTACAGCTCGCCGAAGAAAAGGCCGACGTCGGATGGCCCTCTACGAAGACGCAGGGACCCGTCGACCTTGTTTGCGACGGTGGTGAGTGGTCACTTGCCGGCTGGACAGACTCGTCGGTCTCTTTCCATAGAAGTGAAAAAGGCTCTCGCATGTAAGAAAATGGTCGCTGGAGAAGGGATCGATGTTGGACGGCCTTCGGCGAAGTCGCCGGCGTCCGTCGACCTAGTTTGTGTCGGCAGTGAGGAGACACACGCCGGCTAGGGTTGGCACACAAGAATGCCGGCGCTAGGGTTTTTGAGATTAGTTTTAATAACTTTTATGCTGCTTTTGACAGCACTTAGTTTGTAATTAGGTCCATCTGTATATTTCATGGGTATTGGGCCATGCCTGATTTGTGGATTAATAAATTCTGCATACTTTTATATGTATGTATATATATATATATATATTAAAGAATCTAGATGCTCTTGCTACCATGGGGACGCATTTCTTTCGAGCATTAGCCAGCGGTTATGTAATGAATGCTTGGGTTAGATACACCTTTGAGTTGTTCAATAGTTAACACTCCCCGACTTTTATTTGAAAGTCTAATTCTATTATTGAGAATTGGAGTCAAAGGAAGATGATCTACATGCTACAAAATTGCATAGATGAGCATAATATAGAAGTGAATGATGGATTGGAACAAAGGATCTTTTGCAACAGAGTTGGGAGAAGTAGTTTCTATAACTAAGGATCTCTCCAATAAGGTTTTCTTGGACATCTTTTCCCCTCAGACTATTAGAGAGATGGAGACTCAGGAGTTTGTTGACTTCTTCAATGGACCAATAATAATAGAATTGTATGTTATCATTTTCAGGTTTAAGGCCGTCGGGGGCACACTGGAGGTCGCCGGGGCTCGCCGTCGCAGGGGTGGGGTCGCCGGCTCCCTTCGGTCCCAATGGGCTGGGCGGTGTCGTCTACCGTCGCCGGGGACGGCGGGGGCTGCAAAGGGGGGGTTCAGTTGGACCGAACCCTAGGATTCCTCTTATTAAAATGATAAAAAATATTCAATTAAATAAGTGATTTAATCTAAGTAGTCTAATTAGGTATTTTAATTAAATAAGATAAATTAATACTGTTAATAGTATGTGTATTATCAATCTAATTTAAGTATAAATGATTAGATTAAAAGAAACTACATAATTAGTTATAACTAGTTAGAAGAAAATTACATAATTATTTGCTTTCAATTTATATAACTACTTAAAAATAAATAAATTATCATATAAAATATTTTGTAAAGCTTTTTATAGTAAACTGGATTGAAAACTTTATAAATTATCTTAGGTGAAAAAACCCCACCTCGATACTGGGTTGAAAACTAAATTTTCCTAATTTCTGGATTGAGACCAACCGACTCCTTATGTCTTGTTTGTTTTCATAAATACTCTCATATCATATAATCTAATCATTATATTTTTTTTCATATTTTCAAATTAAAAAAATCAATTTTTTTTCAAATATAAAAAAAAAGAATATTAAAAAATATATTTTAATAATATTTTATTTAACTTTAAATTTTTATCTTATCTTATATCATCAGTGAAAACAAACAAGCTCTAATCAGTCAAATCCTGACCGACCGATTCCTTTGATTGATCGGGTTTAAACAGACCAAAACTAGTCAGTCGGGTCAGGTTTTTAAGCCCAAATCGAAGTTCTTTCACCCATATTAGGCACTCTAGCAATCATTGACTACAACAATATTGGGAAATTTTTTTAAGAAACACAATCCTCTATGGAAGAAAGAACCTAAGGCCCTGTTTGAATAAGTAGTTGGTCACATCTCGTCCTATCATATCTCATCTCAATATCAAAACACTACTCAAACACAATTACTTTTTAATTCTTTTCATACTTTTTCATATAATCATTATGATTTTGATATGAGTTGAGTTAATTTAAAAAACCAAACGTATCTAAGCCAACCCCTAGGAAAAATTCCTAGAGGTTGGCTTAAGTGGTAAAGGCCTTGGGTTTGGGGATATGCTCTCCCCATATCTAAGGTTTAAATCTAGTTTTAAAATTAAATATGAAATTGAGGTTTCATATTTAGGAAGTTTTAGAATTTAAGGAGAGAGAAAATTCCTAGGGGTTGGCTTAAGTGGTAAAGACTTTGGGTTTGGGGATAGGCTCTCCCCAAATATAAGGTTTAATCCCCTTTGTAAGCAGAAAAATCTTTAGGCACCATTAGACTGGAGGATTTTTTCCTTGAGGTGTATCTGTGAAAATTTTCTTGTCGAGAGCTTGTACACCAGTCAGATTAGTCGAGACATTGTTCCATGCCAATAAAAAAGGTATTAAAGTTGGGAGATATGAAAAAAATTATAATACTGATCGAATCCATATATGTATATATATATATATATATACTATGGAAGATTGAAAGTAGAAAGATCCCACGTGGATTGAGCTTTGAACCTAATGATCAGGAATGATTAAGATCGAGAGGATGCAATAATTGATATATTGTTGATGACTCAAATAATGTGTTGTAATGGTACTAATGCCAATTCTAGGTTATAGACTTAAAACTTTAGCCATGACATCTATAATGAAATGGGTTGTCGAAAGTGTTAAAATTTAAGATGAGAGATTGTAACATCTCTGATTAAGAATAGGAGGTTGGTGAATGTAACTATGCATTGCTTGAAAATAACAAGTTTTTATCCTTTTTTATAATTCTATAAGACTTCAGTTGTAGCATCGACTAGTTATTTTGTGGCATTACCCCAATTGTGTCTTAGACTTTCTTGTAGTTGTAACATGGAACTACGTAAATGCATTGAGTTGACATATTCTCCCAAATTGAGAGAGTTCTTTCTATATCGTCAAGCAACTCGACCAAAACCTTACCAAGTCCAATATTGGTTTGCGCTCTTTCGGCTCCCTCCCCCTTGGGATAAAATCTAGATGGAAGTGCATGTAGACCTCTTTATGTATATGACAATTTCGATTTGTGCGTTAAACTCATTAGATATTTCAATTGTCCTCTTTACCAAGATTATGTTGTTAGAAAATAACTCTTTCAAGATCCTTGAAGAACTAGGAGATTTTCTTTGATTGGTAAACAAAATTTTGTTGGTCATAAGAATAAGCAAAAGTTCAGGTGTACTGAACATATACAAGAGCATTGCCTATGCATGCTATTTGGTGTACAAAAAGTCCATGAAGGTTCATACTATTAAAATAAATTGCAACCAACCATTGAAGTAAAGTATTGTAAAAGAAATTTCTAAACTCGTTCATTAACCACTCATGATCTTTGAAGTCTTTTTCGTTCTTCTCTCTCCAAATACACTATCATAGGCATATTAAGACCATATTCAATATTGCTTTAATATGAGAATTGCCCTTAAAGCCTTTTCAAAAAGCTAGGAGATCAATCATCCTTCTCGATATCACCCAAGCTTGTCCCTATCAAAGGAGACTAGGGTTTTCTTTATTATGATATGACAGTCTCTTAATAGGATATATTTTCTAATTTTATCTTGTATTTAAATTAAACTTGTACATATTTAGAGAAGATAAGTTTTGTAATCTTGTAAATTTTATTTATTTTAATGAGAAGGAAAACACCTCAATTGAGGTATTTTGACCAAATTTAATATGGTATCAAGATTAGGTTACTAATTTTATAGTCTCCACAAATTTTTTTTTTTCTTGAGAGTTTCTAAGTTTTGGGTTTGGTCTTGGGTGTGTCATCGGCATAGTCTTCGTGCTTCTGTTGGATGCTCTTGGTTCATCGGTGCCATATGTTGCGTCTCAATGGTTCACTCTTGGATTTTGGTGCACGACTTCATTTTTGTTCAACACTTGGGCTGACTTCAACGAAGGGCGAACTTCTCACAGATCCTACCTTATATCGTAAGTTGGTTCACAGCTTGATTTATCTCACCATCACGCGTCCTGATATTTTCTATGCTGTCCAAATTGTTAGTAAGTTCATGGATTCTTCTCGACATCTCCATTTTGTAGTGGTTCATTGGATTATTTGCTATCTATTTGAGACTCCTAATCGTGGACTTTTTCTTAAGGGTTCTTTTCTTCACTCGACTGCCTATAGTGATTTCGATTGGGCTGGTTGTCCAGACTTTCGACATTCTACTACTGAATGATATGTCTTCCTTGATGACTTTTATCTCTTGAAAGTGTAAGAAGCAAGATTGCATATCTAAATCATCTACAGAGGCTGAATATCGGGCAATGTCTATTGTATGTTCAGAATTATGTGGTTGCGTGGTGTTCTTTCAAAACTCGGGTTTGCACAAACACATCTCGTGCCTCTTCATGATGATAATGCAAGTGTCATTCAAATTATAGACAATCCAGTTTTTCATGAATGTACGAAGCACATCGAAGTTGATTGTCACTATATTCGAGATACCTATGAGTCTAAAGCTATCATTCTCCATCATGTGCCCAATGAACACCAAGTAGCTGATATTTTCACCTAAGCCTTGACTCGGCAATGGTATCAATACTTAGCTGATATCTAGTTCTTGTTTCCAAAGGAGCATGCTATATTATTATGCTTAGGGCTCTAATACAATGTGTGTATTAACCTTTTCTTCTGGTGGCAGGTCTCTAGAGTTGAATTAACTTCATTTAAACTTGGTCATCTTGCTAAAAGGACTGCATGATCGAAAATGGCAATTTGTCTACCAACTAAGAGGGATTGTTCCTTCTTTTGTTGTGTTTGTATATGGACAAATGGAAATCATTGTTTGAAGAAGTAGATACTATCTAAAAATAAGGTTTGAGACTTGATTGTTTTATTTTCTAAAGTTTTATAATTACATTTCTTAGAAATTCCCCAACATCATGAACCCTAATATTGTTATTAAAGCTAATTTAAGATCTTGATTTAAACAAAGAGAGAAAAAAAATACCATTTTCTTTGTCTATGAAGACAAAGAATACTAAGGAACTTGAACTAATTTGATTGAGACTTGGCATTCCTTAAACTACTATAAAAAGCACTTGGTTGAAGTTCGATAACTAAGTAAGAACTGAATTTTTATTTATTAAAACGTGCGAGCTCCTAAGATTATGACTATTAAGCTGCAAGGAAAAAGTCTACTGGAAAAGAGAAATAGAAACCTTATATCTGAGTTAACGAATGCTAAAAATCATGTCATTAGTCTTTTAATTGATAGTTAACTTGAATGGTTCTCTGTAGTATGATGCTACTTTAGAAGCCACTAATCAAACCAAAGTCAAAGAATCTTATTTTAGTTTGACTTAACCGAAATACATAAAAATGACAACTTAGGGATCATGATATTGTTAATAGCATCTCATAGGACACATTTTTTAAGAAGTCCCATACACCCGTTTGGATATAGAGATCATCTCATTTTAATTTATCTCAACTCAACAACTTCATTACTATTCATAAATCATTTCAACTCATCTCATTTCATCTCACTATTCAAACGAGTTCACTCTTTTTTACAGCTTTTGATACTTTAGAGAGAGTCCTAATTTAAGAAATAAGAACTATTATTGAAAACAACAGCTACAGTTAAAGTCCAAGTTCTTAAAAAACCTAGCCATGATGCACAACCAAAGTACATATTTTAAAGTCATTTTAGTTTTTGTGTCAACTCCATTGGTATAAATATCATGCAGTTTTCTTTTTCGTTTTTTTTTTATTTAAAAAAAGTCTTATGAATTCTTGATGAATATAGTTCTTTTCTATTCTCTTTTATTAGTTTTAAGACCAAGGTCTTTCCATGTATTTTTGTCCAGTAGATTGCCTAAGATAATGATTTTGAAGGAAAAACACTTTATATCCTTGAGCTATCACTTTTTTTTGTTGCAATATGCATTCATCAGTAGTTTAGGGTGCACACTACAACTTTACATAGTTTAGGATAAAGATTATCAAAGAAATGGTAGTTTGAGAGGTACAGTGTGGTTTCTGTTATGTGTTTTCATTTTTTGGGATTGTGCTAAATAGTCTTTCAGACTCAACAAACTTGGCCAATCTAAATAAAACTTATCCTATAAGAACATGTGGAGCATTCTATCGTGAGTTGAAACTAGTAGGTGATGTGTAACTTACCTCTGCAAATTTAAAAAAAAAAAAGCAGTGCATATTTCTTGTAAAACTTAAGGCATACACATTGTCTATATTTCATTTAACCTATTTCGAACAATCTTAAAAAAAGAAAACGCAATTAGAAATCACACACTTTACCTCTCCAAACTACCATTTCTTGGGTAATCTGTATCCTAAACTATGTAAAGTTGTAAGAAAAAAACCTTGAGAGCAGCCACTATTTGGCAGCATCCATTATATACATGAGATGACTTAAATAAATTAATCTTAGAAGTAGCCACTATTTCGCAACATCCATTGCACACATGAAGTGATTTAAATAAACTGACTAATTTCTCCCTAAACAAATTGACAAATTGACTAATTTCTCCTCTCTCTTGCTCTTGTTATAGAGTAGCCACTTCATGTGTACAATGGATGTTGCCAAACCGTAGCTGTTCTGTAGCAAAACTCAAAGTTATAATATGCAATCTATAGTAAACTAGGCCAAACTAATGTTCATTAGATGCCTTTTGCCTTTTGCTTAAAAAAGAATCAAGGGAGATGATCTTCCTTTTCTTTTTTCAATTGTCTGTCTGGCATCAGCTGCTTCTACTTCACTTCTTCCTGACATTGTCGAACCCATTTTTATAAAAGGCAAGGCCTAATTTGGAAACCTATACAAAAGGTAAGCCGAGAAAGTGGTAAGATTTTAGCAGGTGCTTCCCTTTCAGTTAGAGATGAAAGGGACGCTTTTAATGAACTCAACCATGAAGTAATGTTGAAACAGAGTGTCTTGGCTTTGAAATAGTGGCCTACCCTGTTTCAATCAAAGGAATTAGGTTCAGTAGATCGATTTGAACCGAAAGATAAAACATGAAATGGTCTCCACTCTTCAGATACGTACGAGTTGTGAAATGGATTTATTCTAGCAGAGGACAAAAGAACTGCCTCGAATCAGAAGTCCTCGGCTTGTAAAAAAGAGCAATTTTCTTCAAACCTTACTCTGCTTCGTTCTGGTGCCATTTGAGGAAAGCAACGTTTCGTAGCCTAAAATCATGAATTGTTATGCATAGAACAACTCAAATCTTCTGGCTCGAACTTCTAAGTTATCAAAGCGGGCGGGAATTGACTGCTGATGCACTCGTGTTACCCAAGTTAACCATATCTCAGCACAGCACAAAGTACAGCCCATTCTTCAAAGGGCCACTTGCGTGTTTGTATTCGTTGTTATGTGCAAGTTTTGTTGCTACAGCTTGGGTTCAATGCTCGAACTCATTGCCAAAAAAACATTCAGATGAGTCATATTTTGTTTGAAAGAATGATTGGTCTGCAAGTGGTTTAACATGATCTTTTTTATTATTGTAAAATAAATCTGTTGTATTATATTAAACTGTATGAGTGCTTAAACTTTTATTTGTAAGATTGACCTAACACTTATTTTCTCAAATAACACGTAAGGCAATGCTGTGTATTCCTTGTGCTACAGTATTGGAAAAATCCTGGAGCGGTATAGGATACATGTAGAAGAAGAAATTGCTGTCCGCCAGAGTGCTGAGAAAGAAAAGGTTAGTCATAATTTTCCTGCTCTGCCTCATTTGTTTTTGTAGATGTGATGAAATGAGTTGAAATTAAAATTAAAATTAAAATTAAAAATTATTAGAATATATTTTTAATATTATTTTTGTTTTAATTTTTTTTAAAAAAATGAATTGTTTTAATTATTTTTATATAAAAATAAATTATAATAATTAAATAAAATGAGGGATCAGTATTTTGACAGAAGAACAGACAGTAGCCATCATCTACTCCGTGTTTTTAAGGGTCTCCAATTTCGGTCAAGAAAAGTAGAATTTCAGCCTTTTGACTTTGTGCAACAGCAGCTATTTCATATGTAAACCCATGGAAATCCTGACTTAGTAACTCAATTGATCCTTTTTTTTCCATTACAAATTGTGTGAAATTGAGATTCTGATGATGGAAGAACATTCATGACCCTTTGTAAGAATGATGTTTCCAGTAAGTTTGGTGTCAGTTAGAAATAGATCAGAGGGTGTTTGATCTTAAATCAAACAGATGAGATGCCACAACAGTGACGATTATTTCTGCAGATTTTTTCTCTCGATAGTTTTAAGTCACCTGCAGATTCTTTGCTATTTAATTGGGGTCATGAAGAAAAGAAACGACGTCACTGTAACTTGATCCTTTCCCCAAGCAGGGTTAGCGAATATGACTTTTTCTCTATCACGAGTCGTTCACGTTTATTTTTCCACACTAACAAGAATCTAAATCAGGACTGAGCCCTGGATAGAACCTAATAGATTGGGATGAGGCATGAGGAAATGGAACACGAATTTTCAAATACTGAAAGGAAGATTATAATGATAATTTGTCGTTCAGAAGCCTAAAAAAATAGATTGCTTTAAATATCTCTCTCTTACGTTTTGCTTGTCATTCAGAGGAATGCTGGTGGCTTCCCAGGTCAACAGATGGACACTAGCCCGCAACAAATAATACAAAGGTAGCATCTTTATGGTCCATACACATGTGCTGCAATTGGCCACAGTGGAAATAAATAACTCATGTAACAGGGAAAACTGCAGATTCATCTTTTACCAATGGTTCATAGGTAACATCTTGGAGATCAGGTTTCCCTGTTTACATGATATTTCCTCAACTATATTAATATGATCATTTTGTTATTATGTACAAACTATAGCTCCTCATTAACATAGCAGCATCTTTGGCAGGTACCTTCAAGATCAAAACATCGAAGACAAGAGCATGATAGAACTTACCCAGCTCGAGAAAGAACTGGATATCATATTGAGGCAAACACGATTCAAAAAGGTTTAATTCTTACAAGCTTCCTGCTTTTCTTCTTTTTTTTGAGGTTGAAATATCCAAGTTTAGTGTTAAAGCCGTGATCAGTGATTAGCTGTAGCACTGAGGTGTCATTCAATCAGTAGTCAAGATTGTTCTCATGAAAGCAAAGCAGATAGAAATTAGATTTGTTCTAAGATTGTGTTCTCATATGCCGAAGTAGATAATAGACAAGTTGATCTGAGCTTCAAAAGTCTTCGAGAATGTCATAGATAATCATGGAATCTTGGTTTGGAGAAGACTGAAAAACTTGTCAAAAAATATGGGACTGATAGCAGTGAAATATTCCTATAGAGAGAATTAAAATAAGAACACTCTAAGCATCATACTTGGCTGAAGAATAATTGTGTGACCTCTACATTCATTTTTTGATTGGTGAGAGTGGCCTGTGTATATTTGAAGTTGTGTGACCATCCTGAAGTTGTTGTGATGTGTGGTCTTCACGTGTCATCTCATTAACTAACTGATTAAACTTTCTTGCGTATGGCCTTTAAATCCTAGTTAGCACATATCATTCCACCCAAGAAGAGTTTTTGTGTGCTTTGATAATTTGTTCTCAATATTTTTTAAACTTTTTCTGGTACAACAATAATTAGACGCCCTAACCAATGGGATACAATATGATTTATGGAGAAAAACAGAATATGTTCAGTTCTTGAGTTTTTTTTTTTAATCCGTTGATACTAAAGAATATTTGCCCTTTTCACAGATTTTGGAGACATTTATTGAGGTTCTTAAATATTCTATCAAAGGAACCTGAGAATTTCGCCCTTTTCACACACTAATAAATATTTTCCCTTTCCTCATGTTTTCCTTTCTATTCCCTTAACAAGCCAGCTATGTGTATGAAAACATGTGTGGATTAATAATGTCGAATGCTCAACCATCCAATGCTGACCTCCAGTCATGCTGGCTCCGTAAGGAGATTCCCATAGAAAAGGACAATGGGCTCTTTAATGTGATATTTTGAGTGCTCAATGGATTGAACGACCTTTTGAGGAGAATGAAGTTCTTTATATTGTTACAGGGATGGTCAAAGATAAGACTTTTGGCCCCGATGGTTTTACTATGGCGCTCTTTCAAGATCGTTGGGACATCGTGAGGGAGGATGTTGTAAAGGTGTTTCATGAACTATACGTGTTTGATAATTTCGAAAAAGAGTCTAAATGAAACTTTCATTGCACTTATTTTCAAAGAGGGTGCGAGCTACTGATGCGAAGGTTTTTCGCTTCATTATCTTGTTAATGGGATTTATAAAATGATCTCTAAAGTTGTTGCCAAATGTTTTAATCGGGCATGATTGCATCAAAGTCTCAAATTGCGTTTGTTAAAGGAAGACAAATTCTGAATTTTATTGTAATTGCAAATGAATGTATGGACAATAGATTTAAATCAATTATTCTATGTAAGTTTGATATGGAGAAAGCTTATAATCAAATCAATTGAAATTTTCTGTTTTATCTTATGGGTATATGTGCTTTTAGGGGAAAGTGTTGTAGTTTGGATCAAACATTGCACTTCGACTACTCGTTTCTTAGTACTAGTGAATGGTTCTCGTGAAGGATTTTTTACAGTTCATGTGGTTTTTAAACAAAGGGACACGTTGTCTCCCTTTCTTTTTATCATAATGATGGATGCTCCTAGCCATATGTTGGGATTGTGGTTGGTGGTGGTTTGTTGCCAGGATTATCGGTGGGAGGGCCTTGTGATGGTTTGATTATTGTTTATCACCTTTTGTTTACAAATCGTACAATATTGTTTTGTGATGTGAACCCTAGTTATTTGCAGACTCCACGAGAGCTTCTTCTTTGTTTTGAGGTTTATATCTGGTCTCAAGGTAAATTTAGGTAAGTCCGAGATGGTATCGGTGGGTCACATGAGAAATATGAGAAGTTTGGCAAGTATTCTGAATTCTCAGGTTTCCTCCTCATCGATAAGATATATTGGGCTTCCTTTGGGGGCTACGTTTAAGTCTAACACAATTTGAAATGAGTTGTTGAAAAAGGTAGAGAGAAGTTAGATATTGGATTTGTCAAAAGGGGGAAAATCACTCTTATTTGAAGTATTAGTCTATGGCCCCCAATTGGTTATACGGATGAGATAAAATGAAAGTTATAAATTTGAATAAAATATTATTAAAATATAACTTTGTTTAATTATCTTATTGTTGTGCTTTAGAATTTAATACGAATTGAATTATTTATTTATAATTGTTGTTGAGTTTGAAAAAATTGTAAATAATTAGATGAGATTAAATAAGATGATTTGTGTAACCAAACAAGACCTTAAGTTTTTCTACCTGTATTTTCTATCTATGCTTTTCTAATTTTTCTCAATTGATGTGGCAAATCGGTTGGAGAACTTCATTTTGGAGACTTCTTGTTGGGAGGTTAATTATAAGAGGAAGTCAAGTTTCATTTGGGTTACTTAGTTGGGGATACGATTATATCTCTTTGTTGTGTGGTGGGTGATTGAGGAGTTCGAAGAAAAGTTCAAGTAACTTTTACATATAAAAAACCCTTCTCGGATTGGTAGTTATGGAGGTATCATTAAATAATTGAGAATCATTGTAGAGGGGTATTGAGATTGATTTCCTAAATATGGGTCGTACCTGGGGGAGGGGTCGTCGTTCTTATGCGGTAAGAGATAACTTATTATGTGACAGGTGTGGAAAGAAATATAAAAGAGGTGGAAATGCTTTTATTACACATACATTAATGTTTGTGTTTGGGTGATGGTTCCAGAAATTCTTTTTTAGCAATGTTCCCATGGCTGTGATGGTGTAGAGGTTTTCATGAGTGGCGATTTACTCCATAACCCTCTTTCGTATCTCTCAAACTCCGAATGCTTTTGTGGTTTGAATATTTTCGATTCTTCTAGTGGTTCAAGACCCAATGGATCATTTACTTCGCTTAGAGTTGTAAGTGACTGGGAAATGGAATGAAGTTTCTTATTTGTTAGGCTCCATTGTATGCTACACAGCTTGGGAGGGTTGTGTGTGATTAAATGGTTTCACTATTCTTACAGGTAAGAAGTTTTCAGTTCGTTTTGTGTACATGATGTTGTCGAGGCTGAAGTTTGGAACATTAAGTTCCTTGGAAGAGTATTTAAGTGCTAGGTGCCATCAAAGATTGTCTCCATTGGTTGTTCTGCTTCTTGTAGAGAGAAAATTTTGACTTTGGACAATCTCAGTGTGAAGAAATTCATGGCCTAACTTCATCTCAATTAAATAAAACCGGCTTCAACAAGAAGATGATTATTCTTTTCTTATAACCATGTCCATGACCTTGTCAAACAGGGCAATGTGGAATTTATTCTTCAATACCCTCCTTCACGTGCAAACCAGTATTTTTTCTAATACTTGTCACAACGATAGTTGTGTGGGTCCCCAATTGCCCTGTGGCAGGCTCTTAGATCATGAAGAAATTCATGAGGTGTACCTCATCTCATTAAATATCGGTCTCTAACAAGAGAGGGATTGCTTACTCTTTATAAACGATGGCCCAAGACCTTATCCATAGGCAATGTGAGATTTATTCCTTAAACATCAATAAGCGTGGTTAATTGTTATAGATTAATGTGTCTTATGTAAAAAATCGAGAGAAATACAGTGAATCATTTGTTACTAACATTATGAGGTGGCTTAGGAGTGTATTGGTATGAAGTGTTTAGTAGGTGTAGAATGACTTGGGCGATGCTCAGGAGGGTTGGTGAATCTTTTTGCTTGTTGGAGATGTTTAAGGGGTTATTTGTAGATTGCTGTTGTTTGGAACATGAATTGCCCTTTATGGTCTTGTGTGGTGTATTAGTGTGATAGAGATGATTTTGTTGGATTACTTTGAAGAATGAAGGAGAAAATGATCATTGGTGTGATGAACTTTAGATTTTTTTTTTTTTTTTTTTTTTTTTTTTTTTAATATTTTATTTTCGCGTAATGGGCTTCAGCTGTTGTTGTCTACCTTTAATGGAACTAGTATCTATGATTTTCTTTGTTTCTTTTTCTTGTAGGGGTTGTTTGAACTTTTGATAACGCTTAGGTTTTGTGATTGGTGATTGTATACTCTGTGTGGTATTTGACTTTGCCGTCTTTGCTCTGTTTTTTGTTAGACTGACGTATTAGATAGAAAGAAATTTTGTTTTTTTTTGTTGTTCTTGTAAGAGAGAGAGAAAAGAGATGAGTTAGTGTGTGGTGGCATTAAGTGATTCATGTGTTGCTCGTCGGAAATTGTTAACAGAGCAGACTCAGCTACATGATGGAAGCTTTGGTTAATGTAATGTGGTAAGAGTGTTAAAAAGCGCTCGCTCCAGGACGCTCAGGATGTAGGTAATGCCTCTTCTGAGTCTCATTTGTTTGATTTCGTAAGGGTTTGGTGACATGTTTGTGTTAATGGTGGAAGACGGAGGGGTCTCCATGAATTGGAAGAAACAATAATTTCACATAGTTTGTCATGGTTTATATTAGAGAGAGGAGAGGTGGTTCTAACATGGGTAGCTACCTATAACTGGGGTATTCAATGTCGCAAGAATTTGAAGGGATGTATCTGTCTTTCAGCCCAACTTGAGTTGGTAGTGTTTATTATATTTTGTTAGTTAGATCTATAAGATGGTTTTTTTGGTACCTTGGTGTCTGTTTATATGTGGTGCTTGCTGATGGTATAGTATTGTAATGACGCAATTCTTAAATTAAGGTTGCCTGTTGACCAGTGTGTGTATTTAAGTTTCGGGGGCTTTAATAGTAGCGAGCCATTGGTAAATAGAGTGTATGAACATTGTTGATATTCAAACTCTGGGTTCGTAATTGTAGCTATTCAATAGATTACTTGTCGGGAGGGTGATGCTGCGAACTGATATGTCCTTGATGTAGATTTCAATAATCACGCTGCGCTTATTTTCTAATATTTATGTCGTTAGGATATATTAGACTCCATACTATGTCTGTTATTAAGCTGAAGTGAGGGAAGTGGGATATGGGTTTTAGAGGGAAGAGTTGAATTGCCGGTAGATGATCAGATCCTTCCGTCTATGTTCTCACTCGGCCACAGGCTATCTTTTTTGGATGTTCGCAGTGTAGGGTGTGGAACAGTAATTTGGGGCGGCGTTTTGTGTAATGGATGATGCGTGGACGTGGGGAACAGTGTGTGGGGTAAGCATCTATAGTGAGATTCCAGCTCGCCAGATAATGCATAAAGTATAACAAGGAAAACTTTTGTTCTCGCTCTAATATTACCCAGCCCCTACAATTAAAATAAAGATAATATGTATTTGTAGTTTTATTATATTGAGATTTTGTATACATCACAGAGAGAAAGCACTTTAGATGTCAATAAGTTTTTGCAGAGTATTTATGGAGCATCATAATAAAGGGAAGAAATATTCACCACACAGCTCGTTGTTTATTTCACTGTGAAATCGTGAAATAATCGTTTTTTCTAAACTTTCAACTGCTATGATGAACAAGCAAACAAAATATGAGAAGAGAGATGACTCAGGGGGAGGGAAGAAGGTACGTAATAAAAGGAAAGAAAATTCGATGAGGGAGAACTTGTACTCATTTATTTATATTATCAATCTGGCTCATGATGAGGCCATCGTGTTCTTACTTTGTTGGTTGGGGGGGGGTCATGGCCTTTCCAGATGCGCTGCAATGGAGGAGTAATCAGAACCTGGAACTGGAACTGGAACTGGAACTAGAACTGGAGTCCAACCCCCATGCAAATGACTACACCCCTCAACTCCAGGAGGCCATGCTCATGACTCTGTTTTAACATGACAAACCCACCCCCCCCACCCCCCCCCCCCCCCC